>CM077092.1:68132762-68656918 GCA_039513925.1 Platanthera zijinensis | reverse complement strand
GGGTGATTTCCTCGCCTAGTACCAAGCCTGAATTTTGGTTCCTACATATCCCATGGCAGCCCACAGTTCATTTGGTTTCTTAAGTCAAGGTTACCCAATTGCAATGGGCTTGAGCTTGAGTTAGCTCATTTGGGCTAACTCTTTAGACCCAAGTTGGACTAGGGCCCACCTAGGTCAAATTGGTCCTTGAGATTTCTTCAATGGGTCCTGGTGACCCATTAGCCTCCCCTAGGGTCAAGGTGGGGTTTGGATTGGCCCTTGGAGGTCACTTGACCCTTAACTAGGGCACTTGGACCATTTTAGGTCAAGAGTTGACTTTGGTCAACCTAGCTTTTTGATTGGTCCAATAGGTCCTTGGTGACCCTTTGACCTCTCACTAGGGTTATGAGGGTATGTGTGGGGTCCACTTCGCTAAGGACTGCAATTTGACCCTTGTGTAGGCCAGTTCGACTAATTAGGGTTATAGTTGACTTGGGTCAACTCGCCCCTTTGACTGCCTCATGGGTCCTTATGACCCATTGACCCTCATTAGGGTTATAAAGTATGGGTGGGGGTTTGGAGTCTTGGTGAAGCCCCATGATCACCTTAAACCAAGGTTTTGGAATTTACTATTTGCAGACCATAGTACCCTATCCACACCACCAGGTCCACTTGACTCTTTCTTGGGCTTCCTAAGGTTTTGTCATGACAAAAACCACTCTTAGAGGTCTAGTTGGAAATGGGATGTTACAAATCCCAATAAACAAAACAAAGATTTCGTCCCCGAAATCAAGGTTAAGCCTACGGGGACTCTTGTCAGGGAGCGAGAAAACTTGTAAACATCCCAATGAGAGTTGAAAGTTTTACGTCATGACACCATGTTTGTTATGTGAGGTTCAAAGGTGTTTGTCAATTTTAAGACCAATTTGCCCAATTGGCAAAGTCTAGACCTCAATAAACAAAAGTTTAGCCCATATCCTTGAAATTTCAGTTCTACTAGTTTAAAATATGAAGGTAAATTGAACATCTTGAGTGGTTGTGAGGAATACCTGACTGAAGAGTTTCGGATATCTTTGTCGCATCAAGTCCTGGGGCTCCCATGTGTGCTCCTCTCTTTCGTGATTTCTCCACAGGACCTTGACTAACGGAACCTTCTTGTGGCGTAAAACTCGTACCCTCTTGTCGTCAATCCGGACCGGTTCTAGGTGAACTGACCGATTAGATGCTATCGGTCCATCTGTGGTTGTAACTTGCTGCTCTGGACATAGTAGAGCTCTCCTAAGAGAGGATATATGGAATACGTCGTGCAGACTCGCCAGCTCGGGTGGCAGTTCCAGCCTATATGCCAAGGGACCGATCCGCTCCTGTATCCTATAAGGCCCCATGTATCTTGGGCTGAGCTTCTTCCTCTGTCCGCGTACTCGAGTCGCTCCATGCATGGGTCGGATCTTCAAGAACACCTGATCACCTACCTGGAATTCCACCTGACGGTGTCGAGCGTCGTATACTTAGCATGCCGGCTCTGTGCTTCCGCATCATGTCTCGTATCAATCTTACCTGAGCCTCGGTGTCCTCGACGAACTCCGAATCCAACGCCTTAGGGTCCTCGTCCTGTATCCATGACAGAGGAGTCCTGCACTTTCGTCCATACAACGCCTCATAAGGAGCCATTTTTATACTGACTGGTAGCTGTTATTATACGAGAACTCGATCAGTGGTAATAACTTCTCCCATGATTCACCGCGATCTAATATGCAGAGTCGTAGTAAGTCCTCCATAGTCCGGTTGGTCCGTTCTATCTGTCCATGCTCGTCTGGGGATGAAAAGCTGTACTGAAAGGTTAGTCGAGTGAACCAAGTAAGTCTGCACTGACCTCCACTCCCTAGATGTAAATCGTCCATCCTCGTCAGACACAATCGACTTGGTATGCCATGATAGCGGACGAACTGCTCTACAAACTTTCGCGACTAACACGCCCACCGAGTCATCCTTCCTGATTGGAATAAACCTTGCTACCTTTGTCAGCCGGTTCGACGATCACCCAGATCGAATCATTCCCTGTCCTTGAATCGAGGAAGTCCGTGTATAAAGTCCATGGCGATATCATCAAACTTCCACTCTCTGGTACTGGGAGTGGCTGTAATAATCCTGCGGGGTTTCTGCATTCTGCTTTCACCAACTGGCATGCCTTGCAATGGGTCACGAAGTAGGTGATACCTTCTTTCTTCTGCGGGCCAGAACATAGTCTTCTTCAGATCTGCAGTCATCTTCGTAATCCCCGTCCCGGGTGTACCGAATATCGACTGCAATGAGCCTCCATCATGATATCCTCCCGAACCTGGCCTCCCTCTGGTATGTAGACCCGTCCTCTAAAGCATACTAAGTCATCCCTCAGTGTGTAATCTCCCGCAGTGCCTGCTTCTAAGGTCCGGAATATCGGCTCTAGCTGGGTATCCTGCCTCTGTCCATCCTTGACCCGTTCTCGAATGTCATCTGTGGCAATTAATGACGATAGATACTCCCGGTACAACTCAGGGTGATCCTCAGACACAAAGGATATTTGCATCTTATCTAATATCTGAACCAACTCCAAGGCCATGAATTTTGTTCCTACCCCAAGGTTTGCGGTCTTTCGGCTTAGTGCATCTGCTACCACATTCCGCCTTTCCCGGTGATAGTGCATCTCGTACTGGTAGTCTGCTAAAAACTCCACCCATCGTCTCTGTCTGATGTTCAGCTCTTTCTGCGTGTCCACATACCTCAAATTTTTATGGTCAGAGTACATGTTCGCAGTGGACACCGTACAGATAGTGCCGCCAGACTTTCAGTGCAAAAATGACAGCTCCCATCTCTAAGTCATGGACTGGGTAGTTCTGCTCATGCTTCTTCACTGCCGAGAAGCGTAAGCTATTACATGGCCATTCTGCATAAGCACCGCTCCCATGCCCTGGTAGGAAGCGTCGGTGTAGACCTGGAATCCTTCTTCCCTGAAGGGAGGGCAAGTATAGGAGCTGAAGTGAGTCGTCTCTTTAGCTCTTGAAAAGCCACCTCACACTGTGGGGTCCAGATAAAGGGCACATCTTTCCTTGTTAGAGATGTGAGTGGAAGGGCGATACGAGAGAATCCCCTCTACGAACTTCCGGTAGTAACCAGCGAGTCCAGGAAACTCCGTACATCTGTGGCTTGTCTTCAACTGCGGCCGTCCCGGACTGCTTTTGATCTTGGCCGGGTCCAACCGCCAACCCAGCACCACTGATGATATGGCCTAAGAAAGCCACCTCCTTCAACCAAAACTGGCATTTGCTGATCTTCGCATAGAGCTTGTGCTCCCGTAGTCTCTTCAGAGTCAGCGTCAGATGCCGGTGTGGCTCCTCTTCCGTCCTAGAGTAGATCAGGATGTTGTCTATGAATACTATGACGAACACATCCAAGTAGGCCTCAAAAACCCGGTTCATGAGGCTCATGAATGCCGACGGAGCATTTGTGAGCCCGAAAGGCATCGCGGTAAACTCATATAGCCCATATCTGCTACTGAAAGCAGTCTTTGGAATGTCCTCCTCCTGGATCCGTAGTTGGTAGTAACCCGACCTTAAATCCAGCTTCGAGAAATAATGGGCTCCCTCCAGCTGGTCGAATAATTCGTCTATCCGAGGGAGCGGATAGGTATTCCCGGACGGTCAGCCTGTTTAGTGCTTGATAATCGATGCACAGGCGAAGTGTCCCATCCTTCTTCTTCACAAATAAGACCGGGGCTCCCCATGGCGAGGAACTCGGTCTAACAAATCCGGCTTCCACCAGTTCCTGAGAGTTGGCTTTGAAATTCTGTCAGCTCTTTTGGGGCCACCGGTAAGGGGCTCTAGCTGCCCCGGCTTAGCCCCCGGCACCAGCTGTATCCGGAAATCTTGCTCCCGGTGCGGGGGAGCCCAGGCAGTTTTTCTCTGAAATACGTCGGCAAAATCTCGCACCACCGGAATACCCGAGGGGAGACCTTGGCCTCAGTCATTTCAAATATTACCATACACTACTTCTTCCCCCCTGTAAGTGAGCCTTGACGGCCTGTACAGATGACAGCATGAGAGGGGAATAGATCTAGTACCTTCAATGACGAGGTAGGAATCTCCATGTCTCACGGTAACTCTCTTGGAGGTGCAGTCAATTTGAGCATGATTCCAGTTCAACCACGTCATTCCTAGGATCAAATCAAAGATTGGCATCTTTATGATCGTTGCTGGAGCTTCAAATATCTTTCCGCCGATATCCGCCTCCATATCGCAGTGGGCCGAGGTGAACAACTCTGATCCGTCGGTAATCGTATCCTCATCATCAGACCCGTGAATCGCTCCACGCCTTCCAACCCTTCTACGAAGGCTTCCGATATAAACGAGTGTGAAGCACCCGTATCAAATAGCGCATAAGCGGTTTTGCCGCTGATGAAAACTATTCCTGGGGTGGGGAAAGTTAAATGTCTTAGAATCTAGCTATGGTTTTCTTCCCTAGATTATCACTTCTATATAAACTTAAAGGTCATGAGGAAATAAGTTTTCAATTTTCTGACATACCAGTGATTACTTGCTCCGGGTTCCGGGGTTGAGCCAAATCCAGTGCATAAATTTGCTCCCTCTGCTGCCTGCGATCTGCACCCTGGAAACCACGTCCTCGCCCTCCAAACTGTTGGGCATGCGGGGCATCCTGGGGTGCTGGTAAAGGTGCTCCCCCTCATGGGGCAGTTTCTCCGAATGTGTCCTATCTGATGGCAGTTGTAGCACTCGGTGTGGGGGGGGGGAAATGCCATACCCCCGGGTCTCGGTGCCTCCCTCATCTGAAGAGGCTGAGGGGCCAATATCACCTGCTCCCTCGGCTCCTGCCTCACTTCCTGTCGAGGCTGGTCCTCTGTCCTTCTCCCACCTGGTATAGCACCTTGTCGCTGATCATTTCTGGCTCTCCGGCCCTGATCCTCCGCTTGCCGCTTCCGGCCCCGAGTGGTGTGTCAATCGGCCTCGATCCTCTTTGCCATTTCCAAAATCCGGGAGATAGGCCCGTCGGATACAAACAACAAAGCCTCCCTCAAGTCCTCCCGCAGACCCTTATAGAATCTCTTGATGTATCCCGCTTCGTCCAGCTGGTAAAAATCTGCATATCGAGCCAAATGGTCGAACTCCCGATGGTACTCTACCACTGTCCGGGTGCCCTGCTTCAGCTGTAGGAACCGCTCCTCCAACTCATCCCTGGCCGACTGTGGAACAAAATGCTCTAGCAGCGCGGTCCTGAACTCTTCCCAGGTAACTTCCGCAACCTCCCTATCAGCAAACCTTGTATCCAGCAGCGTCTCCACCACCTTTTTGCATGGGATTCCAGACAGGAGACAACCAAAGCCACCTTCTCCTCCCAGGGGCACCGTATCCCAGTCAGCATTTCCTACATAATATCTAGCCATTCTTCTGTCCGTACAGCGGATTCTATCCCCAAGTAAGATGGAGGAGAGAGTCCTCGAAAAATGCTCAGCCAATTGGCCCCCGGGTTCGGCTGCGGAGCCGGAACCTGTTGAGCCCTGAAAGCATCTAGAATGGTCGTTAGCGTTTGACCCATCTCCGAGTGTAAGAATGGAGTGGGGACCGGGGGAGGTGGTGCAACAGTCGGAGTATGCTGAACTCCGCCTTGTGGTGTTGGTTGCACTAGGGGCTGCGTAATAGAAGCCAAATATAAGGAATCTCATAAAGTTAGCTAAAAGTGGACAATTTTTCATGTGATTTCCCATATGGGCCCACCACTGCTTCCGCTGCATAGTTTGTCCTCAAACTAAACTCGAGCGGGGGTGTACCAGGGTTAGTGGACTGCTACCTTTCGATCGATATATTTTCCTCTGATACCACTTGTAAGACCCCCATTTTTTTTCTTTTTCGACACCGGGGTCTTAGGCCCAGAACCGCCGCCTTGCGATGATACCTTCTCACCCGGGAAGGTCGTCACTACAAGACGCCGATTCTGCCGGCCAAATAGATCTCTACTGTAGCATAAGTATAAAAGAAAGTCCACAGTAAATATCACATATATAGATATATAATCTCCACGAAGGGAGTGTCCACAGATAGTACATATAATTAAAATCTCAGGCTTATGCCCGGTACATCAAGTCCTCACTACAAATCACTCATCGCGGAAGCAAACTAATACAACTACTAGTGTTCGGGACTCACAGTTCCTGCTGTCTGGACTCCAGTACTAGACTGTCCGATCTCCAAGCGTGCCGACCTCCGGGGCTGCTCCTCCATGCTGGGCTCTGTGGTCCCCTAAATGATGTGGTTCGAAAACCGTTAGTCGTCTAAAAGACTAAGTCCTATCGTCCCCCACCCCTTCTCCCATGGATCCTAAGTACCGAGCGGGGAGGGGAGAAGGAAAGTGGGAAGGACTTGAAGGTGGAGAATAGTCAAATTGCAGATGGCAGCGGAACTAAACTAACAGTGTAAGCATGATAATATACAAAATTAAATAAGTAACCTTAACTTATGTGAAAACTCATAAGCTAAGGGATCTCTTGCAGGGCTCCTATCGTATAAAAAGTCTCATACCGATTTATACGATAGGGTGTCGGTTTTACTAGCAGGCATAACATATAAATAATACTGAAAGAGAACCTTGACTTATAAGCACGCTCGCAGCGAACTTATAGGCCAAGGGGTCGTTTTGCAAGGCCTAATGTATAGAGCGTCCCATTCCGGTTATACATTAGGTGTCAGGTTATATGCAATGGTTATGCTATGAAATGCAAGTATGCTATGATGTGAACATGCAAGTGCAACTCACCCACTCGACTCTGTGTACACAGACCTTTAGTTCCCCCTTTTGGAGCCGTTACCTCCCAGGATACCTCCGTAGTGGCAGACGGAAGCGGTGGGTTGGGCCTCGCCCACCTCTAAACCAGTAAAGCACTACCGGTCAGACCTATCGTATGCTTCAACGCTTGGTGCACTAAGCGGACGTCTGCATACTCTTGCCGGCTGGCGCACCGGACTTCTTTTTGCGAAGTGCTAACCACACTTGCCGAGTCAGCGTATTGGCGTCGGTGCATCTACCCTCCAATACCGAAGACCCACCACCTTATACCTTTTATGCACATGCAATAGTTATGAGTCCAACCAACAACCGAGCTAAAGCTCCCCGGACTATCCCGTCCGTCAACAACCGAGCCAAAGCTCCCCGGATTATCATGTCCGACATAGTCAACAACCGAGCCAAAGCTCCCCCGGACCATCCCGTCCGTCATAATCCACAATCGAGCCAAAGCTCGCCGGACTAACCCGTCCGTCACAATCAACAGCACCACCCAACCTAATGAAATTTTGACTCTTCCTTACTACGAGAAAGACGATTTTTCGTCGATCACGAGCACCACCTAACACTAGCCAATCCAACTCTCACTACTCTTCCTATCTTTTTATTGTGAAATCATCCACATCTAACCACCCAATCAAAATGGCTAACTCCAATAATTATCCCAGATCATGTCTTATTGCAATTTAGCAATTTTGCTATATGCAGACCAACCTAAACGATACGTTGAACCGGATAGGAGATATTCTAAATAATCATCCAAATGCCCTAAATTATTTTCTGGAGACTTATCATGACACAAATGGACTAAATCCAGAAGATTATAATTTTCCTAATTATTCTGATATTAATTAATTTTCCGTAAAGCTTCTAAGGGCTACCCATTGAGCATGAAGTGCACTTTTCAGAGATGTATAAAGCTTCATAAATTCATGATAAATTATAAACAACCATTTAACAGTAAATCCAAGATATAACAATTTTTCAAGTATTCTAATGACTCTAATTTAATTTTGAGAATAAATCCTTTTTCCTTTTATTAATGAAGTAAGTGCAGTAAATATTCATCCAAAAATTCTTAATTAATCTTTTAAAGCAGATACTGTCCTAATAACATCATTGGCTAAATTTCATAATTATTCAATGGGTATTGAGCCTAGAATAAATATTTACTAAAATCTCAAAGAGCTATATTTGTGAATGAAGTATTGTAAATATTCTCCTAAAATCATGAATAAAATTATACATCTAGATGTTAATCTGAAAACATCATTGGCCAGGTTTCATAATTTTCCAGTAAGTAATATGCTCTAAATGATTTATTGGCCATAATTTCTCTTTTAAAAACTTGTGAAGGAAGTGCTAGATATAGTCAACTAAAATTTGTACTAAAATTCAGGGATATTAATATTGACATAAGGCATCTTCTGACCAAGTTTCATCAGATTCAAATGAACAGAGTAATCAAATACTTCTAGCACCTGTTTGAGCAAATTGTTACTTAACACATGATGATGTACTTGAAATATAATCCATAAAATCCTAAATAAATTACTAAGGGTGATTCCTAGTCTAAAACTTACCCCACCCAAGTTTCACAACCTTTAAATAAGGTTTAGTGACTGTTCTTTCAAAGTTGAGCTTCTACACTAAATTTAGGGTTAGGGTTTTGAGGTGTCTACCTGCCTCCAAATCCTCTAAGACTCCTTCCAGAGGACTTAAGTTATGCTAACATCAACTCTACTAAGTTTCAAGGTCATACAAGGGCATTTGCCCCTATGTCCTTAACAACTCTCAAAAGCCCTTCCTTAGGGTTTGAGTTTGTATTCTAGAGTAAAATCAACCCTAAAACATCCCATTTTCCTAAGGGGTGATAATAATCATACCAAGTCAGTGGTCAAAATATCAGCTTCTGTCGAGGTGAGTTGACCACTCAAACCTCAAGTACACTGTTCTTACTTAAAAATCCTTCTTTAAGGTAGAACTAGGGATAGATAATTCCCTAACCAAAATACCTTTAAATGAGGTGAAATTATTACCAGAGCCATAACATGCCCTATAAGACCACCCAACAAAATTTGGGGGAGTTTTGAGATGTTTGGGACACATAAATAATTTATTCATGGATTATTAAATTTTTCTAAAAACTATAGAAAAATATTCTCCAAAAATTCTAATTTTTGGATATGTCCTAGATATAGATAAGAATAGACCATACCCCAAATTTCAAGTCATTTGGAGGTCTGATTTGGAGTGGGCGTCCAATTCATTCTCTGGTCAGCCCTATGTATAGATCTCGCCAAAATGAGTGCTGTGATCTAACCAGTACTCTAAATTGACTCAAATCAATTTTAAAATAACGTAGACTCATAGATCTACAATTTTTATGTTAACAGTTTTTCCTGATCTAGCCTCTAATATTTTTCCCAATTTATTTAATGTGACAGATAATTTCATTCAGAAATTGCTTTAAAAAAATATAATCTAATCTTTATGGTACTGTTCATCTTCCTTAACAGCCCGAACAGCGCTTTAAAAACTCATTTTCCTGTAGCTTTTCCGTGAGCTACTGCTGGCCATCCGGCCACTTTTCCGGCCAGCCACCACCACCACCACCTCCGTTGAGGCGAGGGCTACCGTCGGGTGGCGGCACGGCCGCCGGAGTGGCGGTTTCCGGCGAACTCGACCACCATTTTTTTGGAAAAACCATGGAAAACTTCACCCGATCCAGCTCTTTAGAGCCCGATTTTCTCTCTTAATAACTTCTAAGATCTATCCATAGAAGAAGGAGTAGAGGAGGACCTTTTTGGCGGCCTGAATTCGGGAGGATCGCTGGGATGCCATGACGGCGGCTGGTGGTTGTCGGCCTCTTCAAAAACACGGGAAACTAGCTGGCTCCTTCAGGAAAGTGGTGGGAATTACTCCTTGGACCTCAGTGAAGCTTTTAAAGAGGGAAAGGAGGGGAGTTAGGTGGCTGAATGCCTTGTGCCATTTTTGGCCATGGTCAACAATGATGGCTTGGTTGGTAGGGGGAGAATGCATGGCTCCAACCATTCAAGGATTGGCTGGTTGGATTGGGGCTGCCTTCCTGGTCCTAATTCAATGAATGGAGGAGGTTGGGGAGGGGGAGGATGAGCACAAAGTCCTCCTTCCTTCTTCTTCCTTCTCTTTCTCTCTCCTCCATGGGTGACTTTCTCTCTCCTAGTCACCAAGCCTGAAATTTTGGTTCCTACATATCCTATGATAGCCCACAAGTTCATTTGGTTTCTTAAGTCAAGGTTAGCCCAATTGTAATGGGCTTGAGCTTGAGTTAGCCCATTTGGGCTAACTCGACCCAAAGTTGGACTAGGGCCCATCTAGGTCAAATTGGTCCTTGAGATTTCTTCAATGGGTCCTTGGTGACCCATTAGCCTCCCCTAGGGTCAAGGTGGGGTTGGATTGGCCCTTGGAGGTCACTTGACCCTTAACTAGGGCACTTTGACCATTTTAGGTCAAGAGTTGACTTTGGTCAACCTAGCCTTTTTGATTGGTCCTAATAGGTCCTTGGTGACCCTTTGACCTCTCACTAGGGTTATGAGGGTATGTGTGGGGTCCACTTGGCTAAGGGACTGCAATTTGACCCTTGTGTAGGCCAGTTCGACCTAATTAGGGTTATAGTTGACTTTGGTCAACTCAGCCCCTTTGACTGCCTCCCATGGGTCCTTAGTGACCCATTGACCCCTCACTAGGGTTATAAAGGTATGGGTGGGGTCTTGGAGTCTTGGTGAAGCCCCATGATCACCTTAAACCAAGGTTTTGGAATTTATTTATTTGCAGACCATAGTACCCCTATCCACACCACCAGGTCCACTTGACTCTTTCTTGGGCTTCCTAGGGTTTTGTCATGACAAAACCACTCTTAGGGGTCTAGTTGGAAATGGGATGTTACAACAAGAGCTCAAAGCTCAGTAGTTATTGAAAATGTTGTTCCATGGACAGTTCCTCCTCTAGCTCATGTTTTTCCTACTACTGCTACTGTTTCTGCTTCTCCTATTTCTTCTGATATTATAAGTAAGATTGAACAGATGTTGGCTGATTAAAGGAAGCACTTTGATGATTCTTTGACAACTGTGCAAAATCAAGTTACTGCTCTTGAGAAAGAGATGAGCAGAGGATTTGCTGAGATACAACATAACACAGATCAATTCAAACATCTTTTTCAAATTGGTGGAAAAGCCCTAGACCACACTATTACTAGTGTTGGTGAAGGGATGAATCAATCAGTAACTTTGGCCAACAACCAAATTCAACTTTAGAAGAAAGCTGAAGAACATGTTATGAAAGTTTGTGAAGAAGTTGGAACTTTCAAAGATGACACCATAGATACCCTTTGTGTAGAATTCAGAAAGGGAGAGACTCTAGTGAAAGAACATGTACAAAAGTTTGTAGATAAGTTTGTTGCAACTGCTAATACTTTTTAGACTGAGAAGTTAAATGAATCAACAAAAATGTGCTAGCTCAGATCCAGTCAGTAAAGTTTCATACCTATGACACTACAGTTTGGATGCATAACCAGATCTTTCCAGAGTTTCAAGCAGATCCAAACATCATTCCCCATCATCTCAATCCTATTGCTGAAGGTCAGCCAGCTGCTCCTGCTCAGATGTCAGCTCCAATGCCTACATTCTCTCCTAGGCCTGATGATGCAACTCTTCCTCCAGATTCATATACTCAAGTATGGGAAGATGTTATTCCTCAAGACTTACCTAAAATTCATATTCCAAAGAAAAGGAAGTATTGAGAAGGTCCTTCTGCAAGTCAGTCAGTTCCCAATCCAGAATCAGAAAAGAGAAAAGCTCAAGAATTTGCTGAAGTCTGGAGCCTTACTTCCAAGACTTTGATTCTAGATACTCTGAAACTTGTGATGGACTATAATTAAAGCAGAGATCTTCATTACAGTTTTTCTGAATGGAAAATGTATGAAAAATCTCTCATGAAGAGAAGGATTTATGATAGAGAATATGGCAGGAACAATCCAAAGGCACCTCCAAGACCTCCAAAGTATTATCCTAAGCCATTCAGCTATGAAAGGAGGCAACAGGAAAAGTTTGACAAGCAACATCATCAATAGCATCAGAGCTAGAACTTATTTTTGATTTTTTTGAGATTGTGGATTGAATGCTTGTAGAAATAAAATCTAAAACAATTCTAATTATATAATCTCTGATTTTGATGATTATGTGTCTTTCTTTATTTCTTGCATTTCATCTTGCTCTTATCTTTTCATATCCAGTTCTTTCTCTATGATATAATTCACCATAGTGTAGAGGGTTCTGACTTCTATAAATAGGGAAATATTGTTGGGTATTGCATCCACAATAACCCAGATTTGCTTGAAGTCATCCTTGAACTAAGATGAATTAAGTTGTATTTTATCTTCTACTTTAGTTATGTGTTTGCAGGACTCTATTACTAAGTGTATACCAATGTCAGTATACAGTGGGTCATAAACACAGGACCATACAATGTAATCCCTCATTGTGTGATCTAAGGTGTTGACTCATATGTAGCCTCTCTATTGGGATACACATCTCTTTCAAGCACTTGGATCAATGGATGAAGTGTTGGTGATGATTGGATTCAAGAAGGAAAAATTTATGGAAGTTAGAAATTCTCTAAGTCCATTACTCGAGTAATCTGGTAGTTCTCGAGTAGTGTAAGTGAAAGTTCTCGAGTAATTAGTCTAATTACTTGAGTATAATGTTTAGTTCTCGAGTAGTATTACTTTAGTTCTCTAGTAACTAGGTTTAGCACTCGAGTAGACTTTATCTCTACCTCTCGAGTATTCAGATTCTTATCTCAGAAAATTTCTAAGTAAAGTTCTCGAGAAGTTCCTTTTCTCTCGAGAAATCCTATACCTTGTTCTCGAGAAGTTCCTTTTCTCTCGAGAAATAATTTCTTGTTCTCGAGTAACTTTCTTCCAGAATCAGAAATATTTTTCTAAGTCTTTGTTCTCGAGAAGTATCATTCTACTTCTCGAGTAGATTTCTAGTTCTCGAGTAACTCCTTTGTACTCGAGAAATAACTCTTCTGTCTCGAATACTTTCTATTACGACTTATTCTCGAGTAATTCTATTTACTTCTCGAGAACCAATCTTGTACTCGAGTAATACATTCTTCTTCTCGAGTAATTTCAGAAATTCTTTTCTCGAGTAATCTTCATTCCTCTTCTCGAGTAATAAACAAACTTCACTTCTCGAGAAATACCTCTTCAGTCGAGAAATGGAGTTCAGTTTTGCAGAATTTCTGTTAAGTCCATAATTGACGGGATTTTCAAATCACATGATGTGATTGGTCCACGTATACGTGATTAAGATTAATTATGACCATTAGGGAGATCTTATATAAGGTCTTGTCAACTGACAAACCCTAATAAGAAGATTTTTATGTCGTCATAATTTTTCTAAGCTCTCTGAATCTTTCTCTCTCTTTCCAAAAACGAAAGCCGTCGACGCCGCCGATCTCCATCGTGCAAGAGCTAGGGTTTTTGATTCAAAGGATTCAGACCAAGATTGATTTCCAGATCGTGATTGTTGTTCGTTCTCCATCATCGTTCCGATCGGGTGAAATAAAAAGTAATCTTCAGATCTCTTTCTTGCCGTGAGTTCTTCTTCAACAAATCTGATAGAGCGATCGCAATTCATAAAGAAGAAGATCCAGCCAGATTATTTCAAGATTTGAAGATCATTTGTTTGTATTTTCAATTTATCTCTATTCAATTCTTGTAGGAGATTTCTCTTCGAGTTGTAGGAAGTTTTATCTTCCGAGTGTAGATCCGTTTGGATCAAGATTGTAGGAACTTGGTTCCGAGGCGTAGGATTGGTTTTCAATCCGAGTTAGTGGAGTAGCCGAGTCTAGTGGTTTGCTAGATTGGTGAGGGAAAGTGGATGTACCCTGGGGAACCACTATAAATCTTTTGTCATCTGTATTGCTTGGTTGATTTGTGTGCATAGATCGCTAAATTTTCATTCCGCAAAAAGATGCACAACTCACTTATTCACCCCCTCTAGGTGATTTAGGTAGACAACTAAACTCATTCAACTGCCATTCAGTTGCTCGCTTCTCAACCAAAGCCTCAGTAGGCACTTGCGTAGCAACCACATGATCGGCTACACAAACTTGAACTCGCACCGTCGTAGGTTGCACCTGCCTAGTCGGCTGTGCATTAATAATTGCAAACACTGCCTCAATAACTAAGCATACTGTTTCTACAGAAGGAGGAGGTGTGGGCACCTCAGCTGGTGTCGCACTCTCTACAGAACATTGGGGTTCAGATTGCCCTGCACCACTTCTAGTCACATATACATGTAAAATACACAATTTAGCGACTACTCAAAAGGCAAACAACAATCAATAGGAACACACAGGTTCCTTAAACATGTGTATTTTCATTCCTAAGTGGACATTCTTGAGTTCATTTTGTGTTGAAACGGTGAGCACAAACACGTGCTCGCCACCCCTCAAAAGAATTCGACCATGAATTCGCATGAGAAAGACCAAGACAAGTTGATACCAAAATTGTAACACCTCCATCCGTCACATAAAATATAAAAGAGAGTCTGATCGGGGCCCACGCCATATTCCACAGACAGTCGGCGGAGTTATATGTTAATACCATAACTACACGAATCCTAACTCAGAGTATTCTAGCGGAAGCTTTAAGGGTTCACTTTTGAACTCAAGCATATATGAATATGCATTATATATATATATAAAGAATGTTTTACAGAAATACATAAAAGTCAAACGGCCTTAAGGCCTTACAACGGTTGTCTTTTATAAAAGTATTTTCATACATCGACATGCAGACCGGCCACGCATGAAAGCACTAAAAAGCATTCGCTTGGCCTTCGAAGGCCGGCATAGCAACAAGGGCAGCAACCCGTTATTTCCCGCTCGGCTCTCTAGCACCTGCACAAGGACAATCCACCACAAGGGCAGCAAACAAGGCAATGGTTAGCTTTTAGCTGACCAATTTATAACGACCCTATCCCATACTCGGGGTAGCGGTATTCCTTCCCTTCAGGCATAGTATTTATAAAATAGATATATTACAAGGAGGCGCACTTAAGCACCAATCAATATATCACAAACGAAAGCCTCAATGGCCAATGTTCCGTGCACTCAGGGCACATTCTCGGTGTACCGGACTCCTCCGGGTCACACCACAAACCACAGTCCCGGACTTGATGGTATACTTAAGCATTCTAGTCTTTCTAGCACGGGGCCTAAGACACTCATTATGCTAACGGCGAAGGCCAGTTACTATAGGCAATCTAGTTCAAACGACATAATGCGGGTACAGTTCAGCTCTTTTCCCGTTGCTCAAATCGCCAGTTCAACGCCGATGGTCCCAGCCATCATGGTGAACGACAAGACGCGGGTCAGCTTCCCCTTTCCCTTTCCCGTTCGGTTCTCTAGCATTTCCTCGACTGCCGCCCACCAGGTCCCAGAACTAGAGCTTGCAATCGACACCCAATGGCACTCATGGCCAAAGCTGGGTACTCAGGCTCACATCTCACCTGCTAGCCCTTCAGTCTCCGTGATACGGGCTCTACAAGTCCAAAGCTATCTGGAAGCTATTGTCAGTGATAGCCACTATCGCTTGGCGTTAGCGACAGAGCTCTCATCTTTCTCTAGACTCAGCTACAACTGGAACCTCTGTCCAGAAAAACCCTGCAGCATCCTATAGTGCCAGAAAAATTGGACTTTCACATCAATTAGAGCTCACCAGGAGAAATTGTCGGCGATACTCGTTGTCGTCCGACGACATCCAACAGTTATGCAAACTGTGGTACTTTCTGGGTATTTTCCTGGAGTACCCCCCCAGTACTTCCAGCTACTCTCTTTTCACAGGTACAACTCACAAACCCCGTAAACTACTCGTTTATACTCGGAGACTTCTCCTTCATGCAAAAGAAAACATCACCAATCCAGACCAACCTGTCGGGATGGGCTTAACACAGCATGCATATTCCATACTGCGATTTCTGGATCTATATGCAAAATCAAACTCGGGAATACTACGTATCGACCCATTGGAATCTCCTCGATTCTCCATCTTTTGGTGGGGATTCCATGCATATGCAAAAAGGAGGACTTCACTTGTCCAAGAAAGAAGATCATTACCCGTATAGATCTTTTCGGAGATATGAATAAGTCTTCTATCCGGATAGAAAGGAGTGCCTCACTTTCTTTGTCATGGATCATACTTCGGCTCTTGATTCCGATCACGGGATTTCCTTCACTAATCTTGCAACACTAAGCCTCAGCCTCTTTCCCTAAGGAACTTGCATTACCAAGATAGAGAGAAAAGTGAGTGTTCAATGTCATGCCCAGCATGTATTTATAGGCTACCGTCGCGCGGTATCTATTACCATCGCGTGGTATCATAGGCGGTTGCCGCTTCGGCCAATCGACATCGTGCTGTCACTCAAAAATAGCCTCCACCTTACTGTGATGCAGCGCCACCGCTACTTGATGATGACCCGGTTGCCGAGGCGCTACGACATAAAGATCTGAGACGCCGTGATGACGCTGAAGGAAGTGCACGTTACAACCTCCGCCCGCGGCGTGCTCAAACCGCCATGACAAATTAGCCTAATTTTCTTATTTCATACACTTTATTTAATATTTTGGGAATATAAAATTATTCTATGTTTAAGTGATAATTTTATATTCATGGCATGTGTTATTTTTTTCCATTTGGAACAATATTTTATTTTGGTGTGCATTTAGCCTTTTGGATGGATGAGATTACATCTCCATCATGGAGGGCTAAGAGTTATTGTAAACTCCTATTTAAGGAGGTGTTTAAGAGGAATATGATCATTGAATATTTGAACCCTAATTTTATTCCCCCTTTGAGGAAATTCGGCCAAGAGAGATTCAAAGCCGCCCCCCCCCCCCTTTTGGTTGTGGTGTGAAGCCGCCGCCCCCCCCCCCCCCCCCTTACTCCCTCCATCCGCTTTGGTGCGACTCCGGCGCAGCTTCCTTGGTGTGACTCCGTGGAAGAAGGTTGAAAACCATTCGGTGTGACGCCGGCGGATCCGTGGAGAGAGTGATTCTCCCACCTTATCTTTGTGTGGAACTTTCATCCCGGTTGGGTAATCTCTTTTCTTTGTGTGATTCTTGCTTTAGTTTGTGGAGGTTTTTCATGCACCATTTTTTCCGTGATTTTTAAATCCGTCGCTTGCAAAATCTGAATTTGAAAGTATTGTTATTGAATTTCTTGTTGTCCGGAACGGGAAGATCCGTCTCGGGAGTGCAACGTGGCCTAGCCTCGATTTGCTCATCCGTTCGGCGCACTTTATGTGCCAACAAGGGAATTAATCACGACTCGAATTTCGATCGCTCTTAAAGGTTTTCCGCCGCTCCGAAATAAATTATTGTTGCGCTTGAAAAGGCTATATTGAAATGAATAGATGCTTGTGTAGGTGTGGTGAGTTGTGTGCGTGTTAGAGAGGTAGGTCTTAAGGACGTTGTATCGAGTCCGGCTTACGGTGAGTTGTGTGCTTATTGGAGAGGTAGGTCCTAAGGACGTGGTATCGAGTCTCTGATTTTGGGAACCAACTGACCCCTTTTCGTTCGCTTTTGTTCGGCGTCCCTCTTTTTATTTCTTGTTCGGTAACGTTTAGGTATCTGTATTGTAATCACGTCTGAATCACGGTCGTCTCTACATCAATTTGGTATCAGATGGAGGTTGTTTCAACTTCAACGTTGCAAACATCCTCTCTGCGTTCTTCATTGGTCGATCTGAACTTTCAAAGATCTGAAATTTTCGGATTGGTCTGCGTTTAGTAAAATCCTCGGAATTTTAAAACTTGTCAAAAAAAATCTGAAAAAAATTTTGTAGCTTCCTGACTTTATTTCCAGCAACATTAAAACAGAAAAATTTTTCGATTCGTCCTCGTTAGGTAAGCCTGCAAATTGGAACATCGTAATTCTATCTAGTTGGTCTGCAAATAGCGGGCTGAAATCCTTATTTTTCAGCGAAAGCTCAAAAAAAAAAATTTTAACGATCTATGTGTTAGTGACTTTGGGAATCTATAAAAATATCTTATCTTCAGTATAGTTACAGTCCTAGGAAAATTCATCTTTCCAAGGTTTTCCTAATCCTGAATGCGCACTAGGCTAGGATCGGAATATTCGACCCCGTCTACATCTAGGATGGCTGCGAATAAGCATGTAGATCCCAACACTGATGTCATAGCGGGGCTGCGTAACGAGATGACTGAACTTAGGAACATGTTAACTCAGTTCATCCAAACCCAAGCTAGGCCACCTCCACCACCCGCTAATGTTGAGTTGCCCCACCGGCGCCAACAAAGCTCCGATTCGGATTCTGATGGGGACTCCCCACGAGTGCCCCCTAGTGGCCGTCGACACGAGCGAGAGTTTGACATTACTAGGGTCGTCAAGATTGAGGCCCCCACTTACGACGGCATGGGAGATCCACAAAACTTCCTTAATTGGACCGTGGATATGGAATGTTATTTCGACTAGCACCATCTTACGGACCCCCAAAAGGTCCAAGTTGCCAGGATGAAATTAATTAGTCGTGCCAAAACTTATTGGTTGAATGAAGAGCGTAGGTTAGGCACTGGGAACGGAGACCCAATTATCAGATGAACCGTAATGAAGAATCTGTTGACCAACCAGTACGTCCCCGCCTACCATCGGACACAGATGTTTGATGAGCTTGCAACCCTGCGGCAAGGCTCAAGTTCGTTATCTGACTATATGGGTGAACTTAAGGATCGTATGGTGCGATGTGACTTAAAGGAGATCCCCGAAGTCACTTTATCTAGGTTTAGAAAAGGGCTTCACCCTGATATCCAAAGGAAGCTCATGCGATATGGGCACACGGATTTGAATGCAACTTTCAATGCCGCCCTGGACATTGAAAAACACTTAGCCTCTAAGTTTCATTCCCGTTATTCTCATGCGAAGAACAAGTCCACCACTGGGACATCTTCTTCCACATATCCTGATAAGGGAAAATTTAGATCCACCGAGTCTAAGTCTGTTGTGATCACCGCACGAAACACTAAGAACCCCGCAAGTGAGAGTGTCCCTATAGGAAAGGTTAGCAAGGCTAACACCACTTGTTATTCTTGCGGCGTTCAAGGCCACTATGCCTAAGAATGCCCCACGAAGACGAAAATGCTAGCGTTATTAGATCCAGCTACCGACCCTGACGATTATGAGTATGAGGCCGCGGAGGAGAGTGACCCCGACGGAGTCCCTAGTGACTTGGAGGACGATCACCGCCTTATGGTGATGCGTTGTATCTTGACCACTCCTCGTCCCGTAGACGACTGGAAGAGGACGAGCATATTTCCCCTGATCTTTAAGAGTGGCGAGAAGTTATGCAAGCTAGTTATTGATGGTGGTAGTTGTGTGAACGCCGTTTCTGAGAATGTTGTTAAGCGTATGTCCTTGACTATTGAGCCGCACCCGACGCCCTATCAGTTGCTTGGATTAGTAAGGTTACTATTAAGGTAAGCCAACGATGCCTAGTCCCCTTGTCTTTCAAATCCAACACGGATGAGGTTTGGTGCGACGTCCTACCCATGGATGTTTGTCATGTGTTACTAGGCCGCCCCTGGCTCTATGATCGTGATGTGACGCACTATGGTCGCGCTAACACATATGAGTTCAAATTCAACGGCAAGACCATCACCTTGAGACCGACTGTGCCAAAAGAACCGGTAGTGATGACTAAGGATACCACCGTTTCGGTAGAGAGGAAGGCGTTGAGCTTGGTTGGTAGGAAAGAATTTGTGAAGGATCCCTTTATTGAGGGCATGATGTATGCTCTCGTTCTCATGGGTGCCAAGACTGATAGTGGTGTGTTGGATGATTTACCCCGAGAGCTACGGGTATTGTTGGATGAATTTAGGGACATTTACCCGGATGAGTTGCCATCGTCGTTGCCTCCGCTTAGAGATATACAACATGTCATCGACCTTATCCCGGATCGTCCATACCCAACCAACCTCACTATAGGCTTAATCCTGCCGCCCATCAAGAATTACAAACCCAGATAGAGGATTTACTGTGTAAGGGGTTTATTAGAGCGAGTATGAGCCCGTGTGCTGTCCCAGCCCTCCTTGCTCCAAAGAAGGATGGCACCTGGCGCATGTGTGTTGATAGTCGGGCTATCAACAAAATTACTATAAAAAATAGGTTTCCAATCTCGCGGTTAGATGATCTCTTGGATGTCCTTTCAGGTGCCACTATCTTTTCGAAGCTAGAATTACGGAGTGGTTACCACCAGATTCGGATCCGAGAGGGGGATGAGTGGAAGACTGCATTCAAGTCTAAGGACGGGTTGTATGAGTGGCTTGTGATGCCCTTCGGGTTATCCAATGCCCCTAGCACCTTCTCCCGGATGATGACGCACATCTTTAGGCCGTATATGGGGAAGTTTGTTGTGGTTTATTTTGACGACATCTTAGTCTTTAGTACATCCCCCGCCGAACACCTCTCCCACATCAAAGTAATCCTCACCACTTTAAGGATGGAAACCTTATTTCTGAATCTTAAGAAGTGCACCTTTAATGTTAAGGAGGTTGAATTCTTGGGTTACATAGTTGGTTCCGATGGAATTCGAGTTGACCCAGGAAAGGTTCAAGTGATTAGAGACTGGCCCGAGCCCACTAGTCTTCGAGAGGTGCGTAGTTTCCACGGCTTAGCTACCTTCTATCATCGTTTCATACGTGATTTTAGTAGCATTATGGCACCCATTACCGACTGCATGAAGAAGGGTGAATTCACATGGACGAAATCCGCCACGTTTGCTTTCCGTCGCATTAAAGAGCTTATGACCGAAGCCCCAGTGTTGCGTCTCCCCGACTTCACCAAGGTCTTCGAGCTTACGTGTGATGCATCTGGCGTTGGAGTTTGAGGTGTCTTGAGTCAGGAGGGACACCCCATGAGTTATTTTAGTGAGAAGTTGGCGGGCGCCAAATTAAACTACTCAAATTATGATAGGGAGTTCTACGCCGTCATTAGATGTCTGCACTATTGGAGGCACTATCTCCTCCCTAAGGAGTTTGGGATCCTTTCCGATCATGAGGCGTTACGATTCATTAATGGTCAACACAAAGTCAGCCCGCGCCACGCTAAATGGGTATCATTTTTGCAAGAATACACTTTCAATCTAAAACACCTTAAGGGAGCTGACAACTGAGTCGCGGACGCTCTTAGTCGCTTAACCATGTTAGTCACCACTATGGAGGTTAATGTGGTAGGATTCGAGCGCATCAAAGAAGAGTATGCCATGTGCCCCGATTTCCAGGACGCATATTTGTCGGCCCAAGATAGCTCCCCCACGAACATATCGGCTTTCGTCATTAAGGACGGCTATCTATTTAGACTTGGAAAGTTATGTATTTCACAGTCGTCATTACGTCTCCATATCATCTGGGAAATGCATGGCGGAGGGTTGAGTGGTCATTTAGGTAGGGATAAGACCATTACGTTAGTTGAAGAAAAATTCTATTGGCCTAAACTTAAGGCAATGGTAGGACGAGTGGTGAGTAGTTGTCGTACTTGTCAATTATCTAAGGGCACCAATACCAACGTTGGTTTATATATGCCATTGCCTATTCCTTCCACCCCATGGGAAGATGTGAGCAAGGACTTTGTCTTAGGCTTACCCACTACTTTACGACATCACGATTCTATTTTAGTAGTTGTGGATAGGTTCTCCAAAATGGCATATTTCATCCCGTGCACTAGAACTAACGATGCGTCTCATATCGCCAAATTATATTTTAAAGAAGTAGTTAGTCACCGGGGAGTGCCGAAGACAATAGTCTCGGATCGTGATGTTAAGTACACTAGTTATTTCTGGAAGACACTTTGGGTCTTAATGGGTACTAAGCTATTGTTTCCCTCTGCCTATCACCCCCAGACTGACGGGCAGACGGAGGTGGTTAATCGAAGCTTGGGTAGCCTTCTTAGATGCCTAGTGAGTGATCACAAAGGCACGTGGGATCTTATTCTTCCCCACACCCAGTTAGCTTATAATAATTCCAAAAATCGGACTGCTGGTCTGTCACCAAACGAGATTGTCCATGGATACAAGGCCCCTGTGCCTATTGACTTGGTACCGTTGCCCCCAACATACAAGACAAGTCAGTTTACACAATCCTTCGCCCAACATATTCATGACTTACATGCACGTATATGAGCTACCTTGACTGCTCAATATGAGTCTTATCAGTCGCACGCTAATTTACATAGGAGGGTGTTGCACTTTAAAGTTGGCGATTTGGTCCTAGTCCGCTTTGTTCCCGAACGCTTGCCATCTGGCACCGTTAAGAAGTTGGCACCGAAGCGCGCCGGCCCTTTTCGAATTATCAAGAAACTAGGTGACAATGCTTTCATTTTGGATTTGCCGGCTGAATGGGGTATCTCCCCTATTTTTAATGTCTCGGATTTGACGATGTTTGTTTTACCTCCACCTGAGTTGAATTCTCTGTCGTCTTCTCCCTCCACAAAAAATTCTGATGGGTTGGGGAGTGGTAGTTCGGATGATCTCTCTCCTTCGGTCCCCGCAGGTAAAACATCGGATGGTACGTTGCCTTCTTTTACTCCTACTGCTGACATGTTTCCCAGGTTCCCCAGGACATTTCTCACTCCAGATATGATACTCGCTGCGGAACAATTCACTACTCTGGATGGTACTACTTACCGCTTCCTTGTCTGTTGGCATGACCGCCCCCCTTCGGACGACTCTTGGGTACTCGCGACAGAGCTTCAACGTTTGGATGTCGAGCTTCTCCTCCGCTATCTCTCCACTCACGCATCAGAGATACGTGATTTTGAGTGGGGGAGGATTGATGCAGTGCCACCGCTACTTGATGATGACCCGGTTGCCGAAGCGCTACGACATAAAGATCTGAGACGCCGTGATGACGCTGAAGGAAGTGCACGTTATAACGTCCGCCTGCGGCATGCTAAAACTGCCATGACAAATTAGCCTAATTTTCTTATTTCATGCACTTTATTTAATATTTTGGGAATATAAAATTATCCTATGTTTAAGTGATAATTTTATATTCATGGCATGTGTTATTTTTTTTCATTTGGAACAATATTTTATTTTGGTGTGCATTTAGCCTTTTGGATGGATGAGATTACATCTCCATCATAGAGGGCTAAGAGTTATTGTAAACTCCTATTTAAAGAGGTGTTTAAGAGGAATATGATCATTGAAGATTTGAACCCTAATTTTATTCCCCCTTTGAGGAAATTCGGCCAAGAGAGATTCAAAGCCGCCCCCCTCCTTTTGGTTGTGGTGTGAAGCCGCCCCCCCCCCCCCCTTGCTCCCTCCATCCGCTTTGGTGCGACTCCGGCGCGGCTTCCTTGGTGTGACTCCGTGGAAGAAGGTTGCAAACCGTTCGGTGTGACGCCGGCGGATCAGTGGAGAGAGTGATTCTCCCACCTTATCTTTGTGTGGAACTTTCATCCCGGTTGGGTAATCTCTTTTCTTTGTGTGATTCTTGCTTTAGTTTGTGGAGGTTTTTCATGCACCGTTTTTTCCGTGATTTTTAAATCCGTCGCTTGCAAAATCTGAATTTGAAAGTGTTATTATTGAATCTCTTGTTGTCCGAACGGGAAGATTCGTCTCGGGAGTGCAACGTGGCCTAGCCTCGATTTGCTCTTCCGTTCGGCGCACTTTATGTGCCAACAAGGGAATTAATCATGACTCGAATTTCGATCGCTCTTAAAGGTTTTCGCCGCTCCGAAATAAATTATTGTTGCGCTTGAAACGGCTATATTGAAATGAATAGATGCTTGTGTAGGTGCGGTGAGTTGTGTGCTGGTTAGAGAGGTAGGTCTTAAGGACGTTGTATCGAGTCCGGCTTACGGTGAGTTGTGTGCTTGTTCAAGAGGTAGGTCCTAAGGACGTGGTATCGAGTCCCGTATTTTTGGAACCAACCGACCCCTTTGTTGGTACCCTAGTTTGATTTGAGTTTAGTCTTGTCTTCTTAGTCTCTTGACCCATGAATTATCTATGGTCAAGGTTAGTTGTCTAGCTGTAGAGTTCCCATCTTATCCAGATAAGAATTTGGTTAAGTAGTTTGTTCGTTCGACTATGGTCGAACGCCGCTCGACTATCGTCGACTAACTGTTCGACGATCGTCTATCAGTTGCTCGACGTTCTGTCTGCGTGGATAGTTCGACTATCTGTTGATAGTTCGACTATCTGTGTGCTGTGATAGTTCGACTATCTGTTGATAGTTCGACTATCTGTTTGTTTGATAGTTCGACTATCTGCTTGGATAGTTCAACTATCTGATAGCTCGACTATCTGTTTGATAGGTCGACTATCTGCGTTGTTTGATAGTTCAACTATCTGTTGATAGGTCGACTATCTGTTTTCCCTTGGTAGTTCGACTATCTGCTTTGATAGTTCAACTATCTGATAGCTTGACTATCTGTTGATAGTTTGACTATCTGTCGTTCTTTGATAGTTCGACTATCTGTTGATAGTTCGACTATCTGTTTCTCTTCTGATAGTTCGACTATCTGTTGATAGGTCGTCTATCGGTTTTGCTTTGATAGTTCGACTATCTGTTGATAGGTCGACTATCTGATAGCTCGACTATCTTCTGATAGTTCGACTATCTGTTGTGATAGTTCGACTATCTCCTTTGATAGTTCGACTATCTGGATCGTTCGACTATCTGTCCGATAGTTCGACGATCTCCGTTCTTCGGTCGACGATCTCCGAGGGTCGTTCGACGTTTTCTGTTTGCCTTTTTATTTTGTATTTATTTATTCTATTTAATTAATTAATATATTATCTGGCATTTTATTTCAGTTGTTTTATGATAATACTTCCAAGCAATATCTGCTCCATCCCTTTTGCCTGAGTCAAATCTTTTCAGATAAAGTTGTTTGTCTTATTAGTTGACATTGTATTTTACTTTATCTGCTGTCAGTCCTTTATAGCCGTTAGACTGAAAAGTCTTTCTTCTGCTATAAAGAGTTTGTCTCTGATGTGATTTTATTTAGTACCTTTATTATCAGATTACTTCCTACAGCTTCTTTGAAAAAGGTTTATCCCTTTTATAGAATATTTTGCTGCAGAGTTTGTTTGTCTTTGTGATATTTGCAGCCCAGGTTTCAAGTTTCAGAAGAAGACAAACAGTTCAAATTGAAAAGAGTCGTTGCTTGTTGCTGCTATAAAAGGAATCCTTTGGAGAAGGATTTCAGTTAGCTAACCAGTTATTCTAAGAGTTATTCAATTAGCATTCAAGCTTTCATCAAGACCAAGTTAACTGCTCTCAGCAATATTCATTCAACTGAGAAGTGTTAAGCTCTTCTGCTCTTCTTTAACCTGAGTTCTCCTGCCTCCATGAAGTTCAGACTCAGAGTTCTTTTGAAGAAGAAGAAGAAGAAGATAGCTGCTAGAAGATTTCTATTTTATATTTTATATCTTCTTGTAGTTTTTCCTTCAGAACTTTCTGAAGTGTTTTCTGCACTGAAGCAAGACTTCACCTAGACATTCTTTGAGCCAGGGGGATCCTTGATTCTTTTGAGCTTTCTAGCTCAGTGCAAGTCTTTGTGCTTCTCTAATCTATTGTAAAATAGAGAAGACTTCTTAACCTTCTTTCCCCCTCCTGTACAGGGTTATTACTCCCTTCAAAAGTATCCCTTGGTGGCAGGGCACCTGATCAAAAACCTGTGTTTGGTTTTTAGGCACCTGGTCAAAAGTCTAAAGGGTTTCTAGATCTACCTGAAGCAGATCTTGTGGTGGCAGGGCAACTGATCAAAAACCTGTAGTGGATTCCTACCTTGTTGGTAGAAGAGTGGACGTACCCAAGTTGTTTGGGGAACCACTATAAATATCTTGTGTCGTCTGGCTTGCTTAATTTAATTACTTGCATTGTGGTTGTGATTAGATATAACTAGGTTTGCTAGTTGCTGATTAGGATTTCCAAGCCTTAACTGTAATTACAGTTAGCTTGAGTTTGTGCACAACACTTGTGTTAGGCTTTAGGGTTATCTCCTTATCTATAATCTTTTCATTCCACATTTCACTCCAAGGGAGTTGGGTAGACTATTAGATTTTTGTCTAGTGCAAAATTTGATAACTCTATTCACCCCCCCTCTAGAGTAGTATCTATCCCTTCACTTTCAATTGGTATCAGAGGGAGGTTGACTGACTGAATAGGCCAACACCTAAGTCACAAGATCCTGATAGATACCAAAGTTTATAGATATTCACTTTCACTATCATGGCCCAGTCCAAGGATTATTCTAGCACCAGACCTCCAGCATGCAACTTAGCTAAGTTTGGCATCTGGAAGGCAAGGATTAAATTATATATGAATTCTATTGATGAAAGTATCTTTGCTTCTATTTTGTCAGGACCCCCAAGAGCACCTGCTGCTGCTACTGCCTCATCATCTGATATGAGTGCAGTGCCTCCTCCAGACTACAATGATGAGTACAAGAAGGCAAAGATAGCAGATGCCAAGGCGATGAACATTCTGGCTCAGACAATGTCTGATGAGGTATTCCAGAAGGTTGCTGACTGCTCCTCAGCAAAAGCAATGTGGGATACACTGAACCAGATTGTAGCTGGTTCAGCTGATGAAAGGAAGGACAGAAGGTCCAACCTTATCTCACAGTATGAAAACTTCAAGAAAACTGATGCTGAATCAGTTGAAGCCATGTACACAAGGCTCAGCTCAATCATCAATGAGCTGAGGACCCTTGATAAGGATATCTCATTGACAGAGGTCAATGATAAGATTCTTTTATGCTTCCCTAGCACATGGGATCTGAGTATCTGGCCCATCAAGGAAGCCAGAAGTACAACAGAGATCTCAACTGAAGCTCTTCTCGGCAAGCTCAAATCCTTTGAGCAAGTGCTGAAGACAAGGGAAGCAGAAGCTGAAGCAAAGACCCCTACTCCAATAAGAAAAGAGCAATCTCTAGCTCTTAAGGCTGCTGATGCTTCTGAAGGCAGCCAATCCAATGAGGAACTAATGACATTATTTGCCAAGAGGTTTCTCAAGATGGGGAGAAAGGAATTCAGAAAGAAGTTTTCACGCTATGAAGACAAACCAAGGTATGATCGTTCTCCTGCTAAAGAAATTATCTGCTATGGTTGTAGGAAGCCTGGACATATCTTACCAGATTGTCCAGAGGAGAAGAACAAAGATAAGAGGAAAGAAAAGGAACAGCACAGGAAGCACTCCAAGCCATCCTCCTACAAGAACAAGAAGAAGGAGAGAGGTTTCATTACTGAAACCTGGAGTGATTCTGATGAAGAATCTTCCTCCTCTAGCTCCAGTGAGGATGAGGAAGAGAAGAAGGCAAAGGAAGTTTGCCTGATGGCAATAGATGCCTGCAGCAATCATTCAGCTGCAGAGAGTTCAGATTCAGAGGAAGAAATGCCAACAGAAGATGAGGTACTATCTTCTTATGATTTCACTTCTGCAGAATTCAAATTAGATTTTAAATCTTTATGCTTAGATTTAATTAGTTCTGAAAAAGAGATTAAAGAACTTAGACATAGGCTAGCTTAATCAGAAATCATATCTATTGAAAATATTAAGTTAAAGGAAGATCTCACTAAGTATAGTGAAGAAATTAAGTTTCTTAAAATTGAGTTAGCTAAATCTAAAAGGTTAGAAGAATCACTAAATGGTAGAAGCCTTAAGCTGTTAGAAATAACCAGCATGACTAACACTAGGTCAGGCAATAATAAACTATGCTTAGGAGCTTCTCCCAGAGAACCCCCAGTTATTCTTAAAAACCAACTTTCAACTCCAGTGAACTTTATCTCAGCTGATGGGATAAAGAACACTGAGCAAGTAAACCAAGTTAATAAAACTTTAAATAAAGCTAAGAGAGAAAAGAGGAAGAAATTTTTAAAAGAAATACAAAGAGCGTCGAACGCTGCTCGACAATCGGAAGCTCAATGGTCGAACGAAGCTCGACGATCTGAGCGCCCATCGTCGAACGTCGATCAACGTTTTCAATATGATTTTCAAAATCATCATCAAACCCGTAGAAACCTAAATGAAAATAGAAACCCTAGGTTTGTTGACCCATCATCTGCATGGAGAATCCCACCTAGGAGATCTCGCCCATTAGGTTATCACCCTCAGCCTGCATTTTCATTTATTTCTAGCTTTTCTTATGTGAAAAACAAGGGACCCAAGGTTACCTGGGTCCACAATGTCTAAATGAATTTCTTGCAGGTGAAAGCCTATCCTATCACTCAAAATAAGTGGTATTTGGATAGTGGATGCTCCAAGCATATGACAGGAAATAAAAATCATCTGTCAAAGTTCAAAGCTAAGCTCGGCCCAAAGGTTATCTTTGGAGATTCAAGCTGTGGTCAGATAGAAGGCTATGGCAGGATCACAATTGGAGCTGTTACTTTCAAGAGAGTTGCATATGTGACTGGACTGAAGCACAATTTGATCTCAGTCAGCCAGCTATGTGATGCTGGCTACCAGGTTTCATTTTCTAACTCTTCTTGTAATATTACTTTAAATAATAATGTTGTTTTAGTAGGCATTAGATTAGGTAATATTTATTTAGTAGATTTCAATTCAACTCATTCTGAAATCTGTTTATTTAATGAAGTAACAATTAATAATAATTCTTTGTGGCATAAGAGGCTTAGTCATGTTAACCTTAAAAATATATCTAGGTTATCTAAACACAACCTTGTTAGAGGTTTACCTTCTTGCCCCTACAAGAAGGAGAGCCTATGCAAGGCTTGTCAGCTAGGCAAGCAAACCAAAAACTCTTTTAAATCTGTAAATAAAAGTGATTCTCCTAGAATCCTGTATTTATTACATCTGGACCTTTTTGGCCCAATAAATGTACAGAGTTTAGGAGGGAAGTATTACACCTTAGTCATTGTAGATGACTTCTCTAGGTTCAGTTGGGTTTTCTTTTTGAGAACTAAGGCTGATAACTTCAAAGCCCTTACAGACTTTCTATTATGTGTGCAGACTGAGTACTCTACTCATGTGGCCTTGATCAGAAGTGATCATGGTACTGAGTTTGACTCTCTTCTCATGCAAGAATTCTGTGAGAGAGAAGGTATCAAACATAGCTTCTCAGCTCCTAGAACTCCCCAACAAAATGGGGTAGTTGAAAGGAAAAATCGAACACTCATTGAAGCTGCTAGCACATTGTTGGCAGATGCTAATATGCCTCTTTCCTATTGGGCAGAAGCTGTTAGTATAGCCAATTATGTCTTGAATAGAAGTCTGATACACAAGCTTAAGTGTAAAACTCCTTATGAGTTGCTCAAAGGAAAGAAACCTAAAATTAATTATTTTAGAGTATTTGGTTGTGTAGTGTACATTCATAATAACAATAAAGAATACCTTAGAAAGTTTAAAGCAAAAGCTTCAATGGGAATTATGCTTGGATATTCCCAAGTAAGCAAAGCTTATAGGGTTTATAACAAATCAACCTGTAAAATTGAAGAATATGTGCATGTATCTTTTGATGAGTCTCAGATGTTTTACAAGGAGAAGGAAAATTCTCCTTCCTCCAGTTCATTGCAGGTACCTGATGCTACTCAAGAGATTCTTCAACTATCAACTCTTCAGATCACTGAATCAGACAGTGATGAAGACATTGCAGAAGCTGTTGTTGTACCACCAACAGTAGATCAAATTCCTCCTGAGGAATTAATCCCAACTGTTGCTGAAGATCACATCCCACCTGCTGATATTGTCACACTTAGAGATCACCCCACATCTCAAGTGATAGGAGACATATCAGCTGGTGTTCAAACAAGACATCAGTTAAGACAGGATGTGATGCACGCTTGTTTCCTCTCACAGGTTGAGCCCCTCACCTTTAAAGATGCTGAGCTAGATCCCCACTGGATCATTGCTATGTAAGAGGAACTCAATCAGTTTGAGAGATGTAAAGTTTGGACTTTGGTTCCAAGACCTAAAGGCCAACTGATCATAGGCACCAAGTGGGTGTATAGAAACAAGTTGGATGCAAATGGAATTATTGTAAGGAATAAAGCTAGGCTTGTAGCTCAGGGCTACAGACAGGAGGACGGTATAGAT
The DNA here is from genome assembly GCA_039513925.1 of Platanthera zijinensis. Classification (NCBI taxonomy): domain Eukaryota; kingdom Viridiplantae; phylum Streptophyta; class Magnoliopsida; order Asparagales; family Orchidaceae; genus Platanthera; species Platanthera zijinensis. The sequence goes on along the minus strand of CM077092.1, from coordinate 68,626,985 downwards.
TATGACCAAACCTTTGCTCCTGTTGCAAGGCTAGAAGCAATAAGGATCTTCTTGGCCTATGCAGCCTACATGAAGTTTAAGGTCTTTCAGATGGATGTCAAAAGTGCATTCCTAAATGGTGAGCTTAAGGAAGAGGTGTTTGTTGAACAGCCACCAGGGTTTGTTTCTTCAACTCAACCCTCACATGTTTTCAAGTTGCAGAAAGCTCTTTATGGACTAAAGCAAGCCCCCAGAGCCTGGTATGAGACTCTAGCTAGTTTCCTTTTAGAACACAACTTTACTAGGGGAGTAGTTGATAGAACCCTTTTCGTCAAGCACCACAAGGACACAATCCTGTTAGTTCAAGTGTATGTGGATGATATTATATTTGGTTCCACTGATCCCAAACTTTGCAAAAGGTTTTCTGACCTGATGCACTCTAAGTTTGAGATGAGTAGTATGGGTGTGCTGTCTTACTTTCTTGGTCTCCAAGTTAAGCAAGATGCTGATGGTATCTTCATCTCCCAATCCAAATATGCCAAGGAATTGGTAAAGAAATTTGGGATGGCTGATGCTTCAGCAATGCCTACACCTATGGCTACTAATGTAGTTATTGATTCTGATGATCACGGCAAGCCAGTTGATCAAAAGAATTATAGGGCCATTGTTGGTTCCCTATTATATTTAACTGCAAGTAGGCCTGATATAATGTTTGCTACATGCCTTTGTGCTAGATTCCAGGTCAACCCCAAGGAATCTCATCTGATTCTTCTAAAGAGAATCCTGAGATACCTGAAGGGATGTCCAAATCTAGGACTTTGGTACCCAGCAGAATCAGAATTTGAGTTAATTGGATACTCTGACTCTGACTATGCTGGTTGCAGAGTTGACAGGAAGAGCACCTCAGGAACTTGTCAGTTCCTGGGAGAGAGATTGGTCTCTTGGTTCTATAAGAAGCAGGCTTCTGTCTCAACTTCAACTATAGAGGCTGAATATATAGCAGCTGCCAGTTGTTGTTCACAGATCCTGTGGATTCAAAACCAGCTTGTGGATTATGGTTACTCACACAAGAACACCAAAATCATGTGTGATAGTACCAGTGCTATCTCAATTGCACAAAATCCAGTGCACCACTCTAGAACGAAGCACATTGAGATTCGGCACCATTTCCTGAGAGATTGTGTGGAAAAGAACAAGATTACTCTTGAGTTCATATCCACTGAGTTTCAGAGAGGTGATATATTCACCAAGCCCTTAGATGAACAGAAGCATCTGTTCTTTTTGGTTCAACTAGGCATGATCAATGGAAGAGACTAAGTGTGACTTCTGCCTTGTTGAAACTTGTTTGAAGATAGTCGAACGATGTTCGAAGATAGTTGACCGGGTCAAGCCCATCGTCGACCTATGGTTGATGAAAGCTTGTCAGTTTGAAGATCGTCGACCGGCGTTCGACCATTGTCGAACAAGTCGAGCTCATCGTCGATCTCTGGATGACGACAGCTTGTTGTTTGAGAAGCCAGAAATAGTCGAACGATTGCTCGACTACTCTGCTTCTGGACCGATCGTCGAACGACCGTTCGACCATCGTCTCCAGTATCTTTTGAATAGATCGACTATCTCCGGTCTAATATAAAGCAGATAGTCGACCTAGGTTAAAAGATCTTTGCTTTTATCGTCGACGGAGAGCGTCTTTTCGTATTCCGTCGTCGTTCTTGCTCTGTCTCTTTTCTCTGCTGATTCGTCTTCTCCGTTCCTCTCGCGCCTTCTCCAGCAAATCGATGGTGATTTCTCCAGCGCTCCTCGCAGTAGTCAAGTTTGACGCAGGTTTCAGCGTGGATTTCGATGCATTCAGCTGCTGTGAACCAGATATCGTGGAAATTCTCCAGCTATGCAAAGATCAAGGATTGGAAAGGCTAATGTCTACAAGGATCAAGTTAAATATCCCTGAGATAAAGGAATGGGAATTTACTTCATCTTCTACTGAAGATTCAATGACAGGATCTATTGGCGGAGTAGAGGTAATTTTGACTCCCGCCGTCTTGACTGATTTATTTGGATTGACTAATGGCGAAGAAGAATATGAGCAAGATGCTCCAGAATTTGGAAGAATGTTGATTGAGTTGGGACATGTAGAAGGCATTCCCTCGAAGCTGCTCAAGATAAATTTTCCTTTTAAGATCAAATTTCTTGCTGAGATTGTCGGAAAAGTGCTGCTAGGCAAACACTCTGCCCACGATAACATTACAAGACAACAATTTGCACTCATGTGTGCAATTGTCAACAAGAAAAGGATCAATTGGGCAGGTGTTCTGTTTGACTTGATAAGGAAGAAGAATAGCAAGAAAGAGGTTACCCTAGGCAGGGTTATTGGGATTTTTCTGAAGGAGAAGTATTCTCATCTGCTAGTTTCAGCTGCTACCACCATTAATGCCAGCAAGAAGATGGATCCCAACTTGTTCTCAAAATGGAAGAGGACATTCGTGAAGCCCGCTCCTGCAGGGGCTGCTCCAGCTGCATCTAAGAGCACAAGGACTGACTCTGTCGCTCCCCACCCTCAAGAAGTTGGCTCAGCTCCTTCATCTATTCCTTCATCTTCTTCTACTCTGCTGTCTACTTCAGTTGAAGTTCCATCAACTTCAGTTGAAGTACGACATTCTGCCTCTCCTGTTCATGATTTAACAATAGTTGAAATTCCATCTTCTCCTCCAGCATCTCCTATCCCTCATCATCTAGCTAGGATATCTCATCCTAGTGTCGATTTATTAGCTTCTGTACCTTCTACTCAAATTCGTTCTCCTCTTCAATCTTCAGATCATATTGATCTTCCTGCTTCTACCCATCCATCTCCAGTTAACTCTCCAATTCAATCTCCATCTCCAGTTCGTTCTCCAGTTCATCAGGAATACATTCCTCCTGCTGATCTTCCATCAACTGCAATTCCTCCACCTTTTGAAATTACTCCAGAATTCATTTCCAGCATTGTGGAGTTAATTACCCCCTCAATCAAAATCATGATTGAAGAGGCAATTGCTCCACTTGCTTCCTCCATTGCTTCTTTGACTGATGTCATCAAAACTCTCTCTAACTCTGCTGAGCCCTCTTCATCCAGGGGCCTGGTTTCAGTTCCCACTGAAATCAGGCAGGGGGAGATGTTCAATGAAGATGTCTCTGAGCAGCTCCCAGCCTACCTTCCAACAGTTCCTCCAACTATAACAGAATCAGTATTAGCAGTTATAGCTCCAGTGATAACAGTTCCAGAAGAGATAGTTCCAGTTCAAGAAGAAGTAGCTCCTCTACCATCTGAAAAAGAAATATCTGATGCAATAATATTGACTGAATTTGTTGTAAAAGTTTACCTGGAAGAATCCTCAACTCCCCTAGTTGCCCTATACCTAGAAGGAATAATCACATCCCTTCTAGATGATTTATGGGAGTTAGGTCACCCTGAAGAAAATCCTGAAGGTATGTCTCTTTCCCAATTTGTAGATTACTTAATTGATATGTTAGTATGGGAATATCTGGAAGGGATGACGAGATGTCATTTAGCAAGATTTTACTCCTAATCCTACAGATATAACGGAAGAAGTAGTTATTGTCAAAAAGCCTGAACCTGTATCTGCTCCTGATGTCCAAGTGGTTGTAGAGCAAGCAGTGCTATCTGAGGCTGTAGAGCCTGTTCTAGTTTCTGAGGCTGCTGAACCTGCTCAGCAAGCAGTGCTATCTGAACTGGTCCCTACGATAGTTCCTGAGCATCAAGAAATGGATCTTGAAAGCCAAGTTGAAAATAAAGATGACACCCCAAAACTGAGTTTGGAAGAAGAGAAAGCAAAAGCTGCTTGGCAACAAAGACTAAAGGCTGATTTGGAAGAGAAAGAAAAAGCTTGGCAAGCTGAAAAGTCTACTGTTTGGGATGATTCTCCAGGACCAAATCTAGACTCCCTTCTGGCACAGGATGCCTTGGAAGAAGAGAAAGAGAAAGCTGCCCTGAAAGAAAAGGAAAAGGCTGTATCAGAAGCCTATGATCCATATGATCATCCTCCCTCATCTCATTCTGAGGATGAAGATGATTCAGATCTGTCTGAGGATTCTAAGAAAAAGAAAGCTGCAAAGAGGAAAAGAAAAGCTGTAGCTCCTCCTCCTCCCAATCCCGATCATGACATTCCTTATTACATTCTGAAAGGGATTGATCCTAAATCCAAAGAGTTCCAGCACTGGATGGGGTTCTCTAAGAACCAGCAAAAGGAGAGGAAGAAATCAAAGAGGTATGATAGTCCTGCTCCCAGATGGACTCCCAGAGGTCCTCCTCCTCCACCTCCCGGTGCAGGAGCCTCTGGCAATATTTCAGCAAATCCATCTGCCCCTTCTGACAAATCTGCACCTTCTCAGCCTCCTTCAGGGAGAAGTTCTCAAAGCTATCAAGGTAAATCATATTCTGGATATCAAAGGCACGATGCTGAGACAAAAGAGCAAGTAAAGGAGGTGGTTTATCAAAAGCCAGCATTTTCACCCCCTCCTTCACCCAAGAGAAAAGTTTCACCTGCTGCTAAAGACACTTCAAAGAGTAAAAGAACTGTTTTCTCAGAAAAATCCAGTAAGAAGTTTGCTGAGTTTGCTCCTCCGACATCTCTTGTTATTCAAGAAGTTAAAGATCCAGCTGAAAGTTTATTAGATCTGTCTACCAAGTTTAAAGCTGTGAAGCCAATAGATACTACATCTGAAAATAAGTATGAAAGTCAAGAGTTAGATCCTGATTTCAGGATGGCTCGTTTTCTAGAGCTTGTTGGCTCAGCCCAGATAAAGAAAGCTAAGGCTGAAGGAAAAGATTCTACAGGATTTACTACAATGTCAAAATTCAGAATGAAGGAACTTGATAAAATCCAGGTTAGCCCTGAAGTTTTTGACCCTTCTAAATACATGGAAAAGCATCCAGAAGCAGTCGTCCCAAGGGCATCAGAATTAAAAATTATTGGTGTACAAGATCTGAAAATGTCTAAGAAAGAAGCCATAGATCCCTTGAGGAAAGTATCTTTTGTTCCTAGCTCTTCTGATCCCAAACCTGATTCTGTAGATCCTTAATTTTGATTGACTGTTATATATCTGACTGATTGTTAATTGCTAGTTAGTTGTTTAACTATTTCTTGTATTGATTTTTTTTGTTCTATAGCTAGCTCTGTGTTTTAGTTTTTGAGAGACTTAACTCAAATAGGGGGAGATTGTTGGTACCCTAGTTTGATTTGAGTTTAGTCTTGTCTTCTTAGTCTCTTGACCCATGAATTATCTATGGTCAAGGTTAGTTGTCTAGCTGTAGAGTTCCCAGCTTATCCAGATAAGAATTTGGTTAAGTAGTTTGTTCGTTCGACTATGGTCGAACGCCGCTCGACTATCGTCGACTAACTGTTCGACGATCATCTATCAGTTGCTCGACGTTCTGTCTGCGTGGATAGTTCGACTATCTGTTGATAGTTCGACTATCTGTGTGTTATGATAGTTCGACTATCTGTTGATAGTTCGACTATCTGTTTGTTTGATAGTTCGACTATCTGCTTGGATAGTTCAACTATCTGATAGCTCGACTATCTGTTTGATAGGTCGACTATCTGCGTTGTTTGATAGTTCGACTATCTGTTGATAGGTCGACTATCTATTTTCCCTTGGTAGTTCGACTATCTGCTTTGATAGTTCAACTATCTGATAGCTCGACTATCTGTTGATAGTTCGACTATCTGTCGTTCTTTGATAGTTCGACTATCTGTTTCTCTTCTGATAGTTCGACTATCTGTTGATAGGTCGACTATCAGTTTTGCTTTGATAGTTCGACTATCTATTGATAGGTCGACTATCTGATAGCTCGACTATCTTCTGATAGTTCGACTATCTGTTGTGATAGTTCGACTATCTCCTTTGATAGTTCGACTATCTGGATCGTTCGACTATCTGTCCGATAGTTCGAAGATCTCCGTTCTTCGGTCGACGATCTCCGAGGGTCGTTCGACGTTTTCTGTTTGCCTTTTTATTTTGTATTTATTTATTCTATTTAATTAATTAATATATTATCTGGCATTTTATTTCAGTTGTTTTATGATAATACTTCCAAGCAATATCTGCTCCATCCCTTTTGCCTGAGTCAAATCTTTTCAGATAAAGTTGTTTGTCTTATTAGTTGACATTGTATTTTACTTTATCTGCTGTCAGTCCTTTATAGCCGTTAGACTGAAAAGTCTTTCTTCTGCTATAAAGAGTTTGTCTCTGATGTGATTTTATTTAGTACCTTTATTATCAGATTGCTTCCTGCAGCTTCTTTGAAAAAGGTTTATCCCTTTTATAGAATATTTTGCTGCAGAGTTTGTTTGTCTTTGTGATATTTGCAGCCCAGGTTTCAAGTTTCAGAAGAAGACAAACAGTTCAAATTGAAAAGAGCCGTTGCTTGTTGCTGCTATAAAAGGAATCCTTTGGAGAAGGATTTCAGCTAGCTAACCAGTTATTCTAAGAGTTATTCAATTAGCATTCAAGCTTTCATCAAGACCAAGTTAACTGCTCTCAGCAATATTCATTCAACTGAGAAGTGTTAAGCTCTTCTGCTCTTCTTCAACCTGAGTTCTCCTGCCTCCAGGAAGTTCAGACTCAGAGTTCTTTTGAAGAAGAAGAAGAAGAAGATAGCTGCTAGAAGATTTCTATTTTATATTTTATATCTTCTTGTAGTTTTTCCTTCAGAACTTTCTGAAGTGTTTTCTGCACTGAAGCAAGACTTCACCTAGACATTCTTTGAGTCAAGGGAGCCTTGATTCTTTTGAGCTTTCTAGCTCAGTGCAAGTCTTTGTGCTTCTCTAATCTATTGTAAAATAGAGAAGACTTCTTAACCTTCTTTCCCCCTCCTGTACAAGGTTATTACTCCCTTCAAAAGTATCCCTTGGTGGCAGGGCACATGATCAAAAACCTGTGTTTGGTTTTTAGACACCTGATCAAAAGTCTAAAGGGTTTCTAGATCTACCTGAAGCAGATCTTGTGGTGGCAGGGCACCTGATCAAAAACCTGTAGTGGATTCCTACCTTGTTGGTAGAAGAGTGGACGTACCCAAGTTGTTTGGGGAACCACTATAAATATCTTGTGTCGTCTGGCTTGCTTAATTTAATTACTTGCATTGTGGCTGTGATTAGATATAACTAGGTTTGCTAGTTGCTGATTAGGATTTCCAAGCCTTAACTGTAATTACAGTTAGCTTGAGTTTGTGCACAACACTTGTGTTAGGCTTTAGGGTTATCTCCTTATCTATAATCTTTTCATTCCGCATTTCACTCCAAGGGAGTTGGGTAGACTATTAGATTTTTGTCTAGTGCAAAATTTGATAACTCTATTCACCCCCCTCTAGAGTAGTATCTATCCCTTCACTTTCACCCTTTTCGTTCACAACTCAGTTGGTGATGAGAGCTTCTAGGAAAGCTCTTTATCAAGGGGCTGGGTTCGAGACCTCGCCTCAACATCTCGCCGCGCTGAGAATAGGTGCGGTCATGGGTGGGGTGCTTGGGCTGCAGCCTGGTTATGTATTGCTGAACATGCTCCTCTGGCTAGGTTGTGACTACCGTCAGAGCGGGGCGGCTCTGGGCCCACCGCATCATACTGCCACGTGGCAGCTACCTCCGCGCGTCAGGTTACTACCGCCAAGCGGTACTTTAACCTGAGCTATCGCCATGCATTTACTCCTACCGCCGTGCGATATCCACTCAACACTGCGTTGAAAGCATTGAGTGATAGCGCCACACGCTAGCCCATTGCCTCCCCGCAGTAGTCCTCTCAACGCTTCGAAGCAGTGAGTGGTACAGCCACGCGCTTGCTTTATTACTGCCACATGGTAGATTCCCGAGAGGTCAGTCGATTTAATTCAAAGGCTAACGCCAGCATTAAACTCCAATTCTTCCTTTTTATGATTTTTTGGGCATTATACAATGCATATACTAATTTGCTTAAATTTGGCTAAGTCCACAGATGCTGACGTCAGCAAAATTCAAAATCATTGCGGGAAGTCTACAGTACGGAACAAATGGCACCGCGTGCATACTGTACGACATTTATTGATAAAGCAAAGTTACAGCCAACAACTATAGGTGGTCCCACTGCTCAAAGAGACGTTGGACATCGGGATTAAAAGAATTGATATCAAAGAAAAGAAATTAACTCTTTGAGATTTCGTAAAAAAGGCGGATCTTCATCTTCTTCCTCTCGACATCGTTACAGAGCCAGAAGAATAAGTTCAATCTTCTGATCTAAGAGTTCAAGCAGTTAGTTGTTTCCATTCTCACCTACAACAGCAAGTTCAAAGACACTTCTTTGAGAAATTAGAAGCAGCCAAGGCAAGCCCTAGCTGCACCGACTTCACAGCCCAAGCAGATCATTCCTGAAGAAATTTTTCTGGAGCTGTGAAGAAGATAGGGTTGAGTGTCTTAGTCCAGGAAGGCAGGCTCATAGAATATTTCTTTGGAGTAAAATCAACACCAAAAAACCATTCTCTCTGTAGGATCCTTTGGATAGGAGTGTAGGCCTAATTTATAAAGGCTGAGGTAGGATCACTGTGTGGATCTGAGTTGTAGGGCAGCTTACTTGAGATAGGATCATGTCTTGGATCTTAGTTGTAGGGCCTTTGTGCCTGAGCTGTAGGAGAGTCATTCTCTCTTAGTTGTAGGGACTTTGGGGCTAAGGGAGGATCCTTCTATGTATCTGAGGTTGGGCCTTTTTGCCTGATCTGTAGAAGAGTCATTCTCTCTGAGTTATAGGGTTATCCTCCTAGCCTGAGTGTAGGACTTGTGCTCAAGTTTGAGGTAGGTGATCTTTGGATCACTGAGCTGTAGGATCTAGTCTTGGATCTGATTTGTAGGCCTTGTGCTTGAGGTATGTCTTGGAGGAGACGGAGAGATCCTGAGGGATCTGTGTTGTAAGCTTTTAGGATCCGAGTTTGGAGAAGTGTCTTGTCTAACACACTGTTAGAAAGGTGGGAGGGATAGTGGATGTACCCATAATCTGGGGAACTTCTATAAATCTTGTATATGATGTTGTTGATTGTCTTGATAGCAAAGCATATCTAACTCACAACACACCTAAAATGATAAAAAAATTAAAAAGGCCCAAAAACTTATTAACCCCCTCTAGGTGTTTAGCTACTCTTAAAACTAAAGACTTTCAAGTGGTATCAGAGGGAGGTTACTCAAAAAGGACTTAACAGTCTGAGTTGATCTCCAAGGGTAGCTAAAAGGATTGTACTTATGGGTCAGGAGAGAACCATAAGGAGCTGGGTTCCATGAAGCTTCCAATTTGCAGGAACGAATGCTTTAGGATCTGGAAGGAGAGGGTTAGGCTATTTTTGGAAGCTCTGACCCTATAATCTTTATAACTGTACAAGAGGGACCCTTCATCCCTATGAAGATCTCATCTCTAGATGCAACAGTACAGACCCCCCAAGAAGTATTTAGAGATGACCAAGGATTAGTTCATACTAGCCAGCATGGACAAGAGAGCTCGGAACATCATAGTTAGTGTTATTGATGATTTTACTTTCTAGAACCTTGTTCACTATAGAATATCTAAAGAGATGTGGGATATACTAGTGGTCTACATGAAAGGCACTGAAGAAGTCAGGGATGATAAGAAATCCCTGCTTAATCAAGAGTATGAAGCATTCAGGCTAACCAAGAAAGATAACATATCTAAATACTATGAGAAATTCTTCAAAATAGTGAATGAGCTGAGGACCTATGGGAGGGTCTTCAGCCATTATGAGCTGAATGACAAGTTCCTTAGGTATCTAACTAGAGACTGGGAAACAAAGATTTGTGTCATCAGAGAGGTGGAAAAGTTGGCTAATACTCCACCTCACATACTGTTTGGGAAGCTGCTCTCCTATGAGATGTAGCTATCTGCCAGGAAGGAGGAGGAGACAATCAGCAAATCCCAGGCCAAGGAAAAGATTGTGCCCTTCAAAGCTGAGAGCACCAAGAGAAGCAAGAAGAGGATTGCCTCTCCTCCAAGGAGGCCTACTGAATTAGACAGCTCAGAGCCAAGTGATGAGTCCAAGTTATATAAATATTTTTGGACTCATCTGGGCTAGTTTTCTCGTTGATGCATTACACTTTAGAGCCATAATTGTTCATATTTGTTATTATGTCCATTCCATGTTAAGTGCACTATTGGCCCATTTTCAGTGTGATTTCATAGTTTTTGTACTTTTTCCCTACTTGGTGTTTTTTGTGTATGGAGAATGTTGTATGCCTGTTTCGGTGGCTCTTCTATTTTTGCTGTAGGTACAAAGGTCGTGTGTGTGTCCCGGGATTGTTTGGGAATGTTTTCTACCTAAGGGCCACTGATTGTGCATTTTTACACGTGCATGGTCAGTGGACTCCTTAGCGCACGACCGCTGGTTGTGCATGGCATATTTGTCGAACCCCAAACAATATAGGACCTATAGCGCACAATCATTGAACCCATAGCGCACGATCACTGGTCATGAGCCAGTAATTGTGCGAACTATTCTCCATTATTCCATGTTCTATCTGGGGCATTTGCACGAGCATTGGACATAGTGCGCATGTAAGACCCCTCTTTTTTTCTTTTTAAACCCGGGGTCTTAGGCCCAGAATCGCCGCTTGTGGTGACACCTTCATGTCCTGAATGGGTCATCACCACAAGGCGCCGATTCTGCTGGCCAATTCGATCATAGAAAGGTAGCACAAAATGAAGTAAGTAAAAGCAAGTCCACTGAAATATATCACATATATAGAAATAAAACTCCACGAAGGGAGTGTCCACAGAATAGTATATCAGAGTACTAAAAATACGGGCTTAAGCCCGGTACAATCATGTCCTCACTACAAATCACTCATGCGGAAGCAAAAACAGAAACTACTCAAGGTCGAGACTCACGGTCCCGGCTGTATGAACTCCGGAGCTAGACTGCCCCATCTCCAAGCGCACCGGTCTCTAGGGCTGCTCCTCCATGCTGGGCTCCACGATCCCCTAAATGATGCAGTTCGAAAACCGTTAGTCATAAAGACTAAGCCCTATAATCCCCTACCCCTTCCCCCATGGCTCCTAGGTACCGAGCGGAGCGGAAGAAAGGGAAGGACATGAAGGTGGAGAATGAATCAAAAGGAAACAGGTGGCAGCGGAACTAATCTAGCAATTCTATAATAAATATGACAGAAATAGAAAGTAGGAAAAGAAACCTTAACTTATGTGCGGAAGCGCATAAGCCAAGGGATCTTCTGCAAGGCTTCCATCGTATAAAGTGTCCCATACCACTTATACGTTGGGGTGTCGGTTATCACACAGCAGCATATATATATATATATATATATATTGAATTTAACCTTAATTTATAAACTTGCCCACACAAGCTTATAGACCAAGGGGTCGTTTTGCAAGTCCTAATGTATAAGCGTCCCATACCACTTATACTTTAGGTGTCAGGGTTAAATGAATCTATTACGCTATGACATGCAAGTGGGTATGATGAAACATGTAAGTGCAACTCACACACCCGACTCTGTGCACACAGACCTTTAGTTCCCCCTTTCGGAGTCGTTACCTCCCAGGATACCTTCGTAGTGGCAGACGGAAGCAGTGGGTTGGGCCTCACCCACCTCTAAACCAGTAAAGCACTACCGGTCAGACCTATCGTATGCCTCAACGCTTGGTGCACTAAGAGGACTCCTGCATACTCTTGCCGGCTGGCGCACCGGACTTCTGTTGGCGAAGTGCTAACCACACTTGCCGAGTCAGCGTATTGGCGTCGGTGCATCGACCCTCCAATACCGAAGACCCACCACCTTAATTTCCATTCCTTTTATGCACATGCAATTTTAATCGTAATCACACAAAATCCGAGCCGAAGCTCCCCGGACCAAAACGTCCGTCTCTTAACCAGCCGAGCCGAAGCTCCCCGGACCATTCTGTCCGTCTCTTAACCAACCGAGCCGAAGCTCCCATCAATCTTCCTGTGCTAACAGTGTTCGTGAAAGGTGTGACCCTAATTACTAAGTTACTCTTGTCAGTTTGTTATTGCAGTTTACGTAAACTCAGGACTGCCCCCGGTATTCCCCGTGAAGGGCTCTCAAAGGGCACTAGGAACTATGATGGTAGCTGAAGCCCATCGTTCCTTTCGCAAGGCACTTATTGTTATTGGTTGATCCCCTTTACCCATTCCCTTCTCATATTACGATAGACTATCCTAGGGTGATTTTAACCTTCCTCTCTTCGGGAAAGACGATCTTTCGTCGAACCCGAGCACCTCTTAACTCTAACCAACACCACTTCTCACTACTCTTCATATCAATCTATTGTGAAATCATCCATATCTATCCAACCAAACAAAATGACTAACTAAAACATCTCACCCAGATCATGTCCTATTGCAATTCAACAATTTGCTAAATGCAAACCAACCTAGACTATATGTCGAACCGATTATGCAATGATCCAAAACTCATCCAAATGCCCTAAATTATTTACTGGAGACTTATCATGATATAATTAGCCTAAATCCAGAATGTGGTAATTTTCCTAATTTATCTGGCATTTAATTAATTTCATCAAAAATTCCAAGGGCTGCCGGTTGAACATGAACTACCCTAAGTTCTCATGAAAGATGTCCAACAAAATTATAATAAATAGTATATTACATCAATATGGTAAATCCAAAGTATCATAATTTTTTCTATCATCAAAAGGGAACTAAAACTATTTTAGCTATAGCTTCTATATTTCGTTATTTGTGAATCAAGTACAGAGAATATTCTTCCAAAATTATAAATAAATTATACTGTGCAGATAAAGCCATAAAAATAGCATTGGCCCAATTTCATACTTTTTCAGTAATAATATCATCCATAATTAATTTTCAAAGCATAAAACCCCTTTTTAATATTTGTAAAGGAAGTACTGGATTTACTCAACTAAAAATTATATAAAAATTCAGGAGCATTCATTCTGACCTAAAACATTTACTTACAAGATTGCATGGGGTTTCAATGAACAGAAAATCCAAATAATTAAAACATCAATTAGGGCTATAATCAACTTTACAAATGAAGTGCTCGAAATAAACATCATAAAATTCCAGTAAAATTTATATAGCTTTTACCCACTCCAAAACTTACTCAACCCTAGTTTCACAGCCTTTAGATAATGTTTAGTGACGGATTGTGCTTAATTAGTATTTTACCCTAAAACTAAGATTAGGGTTTTGAGGTATCTACTTGTCTCCAAATTCTCCAAGATTCCATCCAGACAATTCTTATCATGCTAATGTCAACTCTACAGAGTTTTAAGGCAATACAAGAGCAATTGCCCCCATGTCCTTCACAACCCTCAAAACCCTCCATCTAGGGTTTGAGTTTGGATCCTAGGGTAAACCAACCCTAATTCACACCATTTTCTCCAAGTGGGTTATAATAACCCTTCTAAGTCAGTGGTCGAAATATCAGCCTCAATTGAGGTGATTTGACCGTTCCAACCTCTAGTGCACTTTTTACTCAAAAATGCCTACCTATTGCCAAGTTAAGTATAGGTGACTCCCCATCCAAAACTCATCCAAATGAGTTGAAAATTTGTACAGAACTACGTCTTATATCCAGGGACCACTCACCATAATTTGGGAGGGTTTGGAGGTCATATGACCAGTTAAATAATTTCCTCTAACTTAATCAAATTAAAACAAAAACTTTAGGCAAAGTGTCTCCAAAAATTCCCATTTTTGGGCTGTCTATAATATGGCTATGGGTAACCCTCTGCCCAAATTTCAGGTCATTTGGACAAAGGACGAAGAGTGGGCATCCATTTTAGTTTCTGCCCAACCCTAGGTACATCCCCCACTAAAACGGGTGCTGCGGTTAAACCGCTTACCCAAACGAGTTGAAATAAATTTTAAATTAATCTAGACTCGAAGGGCTACAACTTTTGTGACTGACCATGTTTCCTAAATCGGCCTCTAAGTACCTCGTTTTGCAGCCTCAAAATATGCTCAATTAATGTATCTTTTCATTATGTATTATATACATAATTTATAGATTATAAAGTGATTTTACTATTCATCTTCTACAGAACCCGAAGACAGAAACTCAGAAAAACCATATTTCCTGTAACCCTTCCGTGATCCGTCGTCGGTCGTCCGGTCACTTCCCTGGCCAGCCACCACTACCACCTCCTCCGTCGAGGCGATGGCTAGCGGTCGGCGGTGGTTTGGCCGCCAGAGGTGGCTGTTTCCGGCGTACCCGAAAAATATATTTTTCATAGTTTTCCATGAAAACGCAAGATAGGTCCGGCTCCTTTGAGCACGAACTTCATTTCTAATATCCTAAGATCTACCCATAAGAGAAGAAGTAGAGGAGGACCTTGTTCGCGGTTTGAAGACGAGATGAACGTCGGATTGTCATGGCGCGGTGGTGGCATTCCCGAACTTCTCCTACAGCAAGAGCAGAAATCTTAATTCGTTTGGTCTAGAGTGTAACCTTCTCCTCTTGCTCTAAGGGGGCTTTTATAGATCTCCAAGTGGGGAGGGGAAAGGATGAAACATTCATGGCCATGAATGCCCTCTCTCTTTCTTAATATTATTTCGGTTATGGTGCAGGGAAGGAAACGGTGGAAGATGAGAAGACTGATCCAGGTGACGATTTCCTATTGGGTCAACTCTTCCTCATTTTATTACGTATTTAGAGAAAGAAGCGGCTCACAAATACTCCTGATGTAAATTCCCATAATAAGAATTGATTATGACTTCGGTTACAGAAATTTCAAGCCTGGCTGACGTTTCGGCCTTGGTCACGGGCGTGACACATAGGTCACGAGCGTGACAGGTGTGTTGCAAATTCAGAGTTTGGCGATTGTCTTCCTTAGATCGACGATCGTCGAAGGGGTCACGCCCTAGGTCACGGGTGTGACCTGTCGGTCACGGGCGTGACAGCTCGTGATGCAAACTCTGCGCTCGCCGATCGTCTTCCTGAGATCGACGATCATCGAAGGTGGGTCACGCCCTAGGTCACGGGCGTGACACGTGGGTCACGGGCGTGACGGGGCCTTGATGCAAATTCTGCCCTCGACGATCGTCTCGCGGAGATCGACGATCGTCGAAGGGGGTCACGCCCTAGGTCACGGGCGTGACACGTAGTTCACGGGCGTGACAGGCCCGGGTTGTAAATTCTGCACTCGACGATCGTCTCCCTGAGATCGACGATCGTCGAAGGGGTCACTCCCTAGGTCACGGGCATGACAGGTAGGTCACGGGCGTGATAGGTAGGTCACGGGCGTGACCAACCCGGGTTGAAAATTCTGCGCTCGACGATCGTCTTCCTGAGATCGACGATCGTCGAAGGGGTCACGCCCTAGGTCACGGGCGTGACGGGTCGGTCACGGGCGTGACCAGCCCATGACTCGAAGTCTTGGTTGATGGACTTCAATTTTTGGGTTTCCTAGGGTTCTGCCACGACAGACCGACTCCAAGGGGTCGAGCCGGAAATGGGATGTTACAAATCCCAATAAACAAAACAAAAAATTTCGTCCCCGATATTGAGGTTAAGACTATAGGGATTTCTACGGAATAAAATAAGCTTGTAACATCCCATATGGTTTTTCCTATTGGGTCGAAGCGACTACTTGTTTGATAAACAAAGGGCAATCCCCCAATAAACAAAATATTAGCCCCTACTTTCCTGCGCATGCCTAGGTTCTCGGTTTCCCTTATCTATTCCTACCGGTTCAATACAAGAAGGTAATTCATAGTATACTGAGAGGTGGTGATGTATACCTGACTGAACAACTCCGGGTATTTTTGCCTCATCAGGTCCTGCGGTTCCCAAGTGTGCTCCTCCTGACCATGATTCCTCCACAGAACCTTAACTAAGGGGATCTTCTTGCAGCGCAAGATCCGTACTCCTTTGTCATCGATTCGAACTGGCTCCAAGTGAACAGACCGGTCTGAGGCTACCGGCCCTTCGGGGGTCAAAATCTGCTGATCCGGGCGTAGTAGAGCCCTTCTCAGCGAAGAAATGTGGAAGACGTCGTGTAGAGCTGCCAGCTCTGGTGGCAATTCTAGCCCATAAGCGAGGGCCCCGATCCGCTCCAGGATCCTGTAAGGGCCCATATACCTAGGGCTGAGCTTCTTTCTCCGACCGCGCACCCGTGAAAATCCATGCATGGGCCGGATCTTCAAAAACACTCGGTCCCCCACCATAAATTCCACCTGACGATGCTGGGCGTCATAATACTTAGCTTGTCTGCTCTGCGCCTCTAACCTCCTATCTCTGATCAGTCTCACCTGAGCCTCGGTGTCTTCAACAAAGTCCGATCCCAACGCCTTCGGATCCTCGTCCTGAACCCAAGAAAGCGGGGTCCTGCATTTCCGTCCATACAAGGCTTCATAAGGCGTCATCCTGATGCTGGACTGGTAGCTGTTATTATAGGAGAACTCGACCAGGGGTAAGAGCTTCTCCCATGGTTCCTCGCGGTCCAAATGCATAGTCTCAAAAGATCTTCCAGCGTCCGATTGGTGCGTTCCGTTTGCCCGTCCGTCTGAGGGTGGAAGGTTGTGCTAAAAGTCAATCGGGTGCCCAGATATGCCTGCACTGACCGCCACTCGCTGGATGTAAACCGTCCATCGCGGTCCGACACTATCGTCCTTGGCACGCCATGATATCGGATATACTGCTCCACGAACTTCCGTACCAGCACTCCCACCGAGTCATCCTTCCTGATTGGTATAAAGCGGGCCACCTTCGTCAACCGATCAACAATCACCCAGATCGAGTCATTCCCTATCCGAGACCGGGGAAGCCCATGTATAAAATCCATAGCTATATCATCAAACTTCCACTCCAGCACTGGGAGTTGATGCAACAGTCCTGCGGGGTTCCTACACTCCGCCTTCACCAGCTAACATGCCTCACAATAGGTCACGAAGTATGTAATGTCCTTCTTCATCCCTGGCCAAAACATCATCTTCTTCAAATCTGTCGTCATCTTGGTGATCCTCGGGTGTATAGAATATCTGCTAAAATGCGCCTCCGCCATGATATCCTCCCGAATCCGGCCTCTTGCGGGTATATATACTCTGCCTCTGAAATGTAGCAATCCATTTCTCAGGGAATAATCTCCTGTCGAACCCTCCTCCAAGGCTCGGAATATCGGCTCTGCCCATGCATCTATCCTCTGTCCGTCCCGGATGCAGTCCCGAATATCATCTATGGCCACCATCGATGCCAGATACTCCCTATACAGCTCTGGATCATCCTCGGACACTAGGGATATCTGCATATCTCTGAAGTACCGGACTAGCTCCATGGACATAACCTGGGGCCCGGCTTCGGAAGTGGTAGCTCTCCGACTCAATGCGTCGGCCACCATGTTTGCCTTCCCTGGATGGTAGTGCATCCCATACTAATAGTCTGCTAAGAACTCCACCCAGCGCCTCTGCCTGATATTCAGCTCCTTCTGCGTGTTCACGTATTTCAGATTCTTGTGGTCGATGTAGATGTCGCAGTGGACTCCATAAAGATAATGGCGCCAGACCTTCAGAGCAAAAACGACCGCTCCCATCTTAAGGTCATACACCGAGTAGTTCTGCTCGTGCTTCTTCAACTAGCGAGACGCATATGCAATCACATGGCCCTTCTGCATCAGTACAGCTCCCATACCCTGGTAGGAAGCTTCGGTGTAGACCTGAAAACCTTCTCTCCCCGAGGGGAGAGTAAGTATGGGGGCTGAGGTGAGTCAATCCTTCAGCTCCTGGAAAGCCGCCTGACACTGTAGGGTCCAAACAAAAGGTGCCTCCTTCTTCGTCAAAGATGTGAGTGGGAGGGCAATTTGTGAGAACCCCTCCACGAACTTCTGGTAATAATCGGCAAGTCCTAGGAAACTTCGTACATCGGTGGATGTCTTCAACTGCGGCCAATCCCGAACTGCCTGAATCTTTGCCGGATCCACTGCCAACCCGGCTCCGCTCATAATATGGCCTAGAAAGCCCACCTCCTTCAACCAGAACTGACATTTGCTGAACTTTGCATATAAGTGATTTTCTCGCAGTCTTTGTAGGGTCAGTGCTAGATGGCGAGTGTGCTCCTCCTCCGTTCTCGAGTAGATGAGGATGTCATCGATAAACACAATGACAAACACATCTAGGTACTCCTTGAAAACCTAGTTCATGAGGGTGATGAACGCTGAAGGTGCATTCGTGAGCCCGAAGGGCATCACCGTAAACTCAAACAATCCATATCTGCTACTAAAAGAAGTCTTCTGAATATCCTCCTCTCGAATCCGAAGCTGGTAGTAGCCCGACCTCAAATCCAATTTTGAAAAGAAGTGCGCCCCTTCCAACTGGTCGAACAGCTCGTCTATCCGTGGGAGCGGATAGGTATTCCGAACGCTCAGCCTATTTAGTGCTCGATAATCGATGCACAGGCGAAGTGTCCCATCCTTCTTCTTCACGAATAGGATCGGGGCTCCCCATGGCGAGGAACTCGGTCTAACAGATCCCGCCTCCACCAACTCCTGCAACTGAGACCGAAACTCCGCCAACTCCTTCGGGGCCATCCGATAAGGGGCCCTAGATGCCGGCTTGGCCCCCATCACAAGCTATATCTAAAAGTCCTACTCTCGGTGCAGAGGTAGTCCTGGTAATTTCTCTGGAAAGATGTCAGCGAAATCTCGCACCACCGGGATGTCTGTCACAGACTCCTTGACTTCTGCCATCTCAAATAGGATCTGATAGACCTCCTCTCCCTGCAGATGGGCCTTAACGGCCTGTACCGAAGATAAGAATATTTGAGAGATAGGTCTTATACCTTCGATGACAATGAAAGAGTCCCCGTGTCTCACGGTGATCCTCTTCGCTTGGCAATCAATCTGGGCATGGTTCCAGTGCAGCCATACCATGCCCAAGATCAGGTCGTAGTCCGTCAGCTTCAAAATCGTCGCTGGAGCCTCGAACGCCTTTCCACCAATTTCTGCCTCCATATTGCAGTGGTCCGTGGTAAGGAGCTCAGATTCATCCGGTAGTCGCACCCTCATCTTTGAGCCCGTGAATCGCTCCATGCCTTCCAGTCCTTCTACGAACTTCTCCGACACAAAGGAGTGAGTAGCTCCAGTATCGAACAGCATGCGGGCAGGCTTGCCACTGATGAAGACTATACCTGGGGTGATTAGATGTCTTAGGGTTCTATATTGAGTTTTCTTTCCTTGCTAATCTATCTAGTGCGGTTCTAAGTTTTAACAACTGAAAGGGAAATTCTATGAAAATAAAGAAGCATTGCAGCGTACCTGCTATGACCTGCTCCGGATTCCGAGGCTGCGCAAGGTCCAAAGCATATACCTGCTCCCTTCCCTGTCTACGATCTCCCTCCTGGTATCCACGACCACGGCCGCATCCTCGGCCTCCATAATGTTTAGCTGGTGGGACACCCTGTGGTGCTGGAGGGGGTGCCCCCCTCATCGGGCAGTTCCTCCGGATGTGCCCAATCTGATGACAAAGGAAGCACTCTGGTGAGGGATACGCCATTCCCCCGGGTCTCGGCATCTCCTGCATCCGAAGAGGTTGAGGGGCCAATATCACATGCTCCCTCGGCTCCTGCCTCACTTCCTGACAAGGCTGGTCCTCTGTCCTTCTCCCCTCTGGTATAGCACCTCATCGCTGGTCATTTATGACACTCCGTCCCTGATCCTCTGCTGGCCGCTTACGGCCCCGAGTGGTGTGCCAATCGGCCTCAATCCTCTTTGTCATCTCCAAAATCCGGGAGATAGGCCCGTCAGATACAAACAAAAAAGCCTCCCTCAAGTCCTCCCGCAGGCCCTTATAGAACCTCTTGATGTACCATACTTCGTCCAGCTGGTAAGAATCTTCATATCGAGCCAGGTGGTCGAACTCCTGATGGTACTCCACCACCGTCCGGGTGCTCTGCTTCAGCTGTAAGAACCGCTCCTCCAACTCATCCCTGGCCGACTGCGGAACAAAATGCTCCAGCAGTGCGGCCCTGAACTCTTCCCAGGTAACCTCCGCAACCTCCTTATCGACAAACGTCATGTCCAGCAGCATCTTCCACCACCTCTTGGCATAGGACTCCAGGCAAGA
Source organism: Platanthera zijinensis (assembly GCA_039513925.1). Taxonomy (NCBI): domain Eukaryota; kingdom Viridiplantae; phylum Streptophyta; class Magnoliopsida; order Asparagales; family Orchidaceae; genus Platanthera; species Platanthera zijinensis. The sequence continues at coordinate 68,606,911 of CM077092.1, read as the reverse complement.
GACAACCAGAGCCACCCTCTCCTCCCAGGGACACCGTATCCCAGTCAGCATCTCGTACATAATATCCAGCCACTCTTCCGTCCGAACTGCTGACTCTGTCCCCAAGTAGGATGGGAGAGAAAGTCCTCGGAATATGCTCAACCAGTTGGCCCCCAGATTTGGCTGCGGGACCGGAACCTGCTGGGCCCTGAAAGCCTCCAGAATGGTGGTCAGAGTCTGTCCCATATCTGACTGAAGGAAAGGAGTGGGGACCGGTGGAGGTAGTACAGCATCTTGAGCCTGTTGAACTCCACCTTGTGGCATAGGCTGTGCTGGAGGCTGCGTAACAAAAACCCATACTTGATAAAACATTCAATCTTTACTAAAAGTGGACAATTTATATGTGATCCCCATATGGTCACACCACTGCTTCCGCTGCTTAGTTTGTCCTCAAACTAAACTCGAGCGGGGGTGACTCAGGGTTAGTGGACTGCTACCATTTTCAGATCGATGTTCGCTCTGATACCACTTGTAAGACCCCCCCCCCCCCTTTTCTTATTAAACCCGGGGTCTTATGCCCAGAATCGTCGCTTGTGGTGACACCTTCACGTCCTGAAGGGGTCATCACCACAAGGCGCCGATTCTGCCGGCCAATTCAATCATAGAAAGGTAGCACAAAATGAAGTAAGTAAAAGCAAGTCCACTGAAATATATCACATATATAGAAATAAAACTCCACGAAGGGAGTGTCCACAGAATAGTATATCAGAGTACTAAAAATATGGGCTTAAGCCCGGTACAATCATGTCCTCACTACAAATCACTCATGCGGAAGCAAAAATAGAAACTACTCAAGGTCGAGACTCACGGTCCCGGCTGTATGAACTCCGGAGCTATACTGCCCCATCTCCAAGCGCACCGGTCTCTGGGGCTGCTCCTCCATGCTGGGCTCCACGATCCCCTAAATGATGCGGTTCGAAAACCGTTAGTCATAAAGACTAAGCCCTATCATCCCCTACCCCTTCCCCCATGGATCCTAGGTACCGAGCGGAGAGGAAGAAAGGGAAGGACATGAAGGTGGAGAATGAATCAAAAGGAAACAGGTGGCAGCGGAACTAATCTAGCAATTCTATAATAAATATGACAGAAATAGAAAGTAGGAAAAGTAACCTTAACTAATGTGCTGAAGCGCATAAGCCAAGGGATCTTCTGCAAGGCTCCCATCGTATAAAGTGTCCCATACCACTTATACGTTGGGGTGTCGGTTATCACACAACAGCATATATATATTGAATTTAACCTTAATTTATAAACTTGCCCACACAAGCTTATAGACCAAGGGGTCGTTTTGCAAGTCCTAATGTATAAGCGTCCCATACCACTTATACTTTAGGTGTCAGGGTTAAATGAATCGATTATGTAATGACATGCAAGTTGGTATGATGAAACATGCAAGTGTAACTCACACACCTGACTCTGTGCAAACAGACCTTTAGTTCCCCCTTTCAGAGTCGTTACCTCCCAGGATACCTCCGTAGTGGTAGACGGAAGCGGTGGGTTAGGCCTCGCCCACCTCTAAACTAGTAAAGCACTATCGGTCAGACCTATCGTACGCCTCAACGCTTGGTGCACTAAGCGGACTCCTGCATACTCTTGCCAGCTGGCGCACCGGACTTCTGTTGGCGAAGTGCTAACCATACTTGCCGAGTAAGCCTATTGGCGTAGGTGCATCGACCCTCCAATACCGAAGACCCACCACCTTAATTTTTAGTCCTTTAATGCACATGCAATTTTAATCGTAATCACACAAAATCCGAGCTGAAGCTCCCCGGACCAAAATGTCCGTCTCTTAACCAGCCGAGCCGAAGCTCCCCGGACCATTCTGTCCGTCTCTTAACCAACCGAGCCGAAGCTCCCATCAATCTTCATGTGCTAACAGTGTTCGTGAAAGGTGCGACCCTAATTACTAAGTTACTCTTGTCAGTTTGTTATTGCAGTTTACGTTAACCCAGGACTGCCCCTTGTATTCCCCGTGAAAGGCTCTCAAAGGGCACTAGGAACTATGATGGTAGCTGAAGCCCATCGTTCCCTTTCGCAAGGCACTTATTGTTACTGGTTGATCCCCTTTACCCATTCCCTTCTCATATTACGATAGACTATCCTAGGGTGATTTTAACCTTCCTCTCTTCGGGAAAGACGATCTTTCGTCGAACCCGAGCACCTCTTAACTCTAGCCAACACCACTTCTCACTACTCTTCATATCAATCTATTGCGAAATCATCCATATCTATCCAACCAGACAAAATGACTAACTAAAACATCTCACCCAGATCATGTCCTATTGCAATTCAACAATTTGCTAAATGCAGACCAACCTAGACTATATGTCAAACCGGTTATGCAATGATTCAAAACTCATCCAAATGCCCTAAATTATTTACTGGAGACTTATGATGATATAATTAGCCTAAATCCAGAATGTGGTAATTTTCCTAATTTATCTGGCATTTAATTAATTTCATCAAAAATTCCAAGGGCTACCGGTTGAACATGAACTACCCTAAGTTCTCATGAAAGATGTACAACAAAATTATAATAAATAGTATGTTACCTCAATATGGTAAATCCAAAGTATCATAATTTTCTATCATCAAAAGGGCACTAAAACTATTTTAGCCATAGCTTCTATATTTCGTTATTTGTGAATCAAGTACAGAGAATATTCTTCCAAAAATTATAAATAAATTAAACTGTGCAGATAAAGCCATAAAAATAGCATTGGCCCAATTTCATACTTTTTTAGTAATAATATCATCCATAATTAATTTTCAAAGCATAGAACCCCTTTTTAACATTTGTGAAGGAAGTACTGGATTTACTCAACTAAAAATTATATAAAAATTCAAGAGCATTCATTCTGACCTAAAACATTTACTTCCAGGATTGCATGGGGTTTCAATGAACAGAAAGATCCAAATAATCAAAACATCAATTAGGGCTATAATCAACTTTACAAATAAAGTGCTCGAAATAAACATCATAAAATTCCAGTAAAATTTCTATAGCTTCTACCCACTCCAAAACTTACTCAACCCTAGTTTCACAGCCTTTAGATAATGTTTAGTGATGGATTGTGCTTAATTAGTATTTTACCCTAAAGCTAAGATTAGGGTTTTGAGGTAACTACTTGTCTCCAAATTCTCCAAGATTCTATCCAGACGATTCTTATCATGCTAATGTCAACTCTACAGAGTTTCAAGGCAATAAAAGAGCAATTGCCCCCATGTCCTTCACAACCCTCAAAACCCTCCATCTAGGGTTTGAGTTTGGATCCTAGGGTAAACCAACCCTAATTCACACCATTTTCTCCAAGTGGGTTATAATAACCCTTCCAAGTCAGTGGTCGAAATATCAGCCTCAATTGAGGTGATTTGACCGTTCCAACCTCTAGTGCACTTTTTACTCAAAAATGCCTACCTATTGCCTAGTTAAGAATAGGTGACTCCCTATCTAAAACTCATCCAAATGAGTTGAAAATTTGTACATAACTACATCTTAGAGCCAGGGACCACTCACCAAAATTTAAGAGGGTTTGGAGGTCATATGACCAGTTAAATAATTTCCTCTAACTTAATTAAATTAAAACAAAAAATTTAGGCAAAGTGTCTCCAAAAATTCCCATTTTTGGGCTGTCTATAAATATGGCTAAGGGTAACCCTCTGCCCAAATTTCAGGTCATTTGGACAAAGGACAAAGAGTGGGAATCCATTTTTGTTTCTGCCCAACCCTAGGTACGGCCCTCACTAAAACGGGTGTTGCGGTTAAACCGCTTACCCAAACGAGTTGAAATTAATTTTAAATTAATCTAGACTCGAAGGGCTACAACTTTTTTGACTGGCCATTTTTCCTAAATCGGCCTCTAAGTGCGTCGTTTTGCAGCCTCAAAATATGCTCAATTAATGTATCTTTTCATTATGTATTATATACATAATTTATAGATTATAAAGTGATTTTACTGTTCATCTTCTACAGAACCCGAAGACAGAAACTCAGAAAAACCATATTTCCTGTAACCCTTCCGTGATCCGTCGTCGGCCGTCCGATCACTTCCCTAGCCAGCCACCACCACCACCACCTCCGTCGAGGCGATGGTTAGCGGTCGGCAGTGGTTTGGCCGCCGGAGGTGGCGGTTTCCGGCGTACCCGAAAAATATATTTTTCATGGTTTTCCATGAAAACGTGAGATTGGTCCGGCTCCTTTGAGCACGAACTTCATTTCTAAGATCCTAAGATCTACCCATAAGAGAAGAAGTAGAGGAGGACCTTGTTCGCGATTTGAAGACGAGATGAACGTCGGATTATCATGGCGCGGTGGTGGCGTTCCCGAACTTCTCCTACAGCAAGAGCAAAAATCTGAATTCGTTTGGTCTAGAGTGTAACCTTCTCCTCTTGCTCTAAGGGGACTTTTATAGATCTCCAAGTGGGGAGGGGAAAGGATTAAACATTCATGGCCATGAATGCCCTCTCTCTTTCTTAATATTATTTCGGTTATGGTGCAGTGAAGGAAACGGTGGAAGATGAGAAGACTGATCTAGGTGGCGATTTCCTATTGGGTCAATACTTTCTCATTTTATTAAGTATTTAGAGAAAGAAGCGGCTCACAAATACTGCTGCTGTAAATTCCCATAATAAGAATTGATTATGACTTCGGTTACAGAAATTTCCAGCCTGGCTGATGTTTTGGCCTTGTTCACGGGCGTGACACATAGGTCACGGGCGTGACAGGTGTGTTGCAAATTCAGAGTTCGGCGATCGTCTTCCTGAGATCGACGATCGTCGAAGGGGTCACGCCCTAGGTCACGGGCGTGACCCGTCGGTCACGGGCGTGGCAGCTCGTGATGCAAACTCTGCGCTCGCCGATCGTCTTCCTGAGATCGACGATCGTCGAAGGTGGGTCACGCCCTAGGTCACGGGCATGACACGTGGGTCACGGGCGTGACGGGGCCTTGATGCAAATTCTTCCCTCGACGATCGTCTCGCGGAGATCGACGATCGTCGAAGGGGGTCACGCCCTAGGTCACGGGCGTGACACGTAGGTCACGGGCGTGACAGGCCCGGGTTGTAAATTCTGCACTCGACGATCGTCTCCCTGAGATCGACGATCGTCGAAGGGGTCACGCACTAGGTCACGGGCGTGACAGGTAGGTCTCGGGCGTGACAGGTAGGTCACGGGCGTGACCAACCCGGGTTGAAAATGATAGTTTAACTTTCAAGGCAGCCTAAACACCTAGAGGGGGGGGGTGAATAGGTTCTGCTTCTCTTTCTAAAACTTCTAGGCAGAATTCAATTTAATAACTAATATAGTAAACACAGCAATCACAGAAAACAAAACATTACAGATTGCACTATGTTTTATAGTGGTTCCCCAAGGTCTGGGTACATCCACTTTCCCCCCTTCACCTATCTAGCAGTATGCTAGATTCGGCCAAACTTCCACTTATCTCAGATCAATAGATCTTACAACTCAGAACCCAACTGGTTCCTACAACTCAGGCACAACTGCCCTACCTCAGCCTTGCCCCAAGGCCTACAACTCAGAGAATATCCTTCTCCTACACTCAGGCAAACAGCCCTACCACTCAGAGTTCAACACTCTTACACTCAGCCTTTATAACATAGGCTTACAACTCAGATCTGTATAAACAGATCCTACAGAAATATAGAAAAGATTGTTTTAATTGTCTTGCCAAAGTTGAGAGAGAAAAGGCAATGACAATTCTTGATCAGCTGATGCAATCAACTGTTTCTTAGCCTTCTTCAAAGCTTCTTGAAAATGTACTTAGCTGAGTTGATTCCAAACAGCTTCTTGAGAATCCACTGGTGGATTCTTTCTTCTTCTTCAAATTCTGACTTGATCTCTCTCTATCCAGAACTTTGAATGATTCTTCTGAATTCTGATTAGAACTCTTCTTAGATCTATCCTTAGATAGTCTTCTTAGATCTCCCGGAGAAGATCTTCTTAAGTGCCTAGCACTTTCTTGAAATGAGTAGAATTGTAATCCTTCTCCACTTTCTGATCCAATGTATTTCAAAAGGTCAGTTCTATATGTTGTTGATTATCTCTTTCTGAATCTGTCTATTTATAGACATTCTTCATGGTAACCGGCTGATCCGGTTTCTAACCGTTTTCTGACAAGTCTGACAACTTCAGTTAACCGGTGATAACCCACAGCTGTCAAGTCTTCAAACAAGTCCTGTGCCTTAGTCTTGAATCACAAGTTGTTGAAACAGTCTGTCAGAAAGTGTCGAGACAATCTGTCTATTTGTGTCGACATAATTGACTTTGGTGTCGACACAGTCTTCAGTGATGTCGACTAAGTTGCCTTTGAGTCGACACAGCTTCTTCTGCAAATAACTTGATCTTGACTCTTCAGTGTGTCGACACAAGTCCTGTGTGTCGACATAATTGTTGTAGAATCATAACTTTAGTAAGTGTCGACTTAGCCTTCAGGTGTCGACACATTCATTTTTTAACTCTGCTATTATGTGTCGACTTAATCACAATGTGTCGACACATTCTGCTGGTGTCGACTAACTTGAGGTCGACTATTTTCTTCTGTGTCGACACATTCAGATGATGTCGACAATCTTGAGATCGACTATACTCTTCTGTGTCGACACATTCTCCCAATGTTGAGGTCGACGCTTTTCTTCTGTGTCGACACAATTTCCCAGTATTGTGTCGACTTTTTTCTTCTGTGTCGACACAATTTCCCAGTGTTGTGTCGACTCTTTTTCTGTGTCGACACAAATTCCCAGTGTTGTGTCGACTTTTTTCTTCTGTGTCGACACTTTTTCCCAGTGTAGTTGTAGACTAACTACTATGTGTCGACACTGCTTCCCAGTGTTGTGTCGACTATTTTCTTCTGTGTGTCGACACTGCTTCCTTTGTGTCGACACTTGGACTTAGAATTTTTCTGCATACTTTATCAATTCTCCACCTGCACATGTCAACTTAAAACAACATCAAATACACCTTGATGTATATCATTGAGCTAAGTTGGGCTTCTTCAAATCAGGTACACATTTTCCAATGTACCCAACAATCTCCCCCTATTTGGAGAAGTCATAACCCCTATAGCCAATGATATACACCATTTATAATCAGTACTAAATGATGATTAATGACATAGCAGGAATACTTAATATAAACACAACATAACATAGAATAATTCATCACAGAATGCACATTATAATATGCCAAACAACATTTTGTTTATAACAGGGTAATGTTTGATTACAAAGTTTTACATTTGATGATTACATCACAACATTACAAAATATTTAAAACAAAATCAGGATTGATCAGGCTCTCTAATCATAATCCCTTTGCCAGACTGAATTGTAGCTGTCACAGGAGCTTCTGATTCTTCAGCTATCTTCTTTCCTTTAAGATCAGCTTTCTTCTGAGCTTCTTCCTTGATCCTTTGCCTTTCAAAATAATGAAAAGGCTTTGGGAAGTATTTGCTTGGCTCCTTAGCATCTGATGGCAGTCTTCCCAGCTTGGCTTTCCTTCTGAATTGTACAATTGCCTCTTGCCTTGCCTCATACTTCTGCCATTCAATTTCATTGTACCACTTTCCTCTCTCATGAACTTTATCTTGTACAGCTTTCCATGCAGTGAGTATGATGTTCCTTGAAGTAGGACTCCACTGCTCATAATCTGGCTTCAGTACAGCCTGCTCTCTGAATTTCTTCTTTGCCAATAGAGCATCCTGCTGTTCTTTCAGAGTAGCCTCAGGCTTATCAACTTTTCCAAAGACAATATTAGTAACCTCCTTTGGAGGACTATACATTCCTTGAACTTTCTGATCAATCAAGTCAAAATCTGGAGGGGGGTAAATGACTTGGGCAACCTCAGGTTGATTGCCTTCAAGTAGATTAGATTGTATTCCTGACTCAGCTACCATAGCATCATCACACAATGGGGGATATCCCAAAGTGGCTCGTATGCTATTGGTCACCCACTTGGTGTGCTCAGAGCCTGCATGAATTAGCATCCTCTCCCCCTTTATGGCTTCTCTTGAGACATGATCTCTAAGATCTTCTTTTTGAAATCGAATTTGGCCATCCAAATAATTCACTCCCTCCTTGAAAAATGGTCTTAACTTTTGAAGCTTTTCAGATATTTCCTTTTGAGAGGTTGTGATGGCAGTCTTAACAGATGCAATAGCAGCCTGAAAATTCTTATCAAATTCTTCCATTTCTTTGGCTCTATCTGCAGGCATACCTGGAACAATCTTCTTCACCTCTTTAATGATCTCATTATGAGATTCAGTTAAATTTTCATTCATTCTGATTTGATTTTCCAGAACATAACTTTGCTTCAAAGCAATATCATCCACCTTTGTAGAGATAGCCTCCTGTTGTTTAGCCAGATAAACTACAGCATTGCCACCCTTGTGGAAGCAATCTGTCATTTCAGTTTTATGCAAGTTGACTTGAAATTGGATGGACTTGATATCCTGAGCTAAGTCAAACTGAACTGACTTGCTATTTTCATCAACATACTTCTCCAGAGCCATCCTTTGGTCATCCAATTTTACTTGAAGATCTACCATAAATTTATTGTAATCAAAGGCTGGAGAAACTTGTGGAGTTGTGGTCTGTAATGCCTGCTTATAGTTCTTGCTTCTTCTCTTAAAGACAACAAGTTTTCTTTTCTTTGCCACCCTGGCTTCTTCAGTTTCTGTTTCAGAGGAAGTATCTACATGAATTCTTTCTTGTGGATGATGAATTGTATCTGTTCCAAGGGGTTGTTGCTCAGCTTCAACATCCACAGGCTCATCCTCAACCTGTGTTTCCACAGCAGCTTCCTGATCAATGTCCATTCCTATGGACTTCTCAATATCTGGTCCACCTCCTTCTTTATCAGCAGCAGTATCAACATCTGGGAATAACTCCTCCATAGTAAATTCCAGTTGAGTGGTCACTTCTGCAGCAGTTAAATCTTGAGATATGTTTAACTGTGCTTCCTCTTGGACTTGCACCTCAATATTTGTAGTGGCAGGAGTAGGTGTGGACACTAGCTCCCCCTGAACCTGTGCAGTAATAAGAATATGAGCAATGTCTTTTATAGTAAAATACATTAGCTCCCCCTATACCTAAGCAGGAGTTGATACCTTTGGAGCAGAAGTGGAAACTGGCTCCCCCTGCATCTGTGCAGGTGTTGATACTTCCTGGACCACAGTTGAGTCAACCTGTGTCCCTTCTTGTACTTGTTCAGATTCTTGATTTGGTGTAGGGGATTGCACAGGGGTGTCTGGCCTGCTCTCTTCAGGCACATCCTTGGACAGCACCCTATCCCACCTGGAGAATAGTCTCATATCCATTCTTCTCATATGATTAATCTTACTCCCTTGCAGCTGCTGCATCACATCAGGAATCACTCCAGTGAGGTACAGGCTCATGATCCTAGCCATGTTAGGCTTCTTGATTCCCTCTTTGATCTTGTCAAAGAGCACTCCTGACCAATCAGTAGGAATAGTAAAAACTATCCTGGTCATCAGGCTGAACATATAGGCAGAAATCCTATCATGTCCACCTGTCTTGCAGAGGATTACCTTTCCAACTACTTCAGACAAGAACTTCCCTTGCTGATTCATTCCCTTTCTGTTGAATGCAGCTCCAATCTTCAATCCTGAATCCAGGCCACACCATTGAAGGGCTTCCCTTGTCTTAGATATAGGAACTTCCTCTTCATTCTCAACCACTTGCAGTTGGAAGATCTTTCTTAAACTTCTTTGATTAATCTTTACCTTCGTCCCTTGAACAGTGGACTTAATCTTGAGGCCAGTAGAATGGACTGATGCAGAGATAAAGAACTCGTGCACCTCCTTCTTCCAGATCTTAGTTGGTTCTGAAATGAGAAATTCTAACCCTGATGCAGAGAGAAGGGTGATAACTCCTTGAACATCAGGCGGCGCCTCTGCAAAGGCCTGGCGCACTAACTCATATCCTTCATTGATGTTATCTTCAATCCTTGGCGCCATCGTTGTGTCGAGAAAGCTTGAGAGAAGAGAGAAAGAAAGACTGTCGACACAGGGTTTGAGTCTCGAAAACCTTGAAAGCGTGTCGACAAAAAGAGCTTTTGACCTATTTATAGCTTCTGTTGAAAGAAGTTCAAAAGGCGCCAAAAACAGTCTAAATGTGTCGACACAGACGGAATGTGTCGACACAAGCTTCTATTAACTCGACATTTCTTCAGCCTACTATGTGTCGACACCAATTTGTGGTTATGTCGACACCTTGGATACATAGTAGAAAGACAGAAATTCTGTGTCGACACTAAGGACAAGTGTCGACACATATTCTGTAAGTGTCGACACCATAATTCTGGTTGAGTCGACATTACATTTCTGGTTAAGTCGACAATAAAACTCTTAAGTGTCGACACATATTCTCTGTGTCGACACAATATTTCTGACTTGTCGACATAATTTCTCTGAGTCGACACATTATTACTGAATGTGTCGACACATTCTTACTTAGCCAATTTCTGTAACTTCAATGTGTCCTTTTTAACACTTGATTATGTTGTTACTACTTTTACTTACTTATAAACCATTTCAATAGCATTGTTAATGATTTTGTTTAATACATTAATCAATGGTTAACATACCTAATTCAATTTTGAATTTATTGAATTTGGTTTCATCTAAAGGCTTAGTAAATACATCTGCTATTTGATAATCTGTTTTTACAAATTCCAATGAGATGTCACCTTTTTCTACATGTTCTCTAAGAAAATGATATTTGATTTCTATATGCTTAGTTCTACTATGAGAAACTGGATTATTAGCAATAGAAATAGCACTCTTAGAATCACATAAAAGGGGTGTTCTACTTACCTGAATACCATAATCTTTAAGCTGATGCTGCATCCATAATAGCTGTGCACAGCAGCTTCCAGCAGCAATATACTCTGACTCAGCTGTGGAAATTGCCACACTAGTCTGTTTTTTACTACTCCAAGATATTAGTCTTCCTCCCAGGAATTGACAAGTACCTGTAGTACTCTTTCTATCCTCTCTACATCCTGCAAAATCTGCATCTGAATAGCCTGTTAGTTGAAAATCTCTATTCCTAGGGTACCAAAGACCTAGAGTAGGAGTGCCCTTTAGATATCTCAGAATCCTTTTGACTGCAGTATAATGAGATTCTTTAGGGCAGGCTTGGTACCTAGCACAGACACATGTTGCATACATAATGTCAGGTCTACTAGCAGTGAGATATAGTAGAGACCCAACTATTCCTCTATACAATGATTCATCAACAGGTTTACCTGCCTCATCTTTGCATATTGGCATACTTGTCCCCATAGGAGTTCTCATGGAGGAGGATGACTCCATACCATATTTCTTAATTAATTCCTTGGTGAACTTAGACTGGGATATGGACAATCCATCATCAGTCTGTCTTACTTGGAGTCCCAAGAAGAACTTAAGTTCTCCCATACTGCTCATCTCAAACTTCCCTTGCATAAGTTTGGCAAACTTTTTACAAAGGTTGTTTTCAGTAGATCCAAAGATTATGTCATCAACATAGATCTGGACTAAGATGATCTTTCCTTTGGATTCCCTAAGGAATAGAGTTTTGTCTATCTTTCCTCTTGAGAATTTATTCTCAATGAGGAAGGTAGACAGGGTTTCATACCAAGCCCTTGGAGCTTGTTTTAACCCATACAAAGCTTTCCTAAGCTTATACACAGAATCAGGTTTAAGAGGATCTACAAAACCTGATGGCTGCTCTACATATACTTCTTCTTTAAGATCACCATTCAGAAATGCTGACTTCACATCCATCTGGTATACTTTGAAGTCTTGGTAGGCTGCATAGGCAAGGAACATTCTGATTGCCTCCAGCCTTGCTACTGGAGCAAAGGTTTGATCAAAGTCAATCCCTTCTTCCTGCCTGTATCCTTTTGCAACCAATCTTGCTTTATTCTTTACTATTATTCCACTTTCATCTAGCTTGTTCCTATAGATCCACTTAGTTCCAATTATGTTGTGGCCTCTTGGTTTAGGAACAAGCTCCCAGACTTTGCACCTTCTAAATTGATTCAGCTCCTCTTGCATAGCATCAATCCAGTGCTGGTCTTGGATAGCTTCTTCAAACTTCTTAGGTTCCATTTGGGACAAGAAACTAGAATGCAAAACTGTGCTTTGATTTCTGCTTCTAGTTTGCACTCCTTGTCTTGGATCACCAATTATCTGATCAGTAGGATGATCTCTTAGATATCTTATAGCTGGAGGTAGATTCCCTTCAGGTTGAGCATCTCCAGCTTCTTCATTCTGCTGAACCTCTTGGTTTTCATCAGCTTCCATTATCTCTTGTACTCCCCCTGGACAGCAGCCTTCATTTTCCAATGCTCCATCTTCCTTTGAAGCTTCAGCAATGGAGAGCTTGTCCATCTTCTTGCTTATACCTGTTGAGTCATTTGATCTACAAGACAACTCACAATTGATTAATCTTGTTTCATCAAATACAACATGCACAGATTCTTCAACAACTTGAGTAGTTAAGTTGAAGACTCTATAGGCCTTACTATTTGTGCTGTACCCAACAAATATCCCATCCTGGGATTTGGCAGCAAACTTAGTCAAATATGACTTGCCATTGTTAAGTATATAGCACTTGCAACCAAAGATCCTAAAATAGGATAGATTTGGTTTTCTGCCTTTCACAATCTCATAGGGAGTCTTTCTGTGGCCTTTGGTGATAGAAGCCCTATTGATGACATGACAAGCAGTGTTAACTGCCTCAGCCCAAAAATATTCTGGGAGAGAGGTGTCACTCAATAGAGTTCTACCAGCTTCAATTAATGTTCTATTCTTTCTTTCAGCAATACCATTTTGCTGAGGTGTTCTAGGTGAGGAGAACTCTTGGAAAATCCCAAAGTCTATACACAAGTTTGTTATGCTTTCAGATTGAAACTCAGTACCATGGTCACTTCTAATTTTGACCACTGTACTATTCAGTTCATTCTGAATTTGCTTTACAAAATTAAATAATACACTTGGGGTTTCAGATTTTTGTCTCAGAAAGAACACCCATGTAAATCTAGAATAGTCATCTACAACCACTAGAGTGTAGACCTTCCTACCTAGACTGTGAACTGGCATAGGACCAAAAAGATCCATATGCAAGAGGTATAAGCACCTCACAGAATCCTTGTTTTCAAGGCTTTGAAATGAGGTTTTTGTCTGCTTGCCCTTTTGACAAGCTGAGCATACCCCTTCCTTTATACACTTAACTTGAGGCCCATTCCTCACTAGTTCTTTACTAAAGAGTTGGCCAATTGTCTTGTAGTTTAGATGAGCCAATCTCTTGTGCCACTTAACACAATGAGAAGCATTGTCATCAGCTACAAGACAAATGGGGGATGCCTTATTCTCACATTCAAAATTAAGGCAATACACATTTCTCTTCCTATACCCAGTCAATATGATCTCTTGATCACTTGACCTTTTGATATGACATCCATCCTTACCAAATGAAATGTCATATCCTAGATCACTCAGCTGGCTTATGCTTATTAGATTATGTTTCAAACCTTTTACATAGGCCACTTGGGTGATAGTAATTAGGTTTGAAGAGATGTTACCAAATCCTTTGATGACTCCTTTTTCAGATCCACCAAAGATCACTTTATGTCCATCTTTGACAGATGAATACTCCTTCAGCAGCCCCTTTGTTCCAGTCATGTGCCTGGAACAACCACTATCCAAGTACCATATAGGGGCATGGTAACTTGGATTCACCTGCAATACAGAATTACTTACCCTTAGAACCCAAGTAAGTCTTGGGTCCTTGGTTCAGGTTAGCCTTAATAAAGTTATCATAACCTCTTCTAACAGGTAGACTCTTATTCTTTATAACACTTGTGTTATACCAGCAGTCCAATGCAAAATGACCCCTCTTGCCACAGCACCAACATTCAAACTTATTGTATCTAGATCTAGATACATCCTTGTCAGAAGCATTTCTGTTCATTGCTGGTGCTGTTGCAACTTCACCTACTGATTTCTTAAAACCATAGGGTTTATGACCATAGGTAGGCCTGCTTGCCTTAACACCCTTGTTCTTCAGAACATTTGTCTTAATATGATCCTGAATGTCTTCATGATCATATATGTTAGAAGGCACTTTCTCCTTACCAAACCTTATGGGGACTGAAAGGTTTAGTGGCTGAATAGGGGCTTTGCCTTTCCTCTTGAATCTGCCAGCCCTGGAGTTACCCTTAAATCCTAATCCAGCCTTACCCTTCTGAGTGACAAATTCATCTATCAAGGGTAAGACAGATTTTGGCTTAGAGTAACTAGCCACTAAATCCCTTTCAATTCTAAGTCTGTCCTCCAGACTCTTTACTTGATCATTAGTATAATTAATTGTGCCCATCTGAATAATAGTTATATTCTTCAGCTTGGCAATTTCAGCTAACTTTTGATCAAGGACTTTTTCTAACTCAGTTGTTGCAACCCTTAGATCAGCAATTTCCTGAGCCTGTGATTTAACCAGGTTCTTGCTTTTCTTAAGGGCCTGCAACAAGGTCCCCATACTTGTCTATCAATTGATAGACATCTCCTTCAGATCCAGATGCATCTTCATCACTTGATGCAGATGTAGCTGATTCTTCACTTGTATTACAAACAGATGTACAAGAAGGACAGTTTACCTCATTAGAACCAGACTGATTCTGGCATAGGTCCTCTTCTGATCTAGTCATCAAACCCATGCATTGATGTTCATTGATGGAGTCTAGCAACTGCATAAACTCCTCTTCCTCAGATGCAGCATATAATCCAATATATGCTTCAGCTTCAGATCCTGATTCTGAAGTTGACTGGTCTGACAGACTTTTATCTTTCTTTGCTACAAAGGATTTCTCCTTCTTGCCTTTCTGATAAGTCTTCTTCTTTTCTGAAGATTCCTTCCTTTTGTCAGGACAATCAGCCACTACATGTCCAGGCCTATTGCAACAATAGCAGACAATCTTTGAAGTAGTGGCTTTGCTGGGCTTTGACCTGCTTTTCTCTTTCCTTGATGACCTTCTCTTCTGATAATAGTCATCTACTTGCTGTGATGAGGAAGGCCTAGACTTCCATTGCTTCTTTTTCAAGAACCTTTGAAATTGCCTAGTGAATGCAGCAAAGTCTGCATCTGAATCACAGCTGACTGAACCCTTATCTGAATTTTCAGAACTACCTTCTTCAACTTCCTTAGGAGGAGATGGTGATTTCCTCCTATTCTTTCTAGTGGCTTCAGCATTAAATGCCACAGTCTTTTCTCTATGCTCTCCTCTTGAGTTTCTTTCCTCCTCCTTCCTTACCATAAGTTGCATTTCATAGGATAGCAACTTTCCAAACAGAGTTGGAGGAGATATCTCTGCCAATTTTGCCACTTCTCTTATGGCACAGATCTTTGTATCCCAATCCTTTGATAAGGATCTTAAGAATTTGTCATTCAGTTCATAGGTACTGAAGACTCTTCCATAGGATATTAGCTCATTCACAATTCTATAGAATTTCTTATAGCACTCAGTTATGCTATCAGATTTTCCTTGTCTAAAACTTTCATACTCCTGATTTAGCATAGATTTTCTGTCCAGCCTTACTTCTTCAGATCCCTCCATGTAGACAATCAATGTGTCCCACATCTCCTTGGAGGTCTTGCAGTGAATCAGATTCTGAAATGTTGAATCATCTATGGCACTGACAATGATGTTCTGTGCCCTTTTGTCCATGGTTGCCAAGATGATTTCATCCTTGGTCATTTCAGAATAAGTCTTTGGTGTTTGGATATTTGCATCAAGAACAGATATCTTCATTGGTATGAAGGGGCCTTCCTGTACTGTGATGTAAATCCTTGGGTCAGATGCTTCCATAAACAATCTGACTCTTTCTTTCCAGATCCCAAAGATTTCCTTCTTGCATATGGGTAATTTCATTGACCCTAGCTCCTTATGATTCTCTCCAGAACCCATCTTCTTGATTCTTGAATCTGCCTATCAGATCTACCTCAGACTGTTAAGTCCTTTTTGAGGAACCTCCCTCTGATACCACTTGATAGTTTAACTTTCAAGGCAGCCTAAACACCTAGAGGGGGGGTGAATAGGTTCTGCTTCTCTTTCTAAAACTTCTAGGCAGAATTCAATTTAATAACTAATATAATAAACACAGCAATCACAGAAAACAAAACATCACAGATTGCACTATGTTTTATAGTGGTTCCCCAAGGTCTGGGTACATCCACTTTCCCCCTTCACCTATCTAGCAGTATGCTAGATTCGGCCAAACTTCCACTTATCTCAGATCAATAGATCTTACAACTCAGAACCCAACTGGTTCCTACAACTCAGGCACAACTGCCCTACCTCAGCCTTGCCCCAAGGCCTACAACTCAGAGAATATCCTTCTCCTACACTCAGGCAAACAGCCCTACCACTCAGAGTTCAACACTCTTACACTCAGCCTTTATAACATAGGCTTACAACTCAGATCTGTATAAACAGATCCTACAGAAATATAGAAAAGATTGTTTTAATTGTCTTGCCAAAGTTGAGAGAGAAAAGGCAATGACAATTCTTGATCAGCTGATGCAATCAACTGTTTCTTAGCCTTCTTCAAAGCTTCTTGAAAATGTACTTAGCTGAGTTGATTCCAAACAGCTTCTTGAGAATCCACTGGTGGATTCTTTCTTCTTCTTCAAATTCTGACTTGATCTCTCTCTATCCAAAACTTTGAATGATTCTTCTGAATTCTGATTAGAACTCTTCTTAGATCTATCCTTAGATAGTCTTCTTAGATCTCCCGGAGAAGATCTTCTTAAGTGCCTAGCACTTTCTTGAAATGAGTAGAATTGTAATCCTTCTCCACTTTCTGATCCAATGTATTTCAAAAGGTCAGTTCTATATGTTGTTGATTATCTCTTTCTGAATCTGTCTATTTATAGACATTCTTCATGGTAACCGGCTGATCCGGTTTCTAACCATTTTCAGACAAGTCTGACAACTTCAGTTAACCGGTGATAACCCACAGCTGTCAAGTCTTCAAACAAGTCCTGTGCCTTAGTCTTGAATCACAAGTTGTTGAAACAGTCTGTCAGAAAGTGTCGAGACAATCTGTCTATTTGTGTCGACATAATTGACTTTGGTGTCGACACAGTCTTCAGTGATGTCGACTAAGTTGCCTTTGAGTCGACACAGCTTCTTCTGCAAATAACTTGATCTTGACTCTTCAGTGTGTCGACACAAGTCCTGTGTGTCGACACAATTGTTGTAGAATCATAACTTTAGTAAGTGTCGACTTAGCCTTCAGGTGTCGACACATTCATTTTTTAACTCTGCTATTATGTGTCGACTTAATCACAATGTGTCGACACATTCTGCTGGTGTCGACTAACTTGAGGTCGACTATTTTCTTCTGTGTCGACACATTCAGATGATGTCGACAATCTTGAGATCGACAATACTCTTCTGTGTCGACACATTCTCCCAATGTTGAGGTCGACGCTTTTCTTCTGTGTCGACACAATTTCCCAGTATTGTGTCGACTTTTTTCTTCTGTGTCGACACAATTTCCCAGTGTTGTGTCGACTCTTTTTCTGTGTCGACACAAATTCCCAGTGTTGTGTCGACTTTTTTCTTCTGTGTCGACACTTTTTCCCAGTGTAGTTGTAGACTAACTGCTATGTGTCGACACTGCTTCCCAGTGTTGTGTCGACTATTTTCTTCTGTGTGTCGACACTGCTTCCTTTGTGTCGACACTTGGACTTAGAATTTTTCTACATACTTTATCAATTCTCCACCTGCACATGTCAACTTAAAACAACATCAAATACACCTTGATGTATATCATTGAGCTAAGTTGGGCTTCTTCAAATCAGGTACACATTTTCCAATGTACCCAACAGAAAATTCTGCGCTCGGCGATCGTCTTCCTGAGATCGACGATCGTTGAAGGGGTCACGCCCTAGGTCACGGGGGTGATGGGTCGGTCACGGGGGTGATGGGTCGGTCACGGGCGTGACCAACCCGTGACTCAAAGTCTTGGTCGATGGACTTCAATTTTTTGGTTTCCTAGGGTTCTGCCACGACAGACCGACTCCAAGGGGTCTAGCCGGAAATTGGATGTTACAGCACATACCACAGGTCGTGCGCCACTGCTCATGCGTGTTATCCAAGTTTTTCTTGAGTTTTGACTTTGTTAATCGCACGATCATGGGAACAAGTACACACGACCACCGGTCGTGCGCCAATGATCGTGCACATATATATTATTTTTTCTGTCTGTTATAGGTTTCTCTGGAGCATAGCGCACAATCATCAACCGTTAGTGCGCACAGCCACTAATCGTGCACCACTAATCGTGCGCTCTAATTTTCTGCTGCTGTATTTAAGCCCGGGCTCCGCAATTTAGGTCAACGCCTTTCATTTTTCCACCCCGCTGTTGCGCGCGAAGCGCCGATTTTCACCCCCACAGGTCCTCTACTCATCTTCATCCTCTGGGAAGGTTTCTCCGGCGATCCGAAGCCATCTTCAACTCTTCGGAGAGTTTCCGCCAACCAGCAGTGTGCAAGAAGGATCTTTCGGTACAAATTATTTGGTAAACGGTAGAAAAGATTGAAGCAAGGTGAAGAAGATGGAGGAAGACAAGTGGATTGACAACCCATTTACCTCCGGAAGCAACCACGGTCCGAGTCGTGAAGTGGACTGACAACCCACAACTTCGGCCATAAACCACGGCTAGGCATTCCCCCTATCGGTTTATTTTACCTCTTCTCATTGTGAAGTGTATTCTTAAGCTTGTAATGAACCCGAAACGTACTTGTTTTTGTTTATGTATGAAGTTTGCTTTGGTTAGTTACATCCTTTATTGTTAGTTGTGTTGCACTCGCCTCCATTCACATCCACTCCACTCGCGCACTAGAACCACTCTAGCAAAGGCTAGAGTTGGTAGTTGAAGAGGTGATTGAGACCCTCACTTTCCTCACTTGTGTTTATTCCATCCGCTTGCTATTCGTCCATTCGCCTAACGAAGCACGGTATAGCAGCCTGCACTAGTTCCATCCACCAAGTGAAGCGGTGCTTATGACCCGCATAAGTTTTCCTTTTGTTTTGATAGCATTAGGAATCAAAAACCAACCCCCTTGTTGTTTCGTATTACTCTTAGTAATGATCTTTCTACGACGCTATCACGATACCCAACCTGCATTCCCTCAAGATCGACATTCGGGGAAGCTATTCACAAAATTATTACTTGACAGCGACCGGTGCACTTGCCGATGTATCAAGTTTTTGGCGTCGTTGCCGAGGAATGCATGCATATTATTGATTAGTGTTGTGTTATGAGAGTTACAACAGAGTTACTTGTTTTGAATTTGTTTTATCCCAGTCTATTTTTGCTTTTTATGTCGGTTGGAATTGTTAGATTTTTTTTGAGAATCTATGCAATGTAGATTAATCCTGAAAATTAGTGATCTCTGCAATGTGGCTAGTTTTAATATCCATTGCCGCTGGTGTGGAGAAATATCTCATGCAAGTGATAGATGTACTAAGGAGTATGATAGCCAAGACGCTCAAGGATCTACATATGGAGAACCAACCTCATTTGGTATTCAATATGGTAGATAGGAGCCAGTTAGCTACTCATCTGCGCTTCCATTATCACACTACTTTTTTTCAGCGTCAGTACCCGTTGTACCGACAAGGTCGGCTAAGCAGTGTTTATTTTGTCAGAGTTGGTATCACTCTTTGAAGGAGTGTGCTACTTACTTGGCACAGTTGGAGGAGGTTATGAACCTGATGTTCGGATTGTCTCCACTCCGACAACTTGCAGCACCCCTTCTGTATATGGGTATGTACTAGTGCCACCTTCAGAATTTGAAGGGAGAAATACTAGTATTTGCACAGATACATGTGTCGATCTAAACCCTGACACGGATGTTTTTACTCCTAAAGTACATATTTCATATTGTATAGAGTTTGTTGGTTGTGAGGAGCCTATGCTTGACTTTTTAGTGAGCACTGCTCCTCTATCCACTACCTTGCATAACATTCTTTTTGTATCATACACTATTGTGGAGGTTGATTTGCAGGGAGATTGTTGGATGCCTAGTTGGATTTGGGCTAGGTTCACTAAGTTAGGATATGACCCAACATGTATAGATCAGGGTCATGGTTGTGTCCTAGAGTCTAGGTCAAGTCCTTTGAGTCAACAGTACAAAGGACCATCTTCCAACACTGCCATTGACTCAAGACTTAGAGAATTCAAGACTTAGAAAAAGGAGTTCTACGTTCGTCGATCTCTGGTCGACGAAAGTCGAGCTCAGCAAGACGAACTCAGGGACAATTCTCTGAGCTCAGCTCGACGAACTTAGTTCTCAGCTCTACGAACTCTGGACAAAGTAATAACTCCTCTAAGTAAAACCTCAGTCGACGAACTAAGAACATCAGCTAGAAGAACTCTGTCCTCTGGTCGACTAATTCTGGATAAGGTGATTCAACACTCAACATCAAAAAATATTCTAAGTCCAGACTGTAGACTCAGCTCGACGATCTTGGACCCCAGCAGGACTAACTCTGTTCTCAGGGCTCAGCTCGACGATCTTAGATTCAGCTCGACGAACTTGATACACAGAAGAAGAAAGTTGTTGGGTATTGTATCCACAATGTACCTGATTTGAAGAAGCCCCTGGACCAGCTAAGGTGAATTGACATTGTATTTGATCATTTGTTTTCAAGTTGTGCTTGCAGTTATTCCATGCTAAGTACACATCAATGTCAAGGTGCAGTGGGTCAATATACACGGGTCTGCGCAACGTAATCCCTCGTTAAGCAGATCAGTGTGTTGGCTGATAATACGTTTTGTAGCCTAAACTATTATCGTATTTTATATTTTATATTGTACAAATTATGTCTATTATTAGTTTATTTTTATCCTTTTTATGTAAATATTATTGCCACTAACTTTTTCCTATCTTTTTGCAGGTTTTCAGAAAAATTGCCAAAATGGCATGTCACGCCCCCCTGTCACGCCCTCCCTGGGCGTGACCTAGGGCGTGTCACCCGATCCCGAGGACACCTGCTGGAAGGGACAGAAAACGGTCAAAACCGCTGTCACGCCCCCCTGTCACGCCCTCCCTGGGCGTGTCACTAGGCGTGACCAGGGGCGTGTCGCCCTCTGCCGCAAAGCTGCCGCCGCATTAAATGCCCTTCCGCCTCAGCACGCAAATAGTACTGTCACGCCCCATGTCACGCCCGTGACATGGGCGTGACACCTTCCTTTTTCGGTGACTGACGGATTTCCGACCAATGATTTGGACATGACATGCCTGTCACGCCCCCCTGTCACGGGCGTGACCTAGGGCGTGACCACCGACGTACCAAAGCAATCATCCCTCCCGCCAGAATCCAGAGCCCGAGGTCAATATAGTACTGTCACGCCCCCCTGACACGCCCCCCCTAGGGCGTGTCGGAGGGCGTGACCGACCCGAGAAAAAATCTATAAATTGAGCCCCCCTCCTCCCCATTTCAGGAAGCTTTGGTTGAGTGGGGGAGGTGCTGCCCCTTTGTTTCTTGATCCTTTTTCATGCTTTTTCTCTCTCTCTCTCCCCCTCTCTTTGTACTTTTTGGTTAACCCTAGTTTAATCATAGTTTGTGCTAGCTTTTAATGTAATTTTCTTCTTGCTTAGTGCTTAATGTAGGGCTAGAATAGGGTTTAATTTTCATGCACTTGTAATTTTATTTTCATTAGTGTAACTTGCCCTTTTTCATTAATAAAATTGTTCTTCCCTTAGCTTGTGTTCTTCTTATGTTTTTCTACTCATCTTCCCCCCCCCCCTCCACTCCATTATGATTAACTAATCCTCCTTGTACTCGATCTTGATGATCCGAGGTTAGAGCGATTATGTTATGATGTTTTAATTAATCTTTTCTTTTTAGGTTAGGGCCTTGAATTACTCTTGATTTATCACGGGTCGGAGGTATATTTTCGATATATACTCTCCGCCTTTGCTTTCATTCTGGGCTAGCCGAGAGGCCGAAAGAATGAAGTGAGCATTCAAGAGTAAAGGGAGTTGTACGCACCCCTCGAGAGAGGCAGACGTCCAAATCTCCCGGATTGGAGTAAAATCCAATAGTGGGGTTCACCGCGTAAAGCGAGTTTTAGGCCTCCGATTTAGACGAGAGTCGGTCGGACCTTCCTAAACTCAGTTGGGCACGACTTCGAGAGAAGCGTGTTCAAGCTTTAGGAACCTCCACGGTCAAGGACCTTTATCCTATTAAGTTTAGATTTTTATCGCATTTTCTTAATCGTCTTTAGCCGAGGTGAATCTCGATCGGGTGCATTTCCATTTCATATTGTTCTACCTTTTGTAGTAATCTCATATATTGTGCTCTTTTATTAACTGCGGTAATTTCCTTTCTAGCTTAGTTGTTTGCTTAATAGCGTAACTTAATTGCGGTAGTTCTCTTTTTAGTTTGCTTTAATTTCTCCATTGCGCTTAGATTTTCTAAAACCCTAGTTTTTCCGTCGATAAGATAATAGCGTTCGTGTGAGTAAGCTTAGCCAACAGTTCCCGGATTTCAATACGACACTTGTGTCCCCTTGCTACAATTCGATAGGTATACTTGCCTCATCGGGTTGCTAGTTCGGTTGCGTTTATTTTCTTCGAACCCTAGCGCGCAACAAGTTTTTGGCGCCGTTGCCGGGGACCCAACTTCCGTTGATATTTTGAAAACACGAACCTATTAATTTTATCTCTTCTCTTTCTCACCCCCTTTTCTTTAAAGTTTTAAAAAAATCAAAAAAAATTATCACCGCTCTTAATAGAAACCAACCTCACAATTTTTCTACGCCACCTAATTCTCTCGAAAAGGGCAAAGGGCTTTAAGCGCCACTGTCTTGTCTAGTACCTTGCGAACCCTTCACGGGGTAGTCCTTGGGAAGTTCGGGAGTTAATCTATAAAAAAAAAATCTATTTCAAAAAGAAAAAAAAAATTTTAATTTAATTTTCTAAATCTAGTTTTTCTTTCTAGTTTATCCTTTTTTTCTTTCTCTTCTTCTTTTCTGTTCTTTTAGTGCATGACCCGCGGGAGTCCGTCGGTTATTTTGGACTTGGACCACGAAATTGAGCGTACTCTTCGGAGAAGATCGCGATTTCAAGGTCCTACTATCCAAGTGCCGGTTGAGGACTCCGAGTCATTTAATACTTTAAGAATGGAAGAACCCAACGTAGATGAGGTCGTTCAAAGGACTATGTCCTATTATGCACGACCGAACCTCGAGGGAACAGAATCAAGTATAGTCCGTCCTACTATAGCAAATAATAACTTTGAACTAAAGCCTAGCATAATTCAAATGGTGCAGCAATATGTGCAATTTGACGGACTTCAAGATGAAGATCCGAACGCACATATAGCTAGCTTTCTTGAAATTTGCGACACCTTCAAGATAAATGGTGTCACAAATGATGCGATCAGGCTAAGACTCTTCCCCTTCTCTCTAAGAACTAAAGCTAAGCAGTGGCTTAACACACTTCCGAAAAATAGCATAACCACTTGGAATGAATTAACTGAAAAATTTTTGGCGAAGTATTTTCCGCCCGCTAAAACTGCAAAACTTAGGAACGACATCTCTGCCTTTGGACAAATAGACTCTGAAACCCTTTACGAAACCTGGGAGAGATTTAAAGAATTATTAAGACGATGCCCACATCACGCGCTGCCTGTATGGTTACAAGTGCAGACGTTTTATAACGGGCTAAATCAAAGCACGAAGCAAATGATAGACGCAGCTTCTGGCGGTACTTTAAATCATAAGACCCCGGAAGCCGCTCTTGAGCTTTTTGAGGATATGGCCATGAACACTTATCAGTGGAATGTGCCTAGGTCCCGCCCGAACAAGCCTGCAGGTATCTATGAAGTGGACAACGTCTCCCAGCTCGCTCTGCAAGTAGAAATCCTAAGCAAAAAAATCACGGAGATGACTGCTGCCTCCGCCCCTCAGGTATGGGAATCTGCAACCCCTACTCCAGAACATTTAGATTATGTTAATAATTTGCCTAGAACTGCTTTTAATAATTTTTCTGCTGCGAATTTTCATCCGCCTGGTTTTAATTTTCCGAATAGTTATAACCCCGCTTTAAGAAATCACCCGAACTTTTCATGGAGTAATCCATCGAATGCGATGCGCCCACCTCCGCAAAATGATTTTTCTGCACAACCACCACCACCACCACCACTTCTTCAAAATTACCCAAAACCTCCGAGCTTGGAGGAATTGCTTTCTAAATATATCACCACAAATGACGCTACCATAAGAACTTTAACCGAAAGCGTAAAAAGTTTAGAAAATCAGGTAGGACAGCTCGCGAAAATAATTTCTGAGCGACCCGCAGGGTCTCTTCCTTCCAATACCGAACCCAACCCGAGAGAGCAAGCGAAAGCTATAACTCTTCGGAGTGGGAAGCAAGTCTCCGGTATGGTAAGTGAAGAGCCCGAGGCAAGCTCCGCTCCTGCTTTTAAAAATCAAAGCTCCGCTCCTGCTTTTAAAAATCAAAGCTCCGCTCCTGCTTTTAAAAATCAAAGCTCTGCTCCGCTTCCACCCTCTGCTGAAGAAGTAATCACCCCCACTTTAGAAAATAATCTCACTCCACCACCCATCTTCAAAAATAATTCAACTCCTCCATACCCCTCTGAACTTAATAGACAACGTCAAGATGATCAGTACTCCCGCTTCTTAGAAATCTTCAAACAAATCCACATTAATCTTCCCTTCCACGAGGCTATTTCGCAAATGCCGAAATACGCCAAATATCTTAAAGACCTCCTCACAAACAAGAAGAAGTTAGAGAATCTTTCGCACGTCACGCTTAATGCCGAGTGCTCCGCCGTTTTAACAAGCGGTTTGCCGAAGAAAATCAGTGACCCGGGTAGTTTCTCTATCCCGTGTGTCTTCGGTGATCTCTTTGTTAAACACGCGTTAGCCGACTTAGGCGCAAGTATAAACCTGATGCCCTTTTCGTTGTTCAAAAAGTTAGGGATTGGTAGCCTTAACCCCACGCGTATGAGTATCCAGCTAGCCGATAGATCCGTCAAGTACCCGTTAGGAATAGTGGAGGACGTTTTAGTGAAAGTCGACAAGTTCATCTTCCCGGTGGACTTTGTCATTTTGGACATCGAAGAAGACGTCGAGGTTCCCCTGATCCTTGGCCGACCCTTCCTTGCCACCTCCCGAGCCATCATTGACGTAAGCAATGGTAAGCTCTTTCTTCGAGTAGGCGACGACGAAGTCACATTTCCGATCACCCCTTCGATGAAGAACACCTTAGCGAACGATGACTCATGTTTTTTCGTAGACGCCGTGAGTGATGATTCTTCCTACTGCCTCTCCGACTTTGAAAAAGAATTTTCTACTTTTTGCTCCTCTTCTCTTACAACAGAATCACTGCAAGGAAGTGATGAGTCTTCTTATTGTCTTTCCGACTTTGAAAAAGAGTTTTCTGATTTTTGTTCTTCCTCTTTCCTTACCACTGAATCTGTACAAGAAGCTGCCTTGGCTGCTAGCCCCACCCCTTATTACGTTCCTTATAAAAAAGTTTATGAAGATATTATTTTTGAAAAAGAAAGAATCTCAAAATCCTCTTATGAAGAACCCCCTACCCTAGAACTTAAAGAACTTCCCGAACACCTTAAGTATGCTTTCTTAGAAAAAGACTCCAAGTTACCAGTTATCGTTTCGGCCTACCTCACGGATATGCAGAACGATAAACTTCTTCTAGTTCTACGTAAGCATCGCCGGGCTATCGCTTGGCAAATTTCTGATATCAAGGGCATAAGCCCATCTTTCTGTACACATAAAATTTTAATGGAAGATAATTCGCGTAACTCTATTCAACCTCAGCGCCGTATAAACCCTGAATATGAAAGAAGTAGTTAAGGGCGAGGTTATGAAACTATTAGACGCAGGAATTATCTACCCTATATCGGACAGTAAGTGGGTTAGCCCCGTTCAGGTAGTTCCAAAAAAGGGAGGGATAACCGTAGTTAGTAATGAGAATAATGAATTAATCCCGACACGGACGGTGACGGGTTGGCGTATGTGCATAGATTACCGTAAGTTAAATGACGCCACCCGTAAGGACCACTTTCCTCTACCGTTTATCGACCAGATTTTAGAACGTCTCTCCGGCCATAGCTTTTATTGTTTTCTCGATGGCCTCTCGGGGTACTTTCAAATACCCATCTCTCCCGAGGATCAAGAGAAAACTACGTTTACTTGTCCCTTCGGCACCTTCGCGTACCGAAGAATGCCGTTTGGATTATGCAATGCGCCGGCTACATTTCAACGATGTATGCTCGCAATATTTGACAAGTACGTAGAAAGCATTATGGAGGTATTCATGGACGATTTCTCCGTGTTCGGCGATACCTTCGATAGATGTTTAGAAAACCTCGAAAAAGTCTTAGAACGATGCGAAGAAACTAACCTTGCCCTAAATTGGGAAAAATGCCATTTTATGGTGAGGGAAGGGTTAGTTTTGGGGCATAAAATTTCTGCTAAAGGTATTGAGGTAGACGTTGCCAAGATAGAAGTTATTGAGAAGTTGCCGCCACCTACAAACATAAAAGCTATAAGAAGTTTCCTAGGCCACGCTGGTTTTTATCGTCGTTTTATAAAGGACTTCTCCAAGATCACTAAGCCCCTCACCCATCTCTTAGAAAAAGACGATCCATTCATTTTTGATGACTCTTGTATTTCTGCCTTTGAATTAATTAAAGAAAAGTTAATTAACGCGCCAATTATGATAGCTCCGGTGTGGGACCTTCCTTTCGAGATTATGTGCGATGCGAGTAGTTTTGCGGTGGGAGCCGTATTAGGTCAACGCATATCTAAGAACTTCCACCCCATCTATTACGCTAGTAAAACCCTCACATCTGCACAAGAAAATTACACCACAACCGAAAAAGAGCTCTTGGCTGTAGTATTTGCGTTTGATAAATTTCGCCCTTACATTACACTTTCAAAAATCATTGTTTTTACGGACCACTCGGCCCTCAAGTACCTTCTTGCCAAAACGGATGCCAAGCCTCGCTTGATTCGCTGGGTCTTACTCCTCCAGGAGTTTGACTTAGAGATCCGTGATAAGCGAGGAGCCGAGAACTTGGCCGCCGACCATTTATCAAGATTAGATAACCCCTTTATAGAAAAATTAAATGAAAAATCTTTTAATGATTATTTTCCTGATGAGAAGCTGCTTTTAGTTAATACATCTACTTCTCCTTGGTTCGCGCACATCGCCAACTATCTAGTGGCCCGGGTGCTCCCAAAAGAGTTCTCCTCTCAGCAGAAGAAGAAATTCTTTTCTGAGCTGAAGAACTACTTTTGGGAAGACCCGCATCTTTTCAAAATTTGTGCGGATCAAGTGATAAGGAGATGTGTTTCTTTTGATGAAGGCAATTGATATTCTAAAACATTTGCATGAAGGTCCGACAGGTGGGCACTATCAAGCTGCTCGCACCGCTCATAAAGTGCTTTGCGCGGGTTTTTACTGGCCTAGCCTGTTTAAAGACGCGCAAGCCTTTGTGAGCAGGTGTGATAGTTGCCAACGGTCGGGCAATATTTCTAATAAAAATGAAATGCCGCAAAATTATTTCTTAGAGTGCAAAATTTTCGACCTCTGGGGAATTGATTTTGTTGGCCCCCTTCCTTCTAGCTTCGGAAACAAATATATTTTAGTTGCTGTTGATTATGTTTCACGATGGGCTGAGGCCCAAGCTCTTCCTACGAACGACTCCCGAGTTGTAGTCACGTTTTTAAAAAAATTATTTTCTAGATTCGGTACGCCACGCGCAATCGTTAGCGATAGGGGTTCCCATTTCTGTAACGCGCAATTTTCAAAAATCCTTACTAAATACGGCGTTACGCATAAACTGTCCACTGCCTACCACCCCCAAACTAACGGTCAAGTCGAAGTAGTTAATAGAGAAATAAAAAGAATATTAGAAAAGACTGTTTCAACTTCTAGAAAAGACTGGTCAGCCAAACTTGACGATGCTCTATGGGCCTACCGAACAGCGTACAAAACCGCCCTCGGATGTACGCCGTATCGGCTGGTCTATGGAAAATCGTGCCATCTGCCCGTAGAGTTAGAACACCGCGCCTTTTGGGCCTTAAAATTTTTAAACTTCGATCCCCACTCAGTCGGTGACCTTCGAAAATTCCAACTAAATGAACTCGACGAGTGGCGCTCTTATGCTTATGAAAATAATAAACTTTATAAAGAGCGGACGAAGCGTTTACACGATAAACACTTAAGGCACCCTAAAAACTTTAAGCCGGGCGACCAAGTCCTTTTATATAATTCTCGTTTACGTTTATTTCCGGGCAAATTAAAATCTCGCTGGTCTGGCCCGTTTTCTGTTTTAGAAGTATTTCCTTATGGAACTGTTTTAATTTCTCACCCTGATAAGGGTAATTTCAAAGTGAATGGTCAGCGTCTTAAACTGTATTTCTCTGGTGATGATGATGTCAGTCCAAACACTATTAAGTTTCTGCTTCACGAACTTTAATCTTGAAATTTTTTTTTTTTTTTTTGCTAAAAACAATTTTATTTCGGGACAACAATATTTTTGGACAATATTATTTTTGATGCGTCGAGCTCAACGACGCTTTAACCAAAGGGCGCTCTTGGGAGGCAACCCAAGTTATCTTTTTCTGTTTTTCTTTATTTTACAATTTTTGCCTCGGACGGCTCCGACAAGCTGAAGCTTCTGCGATCGCCTGCTCCAACATTGCTGAATCCATCACAAAGTCCAAAGAAGACATTCGGGGAGCGACATCACTCAGCTTTCGCAGCAAATAAATCCGGGGAAGTACCTGTATTTCAATTCTGTCTTTTCAATTCTGCACTTTATTTTTCTCTCCTTCTCCAATCCCCTTCTTTAGCCATTGAGGACAATGTCTGTTTTAAGCTTGGGGGAGGATTTCCTCCTTCATTTTTGCTTAGTGTAAATAATTTCCTTTTTTGTAAATAGTTCAAAAAAAAAATGAATATCTTAAAATTCCAAAAAAGAGAAAAATTTTCCAAAATCCAAAAAAAGAGAATATTTCTCAAAATAAAAAAATATATATGTATTTTTGAATAGTTTAGACATTTTGGTATTTCAATAGTACCCCTAGTTTTAGTTTTGTTTTACTCAAAATCTCCTATAAACAACTTAGTAATTATAATATTTCTAATCGTTCTTTTTAATTATGTTTCACAAGTAAAATGTTGGCCATACTGTGTTTCTAATTCGCGGTAGCATGTTAAGGTGAAATATTTTTCTAAAACTCGCATTTCTATTATGGTTTTTTGTTTTTTTTTTATTTCCTTTACTTTCTCAAAAATTCATCATCCACTATTTTCTTTTTCGTTTTTGAATAATTTTTGTAAAGACAACTTTTGAATAACGTAGTAGATGTGAACGATCCAAGTCACCTATTATTTCTATTTTCGAGTTAATTTCATCAATCTTCTTTTATTATCTAGGACTCGCTTTTTGAAATTTTTCAAACCTTTGTTTTAAATAAATTCAAAAGCGTGAAAATGATTTAGGCCGTTTTTGTTTTCGTTTGAGCTTTCCTGCCAACCTAAAAACTTTTACCACTAGTTAGCCGTTTTTGAGCCTTTTTCCGATTTCATTTGATAGCTCCTCTCTTCATTTCAGTTTCACCAAAGCCAAAATTTCCAACCTATCAAATCGCACTAGCCTTTTTGAGTTTCATAAATTATTTTGACGATTTTGATAGGGTATTTTGTGATTTTTGTGGAGAAAGGTTTTCGAAAAAAAAAAGGGAAGTATGTTCAAAAGTGATGTTTATTTTTGTTTGGCCAACTCAAAAAGGAAAATAAAAATATTTATGGCCTTTGTTTTGAAAAAAGAAAAAAAAATGAAAAAGAAAAAGAAAAAAAAAATGTGTACATATTTTTATGAAAGTTTTTGAAACTCTTTGCTTTGGTTTAGTGTGATTTTAAACCTTCACGTTTATCTTTGAATTCCACTCCTAATCATTTTCCTAAACCAAACGTTTCTGTCCTATTTAAGTCCTTTTGATTCACGCTTTTTGTTTTTTATTTAACAACTAAGAAAAGAAAAACAGTAAATCAGTTTTAGTTTTGGATTTAAACCTAGATTTTTTAAAATTAAATTGATATAATTATAATGCGTTGCTTGGATCTAGTAACAACTCAATGCGTGTTTTTCATTTTCGTTGCTTTACTTAAGTCCATTTAAAAAATCTCGCTAAAATTTTGGATGATTTGTTTTTATTAAGTAAAGTTTTTAAAAGTTTTATCATACCTAAATAATTGTTTTAGACTTACATTTCACCTTTTCCCTACTAAGAATTTCGCATAGTACTTGTGTAGGCATAATTAGAACTTTTTGATTAGTCCTTTTTATAAATATCTAGTTTTTATATTTTTGCTTGGGGACAAGCAAAGCTTAAGCTTGGGGGAATTTGATAATACGTTTTGTAGCCTAAACTATTATCGTATTTTATATTTTATATTGTACAAATTATGTCTATTATTAGTTTATTTTTATCCTTTTTATGTAAATATTATTGCCACTAACTTTTTCCTGTCTTTTTGCAGGTTTTCAGAAAAATTGCCAAAATGGCCTGTCACGCCCCCCTGTCACGCCCTCCCTGGGCGTGACCTAGGGCCTGTCACCCGATCCCGAGGACACCTGCTGGAAGGGACAGAAAACGGTCAAAACCGCTGTCACGCCCCCCTGTCACGCCCTCCCTGGGCGTGTCACTAGGCGTGACCAGGGGCGTGTCGCCCTCTGCCGCAAAGCTGCCGCCGCATTAAATGCCCTTCCGCCTCAGCACGCAAATAGTACTGTCACGCCCCATGTCACGCCCGTGACATGGGCGTGACACCTTCCTTTTTCGGTGACTGACGGATTTCCGACCAATGATTTGGACATGACATGCCTGTCACGCCCCCCTGTCACGGGCGTGACCTAGGGCGTGACCACCGACGTACCAAAGCAATCATCCCTCCCGCCAGAATCCAGAGCCCGAGGTCAACATAGTACTGTCACGCCCCCTGACACGCCCCCCCTAGGGCGTGTCGGAGGGCGTGACCGACCCGAGAAAAAATCTATAAATTGAGCCCCCCTCCTCCCATTTCAGGAAGCTTTGGTTGAGTGGGGGAGGTGCTGCCCCTTTGTTTCTTGATCCTTTTTCATGCTTTTTCTCTCTCTCTCTCTCTCCCCCTCTCTTTGTACTTTTTGGTTAACCCTAGTTTAATCATAGTTTGTGCTAGCTTTTAATGTAATTTTCTTCTTGCTTAGTGCTTAATGTAGGGCTAGAATAGGGTTTAATTTTCATGCACTTGTAATTTTATTTTCATTAGTGTAACTTGCCCTTTTTCATTAATAAAATTGTTCTTCCCTTAGCTTGTGTTCTTCTTATGTTTTTCTACTCATCTTCCCCCCCCCCTCCACTCCATTATGATTAACTAATCCTCCTTGTACTCGATCTTGATGATCCGAGGTTAGAGCGATTATGTTATGATGTTTTAATTAATCTTTTCTTTTTAGGTTAGGGCCTTGAATTACTCTTGATTTATCACGGGTCGGAGGTATATTTTCGATATATACTCTCCGCCTTTGCTTTCATTCTGGGCTAGCCGAGAGGCCGAAAGAATGAAGTGAGCATTCAAGAGTAAAGGGAGTTGTACGCACCCCTCGAGAGAGGCAGACGTCCAAATCTCCCGGATTGGAGTAAAATCCAATAGTGGGGTTCACCGCGTAAAGCGAGTTTTAGGCCTCCGATTTAGACGAGAGTCGGTCGGACCTTCCTAAACTCAGTTGGGCACGACTTCGAGAGAAGCGTGTTCAAGCTTTAGGAACCTCCACGGTCAAGGACCTTTATCCTATTAAGTTTAGATTTTTATCGCATTTTCTTAATCGTCTTTAGCCGAGGTGAATCTCGATCGGGTGCATTTCCATTTCATATTGTTCTACCTTTTGTAGTAATCTCATATATTGTGCTCTTTTATTAACTGCGGTAATTTCCTTTCTAGCTTAGTTGTTTGCTTAATAGCGTAACTTAATTGCGGTAGTTCTCTTTTTAGTTTGCTTTAATTTCTCCATTGCGCTTAGATTTTCTAAAACCCTAGTTTTTCCGTCGATAAGATAATAGCGTTCGTGTGAGTAAGCTTAGCCAACAGTTCCCGGATTTCAATACAACACTTGTGTCCCCTTGCTACAATTCGATAGGTATACTTGCCTCATCGGGTTGCTAGTTCGGTTGCGTTTATTTTCTTCGAACCCTAGCGCGCAACATTGGCCTACGTGTACTCTCTCTATTGGAGTGTACTTACTTTCAAGTACAGGGCTGAGAAAGATCAAGAGCAGACAAGGAGCAAGGATGGGCCAAAGAGCAGCTCACGGGTGGAAAGACGAAAAATCGTCTAAGTAGAAATCATCGAGAATCACTAAGTGATTCTCGCCAATTCGACGAGAATCACTAGTGATTCTCGCCGAATCGTCGAGAATCACTCGCTGATTCTTGCCGATTGCAGCCGGCTGTCTCAATGCCGTCTTGATTTCTGCTTAAGGCAGAATTGTCGAGAATCACTAGTTGATTCTCGCCGAATCGACGAGAATGACTTTGCATTCTCGTCGATCCGTCGAGAATGAATATTGATTCTTGCCGATTCTCTCCGGTTGGCAAGATCTTCAGCCAGAATTCTGCCAAGTAGAATTCGGCGAGAATCATAAGTGATTCTCGCCGATTCGTCGAGAATCACCTTTGATTCTCGCCGAATTTTCCTTGGGCGAAATTCTGGTTCTCGCTGGACCGGACCAAGTTCCATGCGCTGTTTTGAAACCGGAGCTAGGGTTTCTTTTGGTGGGGCCCACAATGGTCATAATGTATGACCTACAGTATAAATACTGTTGTATTTCGATCTTTAGAGATATTGAATACAACGAATACAGAAACAAGAAAACCGAGCCGCCGACGTGACCTAGATCGCGGATCTCTCTTCCGCCACCGCCGTCGTCGCTCGGGAAGTTAGTCGCCGCCATTGATCATGGATACCTCCTGATCTTCCGGCGACAGAAGCTTTGCCAAGCAATGCGTCTCACGTGTCTTTCTTGAGATCCTTTGTCTCTTGGTTTGTAGATCGGGAATACCTTCCCTTTCCGAATCGATCGAGACAATTGATCGAAAGAAGACCGTTGGTAGACCTTGCTAGCATAGCTACGAAGGTTGGATCTCTAAAGCTCAACCACCACACTTCTTGCCGCCGCCGATCCCGAACGCCAAGCCGCCGCTCTTCTTGCCTCCGTCGGTTTCGTGGAGATTCATTCTAAGTAAGAGCTAAGGTCGTGGACTCTTCGTCTTCATCAAGAACGCGTCATCGAACGAAGAGGGACACCTAGCCTCCATAAGAAGTTTATATATCTTATACATTCCATTTTATTTTTATTGTAAGGGAACG
This sequence comes from Platanthera zijinensis, assembly GCA_039513925.1. Classification (NCBI taxonomy): domain Eukaryota; kingdom Viridiplantae; phylum Streptophyta; class Magnoliopsida; order Asparagales; family Orchidaceae; genus Platanthera; species Platanthera zijinensis. The sequence goes on along the minus strand of CM077092.1, from coordinate 68,573,365 downwards.
TAGGTTCCTCGTTGTAAGGGTTGGGTGCAACCCGTGGTGGAGGAGTGGTGACTCCTTCGCTTGGAAGGGTTCCTTCCGTTAGTGTGCGGATTGGATTTCAATCCGGTTGGTGAAGTGACCGAGTCATCCCTTGTTGGGAGATAGGTCGAAGGGGGAAAGTGGACGTACCCAAATCGGGGAACCACTATAAATTGCCTGTGTTTTTCTGTGCTGTGTTGTTTTGTTTATTTGTGCAGGTATAGTTTTTATTCCGCAAAAATGATGCAAGACACCTATTCCCCCCCCCCCCCATAGGTGAAGGTTGTTGGCACTAGGTGGACTTGCAAGTGGTATCAGAGGGAGGTTGCTCATCAAAGGGGTTAACACTTCGAGTAAGTTCCTGTCACTAGTGTCAAGAAGAAGGCAGATATCTACTATGGACAGACTCAAGTACTCAGGCAAGATCCCAGTGTGCACCAGGCTAAACTTTCCTATCTGGAAGGAAAGGATTAGATTTTACATGGAAGCAGTCGACCCTCGACTCTCCATGGTCGTGGAGGAGGGACCTTATATTCCCACTAAGGACTCCACCATTGATCCTACCAAAAAGGTGCCAAAGAAGCTTTCTGAAATGGACAAGGACGAGATGGTGCTAGTCGGACTTGACAAAAAGGCACAGAACATACTAATCAGCGCAGTCGATGACTCCATAATGCAGAACTTCTGCAACTACAGGACAGCCAAGGATATCTGGCACAGCTTGATTATCCTAATGGAGGGCACAGACGAAGTGAGGGATGATCAAAGATCCCTCCTGAACCAGAAATATGATGCCTTCAGGCAGGGGCCCAAGGAAGAGATCGGAGTTACCTTCGAGAACTTCTTCAAGATCGTCAATGCTCTCAAGGGATATGGAAGAGTGTTCACTGATGGTGAACTTAATGATAAATTCCTTAGGTCCCTTACTAAGGAATGGGACACGAAGATCTGCGCCATCCGAGAGTTTGGCAGATTAGCTGAAACTGATCCTCAGATACTCTTTGGGAAGCTCATGTCCTATGAGCTCCAGTTGAACACGAGGAAAGCTGAAGAAGAAGCAGAGAAGGCCGCAGCCAAGGAAAAGACTGTAGCCCTAAAAGCGATTCACTCTAGGAAGGGCAAGGGTGCGGCTTCATCCCGTGCAGGGAAAAAGGATGAGGAGGAATACTCCGAGCCATGCTCCTCCGGCTCAGAGTTGTCTGAAGAAGACTTCTCCCTCATCACCTGAGAATTCAAGAAGTTTCTCAAGATGAGGAATCAAAGAAATAGAGACGGCTCCTCCTCCAGAAATCAGAAGAAGAATTATTCTTCTGACAGGTATGAATCAAAACCGAACAAACATCGTCATACTGACATCATTTGTTTTGGGTGCAATAAGCCAGGACACGTCGTGGCCGACTGCCATCAAGGCAAGAGAGAGAAGGGGAAGGGAGAAGAGCACAGAACCTCTAGAGATAAAAAGAAGGAGAGGAGCTACATCGCCAAAAAGTCAAAGACACTAAGTGAGTCTGATTCCTCATACTCCAGTGATGATGAGGAAGCCTACTTCGGGCTGGTGGGTCGCTCTGACTCAGAAGGAGAATGCCCCCCATTCACTGGGAAGGTAAAAGCTCGTACCCCCCTCTCCGACTCTGACTATGAGTCTCCTGATGATGATCTCGATGATAGCCCATCTGCCCGAGAAGCTGAGCTCCTCGAAAAGTATGAGCTTTTGCTCAACACCTTCGAGGAATGCCGCAAGAGATTGAGGGCTCAGAAAAAGGAAGTCAAATTCCTTAAGGTCGAGGGTGTCTCCCTAAGGGAAGAGATAACTAGCTTGATTTCTCTCCGATAGGAGCACCTAGACCTGATCTCTAAGCACTCAGAATCTCTAAGTCTCCTTGACCTTAAACAGGAAGAAATCAATAAGTTGGAAGAACAACTTACGGCAGAAAAGAAGATTGTCCAAAGCTTCTCTATGCCAAAGACTGTTCTTCCACTGGTTGATACCTTCTCTGCTCATGCTAAGGGGGTTGGCTTGGGGCATGTGGGTGTGCCTGGTAAATCATCCAGGAGAAACAAAAAGCAGAGGAGAAATAAGGCTGCTAAGAAGGCCTCTACTGCAGAAAAGAGAAAGGCCCCACTCAACCATGTTGTATTCAGGAAGCCTGGATATCCCTGAAAAGAACAGGACTTTGAGTCAACCTATGACCACTTCTTCCGGCCCTCGGTTGAAAAGCCCAAGATCCGGTATGAGGGGTGGGCCTTCCCCCGCAACTTTGGCGAGAGTGTCTTCAAGGTACCTTATGAGGAAGTTCAAATGGAGGATTATGGCCACTTCTCTAGCGGCCATAATAGGAAGCAGGCACCCAAGGCAAAGCCTGTTACACTAAGAAACCAGGAGGTGAAGAAATCATGCGACTGTTGTCATCATGATGCCTCCACCTCCAGGTCCGAGGCCCCGGCTGAACCTTCCGTTCCAAGGGTGAAGCAGGTGCCTAGGAGAAAGTATAACAGATTGGACTGCTGGTGTTGTAGCAAAGTTGGTCACTTTGCTGTGGATTGCTGGTTTAATCCGAGGAATAACGAGACTCCTCATGTTGGCAATGCAAGGCAGACCACTCGTAGGGCTAACCATCTGAGGGGGAGTATGCTAACGAGGAATCTAGGACCCAAGTTCGATTGGGTTCCTAAGGGAAATTAATTCTGTTTTGCAGGAATGTCCAAAGGCCACCAAAACTCCCATATGGTACTTGGACAGTGGATGCTCCCGGCATATGGCCGGGACAAGAAGCCTGCTGTGTGATTACTCTCCAGTCGAGAATGGACCCAAAGTCATCTTTGGGGGATCAGATCGAGGAGTCACTAGGGGTTACGGTATGATTTCCAATGGTATAATTTCTATCACCGACGTGGCTTACGTTGAAGGGTTAAATCATAACCTGATCAGTGTAAGTCAGTTATGGGATAAAGGTTATGACGTTAAGTTCTGCAAGGATAAATGTCTGATAATATCGTGTGCCTCTTCGGAGACGGTATTAACAGGCATTAAGAGCAGAAATATCTTCTGCTTAGATTTTCTTAGTTTAGATTCATCTACCCCCGTATACCTAATAGCAACAGGCAGTGCATCTCTTTGTGAACAACAGCACAAGAGATTGGCACATATTAATTTCAAGACAATTAGTATGCTGTTTTCTAAAAACTTAGTAAGAGATGCTCCCATCATTAAGTGCATCAAAGATATCCCTTGTCCTGCATGCCAGAAGGGCAAACAGACTCGGGCTACCTTCCAGATGTCTTTATCTTCTGCATATGGACTTGTTTGGTCCAATGCAAGTTCATAGGTTGGGAGGCAAGTCTTATACGCTAGTGATTGTTGATGATCACTCTCAGTTTACTTGGGTGTTCTTCTTAAAACGCAAGTCTGATACGTTTGACATCTTCACCAGTTTTGTCAGGCAAATTCAGAACGAACTTAACTGCTCGGTGGTCAAAATCAGAAGTGACCATGGAACAGAGTTCGAGTCTGGTGCTATGACAGAGTTCTGTAAAGAACTTGGTATCTTTCATGAGTTTTCCTCCCCGCGCACTCTATAGCAGAATGGAGTTGCGGAGAGGAGAAATAGAACGCTCATTGAAGCCTGCACGACAATGTTGAATGACGCTTCTCTCCCAGAATATTTCTGGGCAGAGGCTGTCAATACGATGTGTCATGTACAAAACCGGGCCTTGATCAACAAGAATCATCATAAGACGCCTTATGAGCTACTGAAAGGCAGGAAGCCAACCATGTCCTATTTTAGGATCTTTGGCTGCAGATGTTATGTACTGAATAATGCGAAGTACCCGCGTACTAAGTTTGGTGAAAAATGCTTCGAAGGCATATTCATGGGCTATAGTAGCCATAGCCGGGCTTATAGGGTTTTCAATAAGAAAAACCTAGTGGTAGAGGAATCAATAAATGTTGTATTTGATGAAAGAAGCTTGCTTAATTGCAATTCTTCCAGTGGTTTTCTTGAAGATGCAGGTGCAAGAATCGAATAGCTACACCTGGATGAGCCTGATAAAGATGCAACTCCAAAGTACGTCAAGGTCTCCACCTCAACGCTGATCGGAGATGATGACGGTCAGGATGGAGTAGTCCTCCCTGAAGAGGAAGGAGCCCCAGAAAATGCTAGAGCTCCTGATGCACGACTACTAGAGCTCCGACACGTGAGGGATCATCCCAGAAATCAAATCATCGGAGATCCTCGAGACGGTGTCAGAACTCGCCGAGGTACACTTAACGAGTTTCTGCATTTTAGCTTCCTATCGCAGGTTGAACCAAAGAAGTTCGACGAAGCAAACAAAGATGCGTCTTGGATATTGGCCATGCAAGATGAGCTGCATCAATTCGAACGATGCAACGTCTGGACGCTGGTTCCCAGACCAAAGACGCAGAACGTGATTGGTACCAAGTGGATCTTCAGAAACAAGCTGGATGAACACGGGGTCATCATTAAGAACAAGGCCAGACTGGTGGCTCAAGGATACAGACAGGAGGAGGGGATCGACTTCAACCAAACGTTTGCGCCGGTTGCAAGGCTCGAGGCAATCAGACTGTTTCTAGCATATGCCTCTCACAAAGGATTCACAGTCTATCAGATGGACGTGAAATCGGCATTCTTGAATGGAGACCTGAAAGAGGAAGTATACGTCGCTCAACCCCCAGGTTTTGTCAATCCAACTTATCCTAATCATGTATACTTTCTTAATAAAGCTCTATATGGCTTAAAGCAAGCTCCACGAGCTTTGTATGAGACTTTGTCTAGTTTTCTTCTTGAGAACAAGTTCTCTAGAGGAAAAATAGATTAGACATTGTTTCTTAGGGAAGTCAAAGGCAAGATCTTGCTAGTGCAAATCTATGTTGATGACATTATATTCGGCTCAACGGATAACAATCTTTGCAAAAAGTTTTCTAAACTTATGCAAGGAAAGTTTGAAATGAGCAGTATGGGAGAGCAAAAGTATTTCTTGGGACTTCAAGTGAAACAGTCTGAGGATGGAATTTTCATTTCTCAGACGAAGTTCACAAATGAACTCCTCAAGAAATTCGGAATGGAGAATGCAACCTCTATGAGGACTCCAATGGGATCCACTATGTCTCTGGATAAGGATGAGAAAGGGAAACCTTTTGATGAAACCAAATATAGAAGCATTATTGGATCCCTGCTCTACCTTACTGCAAGTAGACCGAATATTATGTTCTCCACATGCGTTTGTGCCAGATATCAGGTGAACACTAAGGAATCTCACTATGTCGCTGCAAAGCGAATTCTTAGATACCTTAAGGGTACACCTAATCTTGGATTGTGGTACCCGAGAAACAATGATGTCGAGCTAATAGGCTTTTCAGATGCTGACTTTGCAGGAAGCAGGGATGATCGGAAAAGCACTTCCGGGATGTGTCAATTCCTCGGAAGAAGGCTTATATCATGGAATAGTAAGAAGCAGAATTGTGTTGCAACCTCCACAGCTGAATCTGAGTATATCTCAGCAGGCAGCTGTTGCGCACAACTACTATGGATCAGAAACCAGTTAGCAGACTATGACCTTCAGCTCAAGGAAGTACCAATGTAATGCCACTCCTCTAGTGCAATTGCCATTGCGAACAATCCGGTATCGCACAGCAAGACGAAGCATATTGAAGTGCGCTACCACTTCATTAGGGAGCACGTGGAAAACAAGGACATCTCTCTCTGATATGTCCCCACGGATAAGCAGATTGCTGATATTTTCACAAAGCCCCTAGACGAGGCCAAGTTCAGTCTCTTCAAAACTGAACTGGGGATGCTAAACTATGAGGAATGAAGACTACAGAAGCTCCAAGCTTGTGCATCTAGGGGGAGCATCCGCAAGAAACTCAAGTGTAAGCCCAAATGCAAGAACTGAGGGGGAGCATTGTGGCAAGTGCTAAAGTCCCAGATTTGTAGAAGCCAAAAAGGGGGAGATTGCCCTCTCGGCTAAGGTGCTAAGGGCTAAGGTGCTCTCGCAAAGTATGCTCCAAATGCTCTGAAGATAATGGTATGGAATTTCTTTCTCAACTGATTATTCAGTTTATGTTTTTCTTCCATCTGTTATATTCACCTTAGCTTGTAGTGTTTACGCTTCTTCAAATAGGGGGAGATTGTTGGGTATTGTATCCACAATGTACCTGATTTGAAGAAGCCCCTGGACCAGCTAAGGTGAATTGACATTGTATTTGATCATTTGTTTTCAAGTTGTGCTTGCAGTTATTCCACGCTAAGTACACACCAATGTCAGGGTGCAGTGGGTCAATATACACGGGTCTGCGCAACGTAATCCCTCGTTGAGCAGATCAGTGTGTTGGCCTACGTGTACTCTCTCTATTGGAGTGTACTTACTTTCAAGTACAGGGCTGAGAAAGATCAAGAGCAGACAAGGAGCAAGGATGGGCCAAAGAGCAACTCACGGGTGGAAAGACGAAAAATCATCTAAGTAGAAATCGTCGAGAATCACTAAGTGATTCTCGCCAATTCGACGAGAATCACTAGTGATTCTCGCCGAATCGTCGAGAATCACTCGCTGATTCTTGCCGATTGCAGCCAGCTGTCTCAACGCCGCCTTGATTTCTGCTTAAGGCAGAATCGTCGAGAATCACTAGTTGATTCTCGCCGAATCGACGAGAATGACTTTGCATTCTCGCCGATTCGTCGAGAATGAATATTTATTCTTGCCGATTCTCTCCGGTTGGAAAGATCTTCAGCCAGAATTCTGCCAAGTAGAATTCGGCGAGAATCATAAGTGATTCTCGCCGATTCGTCGAGAATCACCTTTGATTCTCGCTGAATTTGCCTTGGGCGAAATTCTGGTGCTCGCTGGACCGGACCAAGTTCCAGGCGCTGTTTTGAAACCGGAGTTAGGGTTTCTTTTGGTGGGGCCCACAACGGTCATAATGTATGACCTACAGTATAAATACTGTTGTATTTCGATCTTTAGAGATACCGAATACAACGAATACAGAAACAAGAAAACTGAGTCGCCGACGTGACCTAGATCGCGGATCTCTCTTCCGCCGCCGCCGTCGCCGCTCGGGAAGTTAGTCGCCGCCATTGATCGTGGATACCTCCTGATCTTCCGGCGACAGAAGCTTTGCCAAGCAACGCGTCTCACGTGTCCTTCTTGGGATCCTTTGTCTCTTGGTTTGTAGATCGGGAATACCTTCCCTTTCCGAATTGATCGAGACGATTGATCCAAGGAAGACCGTTGGTAGACCTTGCTAGCATAGCTACGAAGGTTGGATCTCTAAAGCTCAGCCGCCGCACTTCTTACCGCCACCGATCCCGAACGCCAAGCCGCCGCTCTTCTTGCCGCCGCCGATTTCGTGGAGATTCATTCTAAGTGAGAGCTAAGGTCGTGGACTCTTCGTCTTCGTCAAGAACGCGTTATCGAACAAAGAGGGACACCTAGCCTCCATAAGAAGTTTGTATATCTTATACATTCCATTTTATTTTTGTTGTAAGGGAACATAGGTTCCTCTTTGTAAGGGTTGGGTGCAACCCGTGGTGGAGGAGTGGTGACTCCTTTGCTTGGAAGGATTCCTTCCGTTAGTGTGTGGATTGGATTTCAATCCGGTTGGTGAAGTGACCGAGTCGTCCCTTGTTGGGAGATAGGTCGAAGGGGGAAAGTGGACGTACCCAAATCAGGGAACCACTATAAATTGCCTGTGTCTTTCTGTGCTGTGTTGTTTTGTTTATTTGTGCAGGTATAGTTTTAATTCCGCAAAAACGCTGCAAGACACCTATTCCCCCCCCCCCATAGGTGAAGGTTGTTGGCACTAGGTGTTTAGGTGTTTGCGCAGCGGAAGCGTGGTGGGCCCATAACCCACAGGTCGGAGGATCGTAACCTCCCTCTGATACAACTTGATAGTTTAACTTCCAAGACAGCCTAAACACCTAGAGGGGGGGTGAATAGGTTCTACTTATTTATAAAAACTTCTAGGCAGAATTCAATTTAATGGCTAACACAATAATCACAGCAATCACAGAAAATAAAACATCACAGATTGCACAATGTTTTATAGTGGTTCCCCAAGGTCTGGGTACATCCACTTTCCCCCTTCACCTATCTAGCAGTATGCTAGATTCGGCCAAACTTCCCCCAACAGATCCTACAACTCAGAACCCAACTGGTTCCTACAACTCAGGCACAACAGCCCTACCTCAGCCTTGCCCCAAGGCCTACAACTCAGAGAAGACCCTTCTCCTACACTCGGGCAAACAGCCCTACCACTCAGAGTTCAACACTCCTACACTCAGCCTTTATAACATAGGCTTACACCTCAGATCTGTGTAAACAGATCCTACAGAAATATAGAAAAGATTATTTAACTATCTTGCCTAAATTGAGAGAGAAAAGGCCAAGTCAATTCTTGATCAGCTGATGAAATCAACTGTATCTGAGCTTTCTTCAAAGCTTCTTGAATATGAACTTAGCTGAGTTGATTTCCAAACAGCTTCTTGAGAATCCACTGGTGGTTTCTTTCTTCTTCTTCAAATTCTGGCTTGATTTCTCTCTATCCAGCACTTTGAATGATTCTTCTGAATTCTGATTAGAACTCTTCTTTGATCTATCCTTAGATAGTCTTCTTAGATCTTCTTGAGAAGATCTTCTTAAGTGCCTAGCACTTTCTTGAAATGAATTGGATTGTAATCCTTCTCAACTTTTTGATTCTCAACAATGTTTTTAAAAGAGTGTCTTTCCTCCTTCTGAATCTGTCTATTTATAGACTTTCTTCATGGTAACCGGCTGATCCGGTTTCTAACCGTTTTCTGACAAGTCTGACAGCTTCAGTTAACCGGTGGCAACCCACAGCTGTCAAGTCTTCAAACAAGTCCTGTGCCTTAGTCTTGAACCACAAGTTGTTGAGACAGTCTGTCAGAAAGTGTCGAGACCATCTGTCTATCTGTGTCGACACAATTGACTTTGGTGTCGACACAGTCTTCAGTGATGTTGACTAAGTTGCCTTTGAGTCGACACAGCTTCTTCTGAAAATAACTTGGTCTTGACTCTTCAGTGTGTCGACACAAGTCCTGTGTGTTGACACAGTTGTTGTAGAATCATAACTTAGTGAGTGTCGACTTAGCCTTCAGGTGTCGACACAGTCTTCTTTTAACTCTGCTATAATGTGTCGACTCAATCACAATGTGTCGACACATTCTGCTGGTGTAGACAAACTTGAGGTCGACTATATTCTTCTGTGTCGACACATCCTGCTGGTGTCGACAAACTTGAGGTCGACTATTTTCTTTTGTGTCGACACAAATTCCCAGTGTTGTGTCGACTTACTTCTTCTGTGTCGACACACTTTCCCAGTATTGTTGTAGTCTAACTGCTATGTGTCGACACTGCTTCCCAGTGTTGATGTCGACTAATTTCTTCTATGTGTCGACACATCCTTCTCTGTGTCGACACTTAGACTTAGAATTTTTCTGCATACTTTATCAATTCTTCACCTGCACATGTCAACTCAAAACAACATCAAATACACCTTGATGTATATCATTGAGCTAGGTTGGGCTTCTTCAAATCAGGTACACATTTTCCAATGTACCCAACAATCTCCCCCTATTTGGAGAAGTCATAACCCTTATAGCCAATGATATACACCATTTATAAACAGTACTAAATGATGATATATGACAAAAACACAGGGATACTTAATTATAAACAAAATAATAAAAATATCATAGATAAAACAATCTATCACAGATTTAAACAATATTTTGTTTATTACTGGGTAATGTTTGATTACATTGTTTTACATTTAATGATCACATCACAACATTACAAAACATTATGAAGGAACTAAAACACAATCAGGATTGATCAGGCTCGCTAATGATAATCCCTTTGCCAGATTGAATTTTAGCTGTCACAGGAGCTTCTGATTCTTCAGCTATCTTCTTTCCTTTTAGATCAGCTTTCTTCTGAGCTTCTTCCTTGAGCCTTTGCCTTTCAAAATAGTGAAAAGGCTTTGGGAAGTACTTGCTTGGCTCCTTAGCATCTGGTGGCAGCCTCCCCAGCTTAGCTTTCCTTCTGAATTGTACTATAGCTTCCTGTCTTGCCTCATACTTCTGCCATTCTATCTCATTGTACCACTTCCCTCTCTCATGAACTTTGTCTTGTACAGCCTTCCATGCAGTGAGTATTATGTTCCTTGAAGTAGGACTCCACTGCTCATAATCTGGCTTAAGTGCAGCCTGCTCTCTAAATCTCTTCTTTGCTAATAGAGCATCTTGCTGTTCTTTCAGGAAGGCCTCTGGCATCTCAACTTTCTCAATCACAACATTATTCACCTCCTTTGGAGGACTATACATATCCTGCACTTGCTTATCCAGAATATCAAAATCAGAAGGAGGGTAAATAACTTGGGCAACCTCAGGTTGGTTGCCTTCAAGTAGTCCTGCTTGAATGCCTGATTCAGCCATCATATCATCATCACACAAGGGTGGACATCCCAAGGTGGCTCTTATACTATTTGTCACCCATTTAGAGTGCTCTTGGCCTGCATGAATCAATAACCTCTCCCCCTTTATGACTTCTCTGGTCATATGATCTCTGAGATCTTCCTTTTGAAATCTGATTTGGCCATCCAGATAATTGACACCCTCTTTAAAAAATGGTTTTAACTTTTGAAGCTTTTCAGATATTTCTTTTTGAGAGGTAGTGATTGCAGTCTTAACAGAAGCAATAGCAGCTTGAAAGTTCTTATCAAATTCTTCCATTTCTTTTGTTTTATCTGCAGGCAGGCCTGGAACAATCTTTTTCAATTCCTCTATTATCTCATGATGAGATTCAGTTAAATTATCATTCATTCGTAACTGATTTTCCAAGACATAGCTTTGCTTCAGGACAATATCATCTACCTTTTTAGTAATAGCCTCCTATTGTTGAGCTAGATGAACCACAGCATGGCCTCCCTTTTGGAAGCAATCTGTCATTTCTTTCTTATGCATGTTGACTTGAAACTGGATGGACTTTATATCCTGAGCTAAGTCAAACTGAAGTGACTTGCTATTTTCATCAACATACTTTTCCAGAGCCATTCTTTGTTCATCCAATTTCACCTGTAGATCTACCATAAACTTGTTATGATCAAAGGCAGGAGATACTTGTTGAGGTGTTGTCTGTAAAGCCTGCTTATAATTCTTGCTTCTTCTCTTAAATACAACAAGTTTTCTTTTCTTGGCCATCCTGGCTTCTTCAGTTTCAGTATCAGATGAAGTATCTAGGTGAATTCTTTCTTGAGGAGGATGAAGTGTATCTGTCCCAGTGACCTGTTGCTCAGTCTCAACATCCACTGGCTCCCCCTCAACCTGTGGCTCAACTTCAGCTTCCTGATCAATTTCCATACCTATGGACTTCTCAATTTCTGGTCCTCCTCCTACTTTATCAGTAGTAGTATCAGCATCAGGGAATAACTCCTCCAGAGTAAATTCCAGTTGAGCTGTATCTTCTGCAGTAGTTAAATCTTGAGATAAGTCTATCTGTGCTTCCTCTTGCACTTGTACTGACAACAGCTTCTCCTGTACTCATTCAGTAATTGTAGTATCTAGAGTAGGAGTGGACACTAGCTCCCCCTGAACCTGTGTAGTAATAAGAATATGAGCAATGTCTTTTATAGTAAAATACATTAGCTCCCCCTACACTTGTACCTTATCAGGAGTAGATACATTTTGAGCAGGAGAGTGAACTGGCTCCCCCTGCATCTGTGCAGGTGTGGACACTTGCTGGACTATAGTTGAGTCAGGCTGTTCTTCAACCTGTGTCCTGAGTGGGTCTTCTTGTTGTTGTTCAGTTTCTTGAGTTTGAGAAGGGGATTTCACAGGGGTGTCTGGCCTGCTCTCTTCAGGCACATCCTTGGACAGCACCCTATCCCACCTAGAGAACAGTCTCATATCCATCCTTCTCATATGATTGATCTTAGTCCCTGGCAGTTGCTGCATCACTTCAGGAATCACTCCAGTGAGATATAAGCTCATGATTCTAGCCATGTTGGGCTTCTTGATTCCTTCTTTGATCTTGTCAAAGAGTACTCCTGACCAATCAGTAGGAATTGTAAAAACAATCCTGGTCATAAGGCTGAACATATAGGCAAAAATCCTATCATGTCCACCTGTTTTGCAGAGGATCACTTTCCCAACAATTTCAGACAAGAACTTCCCTTGCTGATTCATACCCTTCCTGTTGAATGTAGCTCCAATCTTCATGCTCGAGTCCAGTCCACACCATTGAAGGGCTTCCCTTGTCTTAGAACTAGGAACTTCCTCTTCATTCTCAACTACTTGTAATTGAAAGATCTTTCTGAAACTTCTTGGAGTAATCTTCACCTTAGTCCCTTGAACATTGGACTTAATCTTGAGGCCATTTGAGTGGACTGATGCAGAGATAAAGAACTCGTGCACCTCCTTCTTCCAGATTTTAGTCGGTTCTGAGATTAGAAATTCTAACCCTGACTCGGAGAGGAGGGTGATAACCCCTTGAACATCTGGCGGCGCATCTGCAAAAGCCTGGCGCACCAACTCATACCCTTCATTGATGTTGTCTTCAATCCTTGGCGCCATCGATTCGTCGAGAAAGCTTGAGAGAAGAGAGAAAGATAGACTGTCGACACAGGGTTTTAGTCTCGAAAACCTTGGAAGCGTGTCGACAGAAAGAGTTTTTGACCTATTTATACCTTCTGTTGAAAGAAGTTCAAAAGGCGCCAAAAACAGACTAAATGTGTCGACACAGACGGAATGTGTCGACACAAACTTCTATTGTCTCGACATTACTTCAGCCTACTATGTGTCGACACCAATTTGTGGTTATGTCGACACCCATTAGATAACAGAAATTCTGTGTCGACTCTAAGGATAAGTGTCGACACATATTCTGTAAGTGTCGACACCATTATCCTGGTTGAGTCGACATTACATTTTTGGTTAAGTCGACAATATAACTCTTAAGTGTCGACACATATTCTCTGTGTCGACACAATATTTCTGACTTGTCGACATTATTTCTCTGAGTCGACACATTATTACTGAATGTGTCGATACATTCTTACTTAGCCAATTTCTGTTGGTTCAACACCACTTGTAAGTGTTACTTCAATGTGTCCTTTTTTAACACTTAATTATGTTGTTATTACTTTAACTTACTTAAATACCACTTCAATTGCATTGTTAATGATTTTGTTAATACATTAATCAATGGTTAACATACCTAATTCAATTTTGAATTTATTGAATTTGGTTTCATCTAAAGGCTTAGTAAATACATCTGCTATTTGATAATCTGTTTTTACAAATTCCATGAGATGTCTCCTTTTTCTACATGTTCTCTAAGAAAATGGTATTTGATTTCTATATGCTTAGTTCTACTATGAGAAACTGGATTATTAGCAATAGAAATAACACTCTTAGAATCACATAAAAGGGGTGTTCTACTTACCTGAATACCATAATCCTTAAGCTGATGCTGCATCCATAATAGCTGTGCACAGCAGCTTCCAGCAGCAACATACTCTGACTCAGCTGTGGAAATTGCCACACTAGTCTGCTTCTTACTACTCCATGATATTAGTCTTCCTCCCAGGAATTGACAAGTACATGTAGTACTCTTTCTATCCTCTCTACATCCTGCAAAATCTGCATCTGAATAGCCTGTTAGTTGAAAATCTCTATTCCTAGGGTACCAAAGACCTAGATTAGGTGTACCCTTAAGATATCACAGAATCCTTTTGACTGTAGTATAATGAGATTCTTTAGGACAGGCTTGGTACCTAGCACAGACACATGTAGCATACATAATATCTGGTCTACTAGCAGTGAGATATAGTAGTGAGCCAACTATTCCTCTATACAAAGATTCATCAACAGGTTTACCTGCCTCATCTTTGCATATAGGCATACTTGTTCCCATAGGAGTTCTCATGGTGGAGGATGACTCCATACCATATTTCTTAATTAATTCTTTGGTGAACTTAGACTGGGATATGGACAATCCATCATCAGTCTGTCTTACTTGGAGTCCCAAGAAGAACTTAAGTTCTCCCATACTGCTCATCTCAAACTTCCCTTGCATAAGTTTGGCAAACTTTTTACAAAGGTTGTTTTCAGTAGATCCAAATATTATGTCATCAACATAGATCTGAACTAAGATGGTCTTACCTTTGGATTCCCTAAGGAATAGAGTTTTGTCTATCTTTCCTCTTGAGAATTTATTCTCAATGAGGAAGGTAGACAGGGTTTCATACCAAGCCCTTGGAGCTTGTTTTAACCCATACAAAGCTTTCCTAAGCTTATACACAGAATCATGTTTAAGAGGATCTACAAAACCTGATGGCTGCTCTACATATACTTCTTCTTTAAGATCACCATTCAGAAATGCTGACTTCACATCCATCTGGTATACTTTGAAGTCTTGGTAGGCTGCATAGGCAAGGAACATTATGATTGTCTCCAGCCTTGCTACTGGAGCAAAGTTTTGATCAAAGTCGATCCCTTCTTCCTGCTTGTATCCTTTTGCAACTAACCTTGCTTTATTCTTCACTATTATCCCACTTTCATCTAGCTTGTTCCTATAGATCCACTTAGTGCCAATTATGTTGTGGCCTCTTGGTTTAGGAACAAGCTCCCAGACTTTGCACCTTCTAAATTGATTCAGCTCCTCTTGCATAGCATCAATCCAGTGCTAGTCTTGGATAGCTTCTTCAAACTTCTTAGGTTCCATTTGAGACAAGAAACTTGAATGCAAAACTGTGCTTTGATTTCTGCTTCTAGTTTGCACTCCTTGTCTTGTATCACCAATTATCTGATCAGCAGGATGATCTCTTAGATATCTTATAGCTGGAGGAAAGATTCCCTTCAGGTTGAGCATCTCCAGCTTCTTCATTCTGCTGAACCTCTTGGTTTTCATCAGCTTCCATTATCTCTTGTACTCCCCCTGGACAGCAGCCTTCATTTTCCAATGCTCCATCTTCCTTTGAAGCTTCAGCAATGGAGAGCTTGTCCATCCTCTTGCTTATTCATGTTGAGTCATTTGATCTACAAGACAACTCACAATTGATTAATCTTGTTTCATCAAATACAACATGCACAGATTCTTCAACAACTTGAGTAGTTAAGTTGAAGACTCTATAGGCCTTACTATTTGTGCTGTACCCAACAAATATCCCATCCTGGGATTTGGCAGCAAACTTAGTCAAATATGACTTGCCATTGTTAAGTATATAGCACTTGCAACCAAAGATCCTAAAATAGGATAGATTTGGTTTTCTGCCTTTCACAATCTCATAGGGAGTCTTTCTGTGGCTTTTGGTGATAGAAGCCCTATTGATGACATGACAAGCAGTGTTAACTGCCTCAGCCCAGAAATATTCTGGGAGAGAGGTGTCACTCAATAGAGTTCTACCAGCTTCAATTAATGTTCTATTCTTTCTTTCAGCAATTCCATTTTGCTGAGGTGTTCTAGGTGAGGAGAACTCTTGGAAAATCCCAAAGTCTTTACACAAGTTTGTTATGCTTTCAGATTGAAACTCAGTACCATGGTCACTTCTGATTTTGACCACTGTACTATTCAGTTCATTCTGAATTTGCTTTACAAAATTAAGTAATACACTTGGGGTTTCAGATTTTTGTCTCAGAAAGAACACCCATGTAAATCTAGAATAGTCATCTACAACCACAAAAGTGTAGACCTTCCTACCTAGACTATGAACTGGCATAGGACCAAAAAGATCCATATGCAAGAGGTATAAGCACCTCACAGAATCCTTGTTTTCAAGGCTTTGAAAGGAGGATTTTGTCTGCTTTCCCTTTTGACAAGCTGAGCATATCCCTTCCTTTATACACTTAATTTGAGGTCCATTCCTCACTAGCTCTTTGCTAAAGAGTTGGCCAATTGTCTTGTAGTTTAGATGAGCCAATCTCTTGTGCCACTTAACACAATGAGAAGCATTGTCATCAGCTACAAGACAGATGGGAGAAGCCTTATTCTCACATTCAAAATTAAGACAATATACATTTCTCTTCCTATACCCAGTCAATATGATCTTTTGATCACTTGACCTCTTGATATGACATCCATCTTTAACAAATGAAATGTCATATCCTAAATCACTTAGCTGGCTTATGCTTATTAGATTATGTTTCAAACCTTTTACATAAGCCACTTGAGTGATAGTAATTAGGTTAGAAGAAATGTTACCAAACCCTTTGATGACTCCTTTTTCAGATCCACCAAAGATCACTTTAGGTCCATCTTTGACAGATGAATACTCCTTCAGCAGCCCCTTTGTTCCAGTCATGTGCCTGGAACAACCACTATCCAAGTACCATATAGGGGCATGGTTACTTGGATTCACCTGCAATACAGAATTACTTACCCTTAGAACCCAAGTAAGTCTTGGGTCCTTGGTTCAGGTTAGCATTAATAAAGCTATCATAACCTCTTCTAACAGGTAGACTCTTATTCTTTATAACACTTGTGTTATACCAGCAGTCTAATGCAAAATGGCCTCTCTTGCCACAGCACCAACATTCAAACTTATTGTATCTAGATCTAGATACATCCTTGTCAGAAGAATTTCTGTTCATTGCTGGTGCTGTTGCAACTTCACCTACTGATTTCTTAAAACCATTGGGTTTATGACCATAGGTAGGCCTGCTTGCATTTACACCCTTGTTCTTCAGAACATTAGTCTTAATATGACCTTGAATGTCTTCATGATCATATTTGTTAGAAGGCACTTTCACCTTACTAAACTTTATGGGGACTGAAAGGTTTAGTGGCTGAACAGGAGCTTTGCCTTTCCTCTTGAATCTGCCAGCCCTGGAGTTACCTTTAAATCCTAATCCAGCCTTACCCTTTTGAGTGACAAATTCATCTATCAAGGGTAAGACAGATTTTGGCTTAGAGTAACTAGCCACTAAATCCCTTTCAATTCTAAGTCTGGCCTCCAGACTCTTCACTTGATCATTAGTATAATTAATTGTGCCCATCTGAATAATAGTTATATTCTTCAGCTTGGCAATTTCATTTAATTTTTGATCAAGGACTTTTTCTAACTCAGTTGTTGCAACCCTTAGTTCAGCAATTTCCTGAGCCTGAGATTTAACCAGGTTCTTGCTTTTCTTAAGGGCCTGCAACAAGTCCCCATACTTATCTATCAATTGATAGACATCTCCTTCAGATTCAGATGCATCTTCATCACTTGATGCAGATGTAGCTGATTCTTCACTTGTACTACAAACAGATGTACTGGAAGGACATTTTACCTCATTAGGACCAGACTGATTCTGGCATATGTCCTCTTCTGATCTTGTCATCAACCCCATGCATTGATGTTCATTGATGGAGTCTAGCAACTGCATAAACTCCTCTTCCTCAGATGCAGCATATAGTCCAATATATGCTTCAGCTTCAGATCCTGATTCTGAAGTTGACTGGTCTGATAGACTCTTATCTTTCTTTGCTACAAAGGATTTCTCCTTCTTGCCTTTCTGATAAGTCTTCTTCTTTTCTGAAGATTCCTTTCTCTTGTCAGGACAATCAGCCACTACATGTCCAGGCCTATTGCAACAATAACAGACAATCTTTGAAGTAGTGGCTTTGCTGGGTTTTGATCTGCTCTTCTCTTTCCTTGATGACCTTTTCTTCTTATAATAGTCATCAACTTGCTGTGATGGGGAAGGCCTAGACTTCCACTGCTTCTTCTTCAAGAACCTCTGGAATTGTCTTGTGAATGCAGCAAAATCTGCATCTGAATCACAGCTTTCAGAACCCTTGTTTGAACTTTCAGAACTATCTTCTGTAACTTCCTTAGGAGGAGATGGTGATATCCTCCTATTCTTTCTAGTGGCTTCTGCATTGAATGCCACAGTCTTTTCTCTATGCTCTCCTCTTGAGTTTCTTTCCTCCTCCTTCCTCACCATAAGTTGCATTTCATAGGATAGCAACTTTCCAAACAGGGTTGGAGGAGATATCTCTGCCAATTTAGCCACTTCTCTTATGGCACAGATCTTTGTATCCCAATCCTTTGATAAGGATCTTAAGAATTTGTCATTCAGTTCATAGGTACTGAAGACTCTTCCATAGGATATTAGCTCATTCACAATTCTATAGAATTTCTTATAGCACTCAGTTATGCTATCAGATTTTCCTTGTCTAAAGCTTTCATACTCCTGATTTAGCATAGACTTCCTGTCCAGCCTTACTTCTTCAGATCCCTCCATGTAGACAATCAATGTGTCCCACATCTCCTTGGAGGTCTTGCAGTGAATCAGATTCTGAAATGTTGAATCATCTATGGCACTAACAATAATGTTCTGAGCTCTTTTATCCATGGTTGCCAAGATAATTTCATCCTTGGTCATTTCTGAATAACTCTTTGGAGTTTGGATATTTGCATCAAGAACTGATACCTTCATTGGAATGAAGGGGCCTTCCTGTACTGTGATGTAAATTCTTGGGTCAGATGCTTCCATAAACAGTCTGACTCTTTCTTTCCAAATTCCAAAAATTTCTTTCTTGCATATGGGTAATTTCATAGACCCTAGCTCCTTATGATTCTCTCCAGAACCCATCTTCTTGAATCTTGAATCTGCCTTTCAGATCTACCTCAGACTGTTAAGTCCTTTTTAAGGAACCTCCCTCTGATACCACTTGATAGTTTAACTTCCAAGACAGCCTAAACACCTAGAGGGGGGGTGAATAGGTTCTACTTATTTATAAAAACTTCTAGGCAGAATTCAATTTAATGGCTAACACAATAATCACAGCAATCACAGAAAATAAAACATCACAGATTGCACAATGTTTTATAGTGGTTCCCCAAGGTCTGGGTACATCCACTTTCCCCCTTCACCTATCTAGCAGTATGCTAGATTCGGCCAAACTTCCACTAATCTCAGATCAACAGATCCTACAACTCAGAACCCAACTGGTTCCTACAACTCAGGCACAACAGCCCTACCTCAGCCTTGCCCCAAGGCCTACAACTCAGAGAAGACCCTTCTCCTACACTCGGGCAAACAGCCCTACCACTCAGAGTTCAACACTCCTACACTCAGCCTTTATAACATAGGCTTACACCTCAGATCTGTGTAAACAGATCCTACAGAAATATAGAAAAGATTATTTAACTGTCTTGCCTAAATTGAGAGAGAAAAGGCCAAGTCAATTCTTGATCAGCTGATGAAATCAACTGTATCTGAGCTTTCTTCAAAGCTTCTTGAATATGAACTTAGCTGAGTTGATTTCCAAACAGCTTCTTGAGAATCCACTGGTGGTTTCTTTCTTCTTCTTCAAATTCTGGCTTGATTTCTCTCTATCCAGCACTTTGAATGATTCTTCTGAATTCTGATTAGAACTCTTCTTTGATCTATCCTTAGATAGTCTTCTTAGATCTTCTTGAGAAGATCTTCTTAAGTGCCTAGCACTTTCTTGAAATGAATTGGATTGTAATCCTTCTCAACTTTTTGATTCTCAACAATGTTTTTAAAAGAGTGTCTTTCCTCCTTCTGAATCTGTCTATTTATAGACTTTCTTCATGGTAACCGGCTGATCCGGTTTCTAACCGTTTTCTGACAAGTCTGACAGCTTCAGTTAACCGGTGGCAACCCACAGCTGTCAAGTCTTCAAACAAGTCCTGTGCCTTAGTCTTGAACCACAAGTTGTTGAGACAGTCTGTCAGAAAGTGTCGAGACCATCTGTCTATCTGTGTCGACACAATTGACTTTGGTGTCGACACAGTCTTCAGTGATGTCGACTAAGTTGCCTTTGAGTCGACACAGCTTCTTCTGAAAATAACTTGGTCTTGACTCTTCAGTGTGTCGACACAAGTCCTGTGTGTCGACACAGTTGTTGTAGAATCATAACTTAGTGAGTGTCGACTTAGCCTTCAGGTGTCGACACAGTCTTCTTTTAACTCTGCTATAATGTGTCGACTCAATCACAATGTGTCGACACATTCTGCTGGTGTAGACAAACTTGAGGTCGACTATATTCTTCTGTGTCGACACATCCTGCTGGTGTCGACAAACTTGAGGTCGACTATTTTCTTTTGTGTCGACACAAATTCCCAGTGTTGTGTCGACTTACTTCTTCTGTGTCGACACACTTTCCCAGTATTGTTGTAGACTAACTGCTATGTGTCGACACTGCTTCCCAGTGTTGATGTCGACTAATTTCTTCTATGTGTCGACACATCCTTCTCTGTGTCGACACTTAGACTTAGAATTTGTTTGCATACTTTATCAATTCTTCACCTGCACATGTCAACTCAAAACAACATCAAATACACCTTGATGTATATCATTGAGCTAGGTTGGGCTTCTTCAAATCAGGTACACATTTTCCAATGTACCCAACAAGGTGGACTTTCAAAAGTTATCAAGCAGCATTCAGAGGTCGACAATCTTGGATCTCAGGTCGACAAACAACCATTCTCAGCTCGACGAACTGTGGACTCAGGTCGACGAATCCAGTCTTGGCTGTTTTCCTCTTTTGTCCTTATTATGTGGCAATGATTTCTGAGTATTTAATGCTCTAATATTCTCTGAATATTACCGTTAGACAAGAGCATTAATTATGGTCTTCCTCAAGATTACTGCCTGCCGTTTTTATAAGGGACAGTTGGGGAAACAAATCAATGCCAAAAATATTCCAAGGTCGTCAGCATTAATTGCAGAAGGAATTTCAAAATTCAAATGGACATTCACGTTGGAAATATAAAAACAGAGATTATTATTTCTTTCAAAAAAAAGGAGATATGGAGAATAACATTCTGAGAGACACAGAATTCTTGAGACTGAAAATTGATCAGTCAAGAATCAACAACGGCTAGACAAGAAGAAGAATAATTCTGAAGAAGAAGAACAACCATCCAAATCAAGTGTCTTCTTCTGTCATACTCTCAGGAACTCTCTGAAGGATAACAATACTGCATCTGTCAAAATAGTTCCTGAAGTTCTTCTTGTCAAAATTGAAAGCTTGAAGCCCTATCACACTGAAGAAAAAGTTTCATCCCTCCCTGAATAAACTAAATATTTTAGGGGGAGCTTTTTGTCAACATCAACTCCTCTAGTCTTCTCAGTTGTATTGAGAAAGAGAATACACCATCACTCTCTCACCCTCTCTATAAAAAGGGTTCTCTACTCCCTTCAAAAGTGATTCTTGGTTGCAAGTCTCCTAACCAAAAGACTTGAGGTTTGGTTTTTGAGCACCTTACCAAAAGCTCATTGGTGGCAGTCACCTGATCAAAAACCTGAGTGGATTCCTACCAGGGTGGTAGAAGAGTGGATGTACCCAGTTTGGGGAACCACTATAAATTCTTGTGTTGTCTGGTTGCCCTCTTTTTTTATTCTTATTGTGGCTGTGTTATTTAGTTTTTCCTGTGATTTCATTTATTTCATTTGGTATTCTGTGATATAGTACCTAAGTTTAAGAGTACTTCTTATAGTTCAGAAAAAGTGTTAAATATACCCATATACTTTATTCATCCCCCCCCCCACCCCTCTAGAGTATATCAGATCTAACCCTTACTTTTAATTGGTATCATAGGAGGTTCTTTTGGTTGTATAAGTTAAAACCTTGAACCAAAGATCCTAAGTTAGATCTATTCTTTAACTTTGCTAGACTTATATATATAGCATGGCACAGAACAAAGAATATGTAAGCACCAGACCTCCAGTGTGTAACTTGTCCAAGTTCACAATCTGGAAGACAAGAATTAGGCTTTACATGAACTCTATTGATGAAGATATATTTAATTCTATCTTAACAGGACCACCAGCTCCAGTGGATTCAACCTCAACTACATCAACTGACCTGAGTGTCGTTCCACCCCCTTGATGGACAGATGCATAGAAGAAGGCTAAGATAGCTGATGCCAAAGCCATGAACATATTGGCTCAAACTATGTCTAATGAAATATTTCAAAAGATTGTTGAGTGTCAATCAGCCAAGGAGATTTGGGATTCCCCTAACCAAATGGTGGCTGGATCAGCAGATGAGAGGAAAGACAGAAGGTCAAATCTCATCACTCAGTATGAGAACTTCAAGAAGGATGAAGCAGAGACAGTAGAAGTAATGTACAACAGACTTAGCTCCATCATATGTGAGCTAAGGACTCTAGACAAAGAATTCACTTTGACTGAAGTGAATGACAAAATCCTTATGTGCTTCCCCAACACATGGGACTCAAGAATATGGCCCATCAGAGAAGCCAGAAGCATGATAGAGATTTCAACAGAATCTCTTCTAGGAAAATTAAATTCCTATGAGCAGCTGATCAAAGTAAGGGAAGCAGCAGCTGAAATGAAGACTCCTACACCAACTAGGAAGGAGCACAGCATAGCTTTCAAAGCTACAGAAGACTCTGAAGTCATTCCAGTAAATGAAGAGTTGATGAGTCTTTTTGCCAAGAGATTCTTCAAGATGGCCAGAAAGGACTTCAGAAGGAAACCTTCTAAATATGAAGATAAGCCAAGGTATGACAAAACACCCTCTAAAGAAGTAGTGTGTTTTGGGTGCAGGAAACCCGGGCACTTCATTTCTAAGTGTCCAGAAGATCAGAAGAAGGACAGAAGAAAGGAGAAGGACTCAATAAAGAGTCACTACAACATGTCTTCCTCAAGCAAGCATAAGAGGAAAGACAAGGGTTTTGTTGCTAAGACATGGAGTGATACTGAAGAAGAATCTACATCCTCACTCTCCAGTGAGGATGAAGAAGAGCAGAAAACAAAAGAAGTCTGCCTCATGGCTATTGAGGCAGGCAGTAGCAGATCAGATATAGATGAGTCTGATACTGAAGAACCTCTATCAGCTGAAGATCAGGTAATAACTTCCTATGATTTTGAGTCAGATGAATTTAAATCTGAATTTAAAAATTTATGCTTAGACTTGATAAGCTCTGAGAAGGAAATCAAACTTCTTAAAGAAAAGTTAGATACCCTAGACAACATCACTGCAGAAAATGAAAAATTAACTAATGAACTAATGTTTGTTAATAAACAAATATCTTTTCTGAAAACTGAACTAGATAAGGCAAAACTATTAGAAGAATCACTGAATGGAAGGAGTCTACAATTATTAGATATCACTAGTACTATAAATGCTAGGACCAACAATAGCAAACTAGGACTAGGTGCCTTCTCTAGTGATCCACCTCTGATTTAGAAAAATAATCTTTCCAGACTAGTAAAATTTATATCTGACAAGGGAAAGAGGAACACTAAACAGGTAAATAAAGTTAATAAGATTCTTGAACAAATTGAAACCAAAAATAAGCTCAATAACCAGAAGAATAACAAAAATAACAATGTTCAGCAGTTATCGTCGAACTCAGATCGACGATATATGAACGAATCGTCGAACTCAGAACGACGATCTTTGAACACAAACATCAGTAATAATCATTCTTCGATCTATGATCGACGATACCAATATGGTTCGTCGACCAGAGATCGATGACTTTGGTACTTTAAGAATGAATACCTTCATTCTTCGAGCAGAGATCGACGATCTCATCCAACATCATCGAGCTCAGGTCGACGATCCAACCAGAGATCGTCGAACCCAGATCTTAATAACAGGAACTTAAATTCTAATAACAACTTTAATCCCTTCACTCAATGGATAATACCACCTAGGAGATACCATCCTAAAGGGTATAAAGATCAACCTGAATGTTCTTACATTTCTAGTTATAGCTATGTAAATCAACAAGGACCCAAGGTTACCTGGGTCAAGAATAACTAACAGCTTTATTTGCAGATGAAGACCTGTCCAGCATACAATCAACATTGGTATCTGGACAGTGGCTGCTCCAAGCACATGAAAGGAAGTAAGGACAACCTAATTGATTACAAGTCCAAGCTAGGACCAAAGGTCATCTTTGGTGACTCTAACTGTGGACAAATAGAGGGCTATGACAAAGTCAGGATTGAAACAGTAACTTTCAAGAGAGTTGCATATGTAAGTGGACTAAAGCATAACCTCATCTCTACAAGCCAACTCTGTGATGAAGGTTATCAGGTATCATTCAACACTAGCTCCTGTACTATTACCTCTAAAGAAAACAAACCAGTTTTAATTGGCAATAGACAAGGAAACATATACCTAGTTAATTTTCATTCTGTAACTTCAGACATATGTTTGCTTAACATAGTTAGCAGTCAAAATGACTTGTGGCATAAAAGATTAGGTCATGTAAATCTGAAAAATATTGCTAGGTTATCTAAGGATAACCTTGTTAGAGGTCTACCTTCTAGCCCCTACAAGAAGGAAGGACTCTGCGGGGCTTGTCAACTAGGCAAGCAAACTAAATC
Source organism: Platanthera zijinensis (assembly GCA_039513925.1). NCBI lineage: Eukaryota > Viridiplantae > Streptophyta > Magnoliopsida > Asparagales > Orchidaceae > Platanthera > Platanthera zijinensis. The sequence goes on along the minus strand of CM077092.1, from coordinate 68,548,988 downwards.
TAGTTTCAAATCTATTAAAAAGAGTGATTCACCTAGGACATTGTACTTGCTGCATATGGACCTTTTTGACCCTGTGGCTGTACAAAGCCTAGGAGGGAAATCTTATACCTTAGTGGTTGTAGATGACTTCTCCAGATTCTCTTGGGTATTCTTTCTGAGATCTAAGTCAGATACATTCAAGGTTCTTACAGATTTTCTCAGGACCATATAGATTGAGTACTCTACTCATGTTGCATTGATCAGAAGTGATCATGGTACAGAGTTTGAGTCTCTTCTTATGCATGAGTTCTGTAAGAAGGAAGGTATCAGGCACTGCTTCTCAGCTCCTAGAACTCCTCAATAAAATGGGGTAGCTGAAAGGAAAATAGAACACTCATTGAAGCTGCAGGCACATTACTTGCAGATGCTTACATGCCCCTATCCTATTGGGCAGAGGCTGTGAGCATAGCAAATTATGTCCTGAATAGAAGCTTGATACACAAACTAAAACATAAGACTCCCTATGAATTGCTCAAAGGGAAGAAACCAATAATCAACTATTTTAAAGTTTTTTGGTTGTGTATGTTATATTCATAACAATGACAAAAAGAACATTAGAAAGTTTGAAGTAAAGGCTGTAGTGGGAATTTTTCTAGGATATTCCCAAGTCAGCAAAGCTTATAGGGTATTTAATAAATCTACATTGAAAATAGAGGAATCTATGCATGTTACATTTGATGAGGCTAACATGTTTTATAAGGAGAAAGAGATTTCTACCAAAGACTCCTTGTAGGTACACAACTTGTGTGAGAAATTGGATGACTTAAACCTTACCCAAAAAGTTGTACCTCTTCCTTCTCAATAAGTCAATGAAGAAAGTGATGAAGAAACTGTGGGAGAAGTTGACCCCCCTACAACAACAGAAGCTACTTCACAAGAAGATTTCTCTCCAAGTGATATTGCAGAACAAACTCCACCCACTGATTTTGTCACACTGAGGGATCACGCCAGATCCCAAGTTATTGGAGACATAACAGTAGGTGTACAGACAAGGCATCAACTCAACCAAGATTTGATGCATGCATGTTTCCTCTCTCAAATTGAGCCTCAATCTATAACTGATGCAGAATAAGATCCCCACTGGATCATTGCAATGCAAGAAGAGCTTAATCAGTTTGAGAGATGCAAAGTTTGGGTTTTGGTTCCAAGACCAAAAGACTACCCAGTCATTGGAACCAAATGGGTATTCAGAAATAAGCTTGATGCCCAAGGAGTGATTGTGAGGAACAAGGCTAGGCTTGTTGCTCAAGGGTATAGGCAAGAGGAAGGGATTGACTATGATCAAACCTTTGCTCGAGTTGCCAGGCTAGAAGCTATAAGGATATTTCTGGCTTATGCTGCATTCAAAAAGTTCAAAGTTTATCAAATGGATGTGAAGAGTGCTTTCTTAAATGGGGAACTTAAAGAAGAGGTTTATGTTGAACAACCTCCAGGTTTTGTTTCTCCAACTCATCCCTCTTATGTGTTTAAATTGCATAAAGCTCCCTATGGTTTAAAGCAAGCTCCAAGAGCTTGGTATGAGACCTTAGCCAGTTTTCTCTTAGAGCATGGTTGTAACACCCCTATCCGTCGTATAGCATATAGCAGTAGGTCCGGCCGGGGCCCGATGCCATATACTACGGACAGACCGGTTGGTTACGCGTTGAAACCATTCAACCAATTGCACGCCCTACACAACACCTAGCGGAAGCATTAAAATTAAGTTGCACAATTAAGAACCCTGCCAACAGCATGAATGTCCACTACAATAACACCCGCAGGAATGTTCCAATACACAGAAAATAGAAATGGCCTTAAGGCCTTACATAGTTTGCTTGATAAAATAGTGTTTTCATACATCGTCTCGCAGGCCGGCCACACATGGTCACAATGAAACACTCAAAATTAGGCCTTCGAGGGCCGGCTCAGCAACTTGGGCTTTAGCCCGCTATTTTCCGCTCGGCTCCGCAGCACCTGCAAGCACAAACCACCGCCCGGTGGCAAACAAAAGCAACGGTCAGCTATGCTGACCAAATTATAACGATCCAGCCCCAAAATCGGGGTGGCGATGCTCTTTCCCTGCACTTTATTAGTATAGGCAATTTATTAGTGTAAACACACAACATCACAGGCGTAGGCTCGCACGGCCACACACCTCGTGCACACAGGGCACATTTACGGCGAACCGGCCAACGTCGCGTCAATTCAAGCCATAGACGATCTCGTTCCACCACCGCCCCTTGGACGGCCAACCATATGAGCATCTTGTCTTCTTGGCCTTAGTCACGACAATTTAAGCCATAGATTGCCGAAGACTCTCATCCATGCCAACGGTCCCACCGAACAACATAGATCGGGTACAGTTCCGCCTGACCCGTGCTCATATCGCATCGGCAATTTAAGCCATATGCGTAGGTCAAGACTCACCGAGTCCCATTTCCGCCACAACAATCACATAACCTGGTTATATTCACGTTGGCTCCCCGGCCATCGTGTTGGCAAAACTCGCTTTTGCCCAGTTTTCCGGGTGCACCTTGGAGTTAATCTCCAAGGCTCCCTGTTGCAATCTACCACGTAGAAACCCCGAAAAACGCCCAAACACCAGGAGTCTTCCCCGATTCATATGCAATGCAACATCACCGATCCGGCTCTACTTGTCCGGATAGGCTTCACACACAATGTTTATGTCTGTTTTTGCATACGGACTCTATACAAGGGGGAATTTATATATCTACCCAAAGGAACGCTCCAACTCTTCGCTCACTCACAAGAGAGGGCTTCCTATGCAAAGGGAAAAAGGGCTTCACATGCCCAAGGATGAGAAATCGTTACCCTTGTGTTCTTCCGCGGCGCCATGAAAAACTATGCGGTTAGAAAGCACCGCAACGGCGTCACCTCCGCGGATCTGGACTCGGATCGCGATTCGAAGCTCCGACGCTCCACCGGCGGCCGGATCTTGGCCTCCAACCTCTTCCTTGCTCTCCCCTCTCTCTACCCTTAGAGAGAGAATGCAAAATGAGAATGAGGGTTTTGAAACCCTTATCCCGGCTAAAACCACCCAGGAGTAGCCCCCCACCGTCGGATCCAAAGCCAAGGAAATGAACGGCCACGATTAGGCCTCAAATTATAAAATCTGGGCCGAACACGGGTTGCAACACGGCCGTGTGCCTGGCCGTGTCACCCATTCGCCATCTCGACCGATTCGAAATCCAGCACACGGCATTCGACACGGCCTCCGACACGCCCGTGTCACATGTGACACGCCCGTGTCGAGACCCGTGTCACGCCCCCCCGTGTGCAATCGGCCAGCTTTCCCAACCCGAGAAGGACACGGCCTGCGGCACGGCACCCGACACGCCCGTGTCGCATTTGACACGCCCGTGTCAGGGCCCGTGTCATGGCCCGTGTGCCTGCCTCAGAAAACTGCCCTAAGTGACACGCCCTGGGACACGCCCGTGTCCCAGGCCGTGTGCCTCAACTCGACGATCTCTGATCGTCAAAACGTCGACCACATGACCCGTGGCCGAACACGCCTGTGTCACGCCCGTGACACGCCCGTGTCACGCCCGTGACACGCCCGTGACACGCCCGTGTCACGCCCGTGACATCTGCTCCAAAATTCAGACTGGGCTTAAAACATCACCCGTCCCTCTTTTGAGTTTCGGGGTGTTACAACTCTCTCCCCCTTAAAAGGATTTCGCCCACGAAATTTACTAAAGGAAAACCATATGAACTTAAAACTTTTAACGGTACCTGAGCGGAATAACTCCGGGTACTCCTCCAGCATGGTTTGCTCCCTTTCCCAAGAGAGCTCCTCCCGACCGCAATTATCCCACCGGACCTTAACCATCCGGATCTCCTTGTTACGGAGCCTCTTGACCTCTGCGTCTTCAATACAAATGGGCTTGACCTTAGTCGTCAACCCTTCGCCCACCGGTACTTGATCCACTGCGATCACTAGCGAAGGCTCTTCCACCGCCTTCCGCAACACAGAGATGTAGAACACATCGTGTAGCCCACTCAACTCCACCGATAGCTTCAAACGGTATGCGGCTTCGCCGACTCGCTCTAGAACCTCAAAAGGTCCAAGGTATCTTGGGCTCAGCTTCTTCAAGCGTCTCACCCGCGAAACCCCCTTGAATGTCTTCACTTTCAAGTATACCCAATCGCCTACCGCGAACTCCACGTTCCGGTGCTTGGCATTGTAATACTTCGCCTGCCTGTCCTGAGCGATCAACAAGCGCTCCCAAATGATCCACACCAACGAGGTAGCACTCTCCACCTCCTACTTCTTGTACAACCTTGCCTCACCCGTTTCTAACCAAGACAACGGCGTGCGACATTTTCTACCATATAGGGCCTCAAAGAGCGCCATTTGGATACTCGCTTGGTAGCTGTTGTTGTACGCGAACTCCACCAAATACAGGTGGTCCTCCCAATGCTTCCCAAAGTCTAGAACACACATGCAGAGCATATCCTCCATCGTTCTATTGACTCTCTCGGTCTGTCCATCCGTCTGCGGATGGAAGGCTATGCTGAACTTCAACTTTGTCCCCAGCATCTGCTGCACCAACCTCCAATCATTGGACGTGAAACGCCCATCGCGATCACTCACAATGCTGCGAGGCACACCATGCAGTCTAACTATATTGTCCATATAAAGCTTTGCCAACTTCTCCACCGAGTCATCTTTCCTATGCGGAATGAAATGCGACACCTTAGTTAACCGGTCTACGATCGCCCAGATGGCGTCGTTCCCTTTCTGCGACCTTGGCAACCCATGCACAAAGTCCATAGATATGTCGTCGAACTTCCACTCCGGTATAGGCAAGGACTTCAGAAATCCTCCTGGCTTTTGGCACTCCGCCTTCACCAAGGCGCACGTTTGGCATTTGGCCACAAACAACGCTACGTCTTTCTTGAGCCCCGGCCACCAAAACAGCTTCTTGAGGTCACGGTACATCTTTGTGCTCCCTGGATGGATTGAGTACTTGGTATGATGAGCCTCGTACATCAACTCCGCCCGTAGGTTACTCCCGCTTGGGACGCACAACCGATGATCCTTCCTTAACAACCCATCTTCCACCGAAAACTGGGAATTTGACCCATCCAACGCTACCTCCATAAGCTCCTTCATGGAGTCATCTAACTCCAATGCCTGCCGAACCCGGTCAGCCAGGTCATACTGAACTTCTGTCCAGTTCAACATTGCCTTGGCGCTCGTCTGCTTGTCAACGCAACAGATCTCAAGCTCCTCCAACTCCCGTACTAGCCGCTCATCATGCACCGACAACCAGTTGGCTTGGGCGGGAGCCCTGCGACTCAACGCATCTGCAACTGCATTGCCCTTCCCGGGTACATAATGAATCTTGAAGGTGTAGTCCCCCAGGAACTCCATCCACCTCCTCTGCCTCATGTTAAGATCCTTCTGATCCAACAGGTACTTCAGGCTCTTGTGATCGGTATATATATCGACCATTACGCCGTATAGGTAGTGCCTCCACAGCTTAAGTGCAAATATCACGGCCGCCAAATCCAAGTCGTGGACCGGATAGTTCCTTGCATGCACTTTCAGCTGACGCGATCCATAAGCTATGACGCTCCCAAGCTGCAACAACACGCAGCCCAAACCACTACCCGAGGCGTCACTATACACCTTGAAGCCCTCGGTCCCACTCGGCAAACTAAGCACTAGCGCCGTGGTCAACCGTCTCTTCAGCTCCTCAAAAGCTTGCACGCACTCCTGCGTCCACAAGAATCTCTGAGCTTTCCTTGTCAACTTCGTGAGAGGTAGCGCTATCCGCGAGAAGTTCTCTACGAAGCGCCTGTAATATCCGGCGAGCCCGAGAAAACTACGGACTTCCGCGAAAGAAGACAACGCAGGCCACTCCCGTATCGCAACGATCTTCGCCGGATCCACCGCTATACCTTCCCCACCGACAATGTGACCAAGGAATGATGCTGAGGGTAGCCAGAACTCGCATTTGGAGAATTTCGCATACAGCTCATTCCTCCTCAAAGTCTCCAACACCAGATGCAAGTGCTTGAAGTGATCTTCTTCGCACTGCGAGTACACCAATATATCGTCAATAAAGACGATCACAAAGCGGTCCAGGAAATCTAAGAACGTCCTGTTCATCAAGTCCATAAAAACTGATGGCGCATTCGTCAGTCCAAACGGCATGACCGTGAACTCGAAATGCCCATACCTTGTGCTGAACGCCGTCTTCGGGATATCACATTCCCTTATCCTCAACTGATAGTACCCCGACTTCAAGTCCAACTTAGAGTATACCGACGATCCGACTAACTGATCAAAGAGATCATCAATCCTCGGGATCGGGTACTTATTTTTCTCCGTCAGTTTGTTCAACTCTCTGTAGTCGATACATAGCCGCATACTACCATCCTTCTTCTTAACGAAGAGGACTGGTGCGCTCCAAGGCGACGAGCTTGGACGCACATAACCTTGTTCCATCAGCTCCTCTAGCTGAACTTTCAACTCTGCCATCTCCTTAGGCGCCAACCTATACGGAGCACGTGACACCGGTTTGGCCCCCGGTACGAGCTCGATGGTGAAATCAATCTCTCGTTGCGGTGGGGCTCCGGGAAGACAATCCGGGAACACATCGGGGTATTCACAAACCACGGGGATGCTATCCAACGTGGACTTTGGCTCCACAGCCCCCACTATTGCGAAGAACAGCTCTGCACCAGCACGAACTGCCTTTACCACCTGAAGAGCAGACATCAGCGTCTTGCTCGACCCCTTGAGTCCCTCGAATGTTGTCCCCCGCCCAACACCCAGCTTGACCTCCTTCCGGTCACAATCAATCCAAGCCTTCTGCTCCGAAAGCCAATCCATCCCAAAGATAACGTCGAACTCTACTAGCGGCAGCAATGACGCTAGCAAGTCGAACTCTTGGCTCCCTATGTGAACCTTTACGGCGCACACTCTGTCCGCACGCATCGAGCACCCATTCGGTAGCAGCACATCCAACTTGCCCTTCGCCATCAAAGAAGGGACTCCGGTGCGCGATATAAAATTTTCGGACAAGAAGGAGTGTGAAGCTCCCGTATCGAACAGTGCCCGTGTCGGACTATCGCTAATCAAAACAAAGCCTATGCAAACCATATTAGACTAACAAGCAATAAACAACAGTATCTAAGTTAACTTGCTATAAATTAACTCGTACCTGTCACCACATCCGCTTGTTTAATGGCCTCTTACTGCCCCAAGTTGTAGACTCTAGGCTGAGTCGGAGCATAGTGAGACGCGGTTGACTCCACCGCCTTGCCATTCTCTTCGTAAGTAGCTCCTTGCTTTCTCTCGGACTTTGGGCGTTCGCTCCAGCAATCGCGGGCAAAGTGCCCCGTCTTTCCACACGTGAAACAAGCGCCCGGGGCTCGATTGGTAGTTGTCCCCGAGGCACCTGCAGAAGGAGCTGCACCTGACGTCTTAGTCTTCTTATAGAATCTTCGATAGCCCGACTTCGACGTAGTCAGCGCTTTGAACTCCGATTTCTTCCCGCCAGATTCCTTCTTAGCTTGCACATTTCTCATGTCCTTCTCCAAGGACCGGGCCGAGTTGACCAAGGTTAGGAAACCCTATTCCTTGGGCCCTGACAGTAGCAACCTCAGCTCATCTCTTAACCCTTCGTAGAAGCGGTTAGTCTTTCGCACCTCGTTGGCAAAGGTAGCGCTAGCATATCTACCCAACCGAGTAAACTCGTGGAGGTACTCGTCTACAGTGCTATCTCCATGCACCAACCTTTGGAACTCGTTCTCCAATGCGATCCTCTGCACTGAGGGGAGGTATCGAGCCATGAACAATCTTGCAAACTCCGTCATATGAACTTCGGCCAACGGCCTTCCCCTCAACTGGTGTAGCTCTAGGCCTTCCCACCATAACCTTGCGTCCCCATCCAAAAGAAACGTCGTTATTGTGGTCTTCTGCCACTCTTCTGTTTCTGTCGCTGTCATCACCCTATTGACTTTTAAGAGCCAATCTTTCGCCTGGGTCGGGGTTCCCGTTCCCGAGAACACCGGTGGATGGAAGCCCATCACATGCTTAAGTTGTCTCTCAGTTGCTCTCCGAGGCAACTCCGGCTCCACCGCCACCTGCTCTGTAACGACCCCATCCGTTACATGACGTATAGTAGAAGGTCCGGCCGGGGCCCCACACTATATGCCACAAACAGACGGTGAGGTCACAGGATAATACCAAACCATACACGTATCCTAACTCAGAGCATGCTAGCGGAAGCTTTAAGTTGTAAATTGAACTCTAACCAGGAATGTCCAATATATAAACCACAGTTATATATACAGCCACGGAATGTACAACAAATATACAGGGTTTGGCCTTAAGGCCTTACAGTTCCTCTTTCCACACCGTATGGATTACAAACCTCGGCGCGCAGGCCGGCCATACATGAGTCAAAGAAAACAAACAAAAAATTTCGCATAGCCTTCAAGGGCCAGTCGCAGCAGTAGCAGCAACAGCAGCAAGGGCTTCAGCCCTTCATTTACCACTTGGCTCTCCAGCACCTGCATAGGGACAATCCACCCAAACGGTGGCAAACACGGTAACGGTCAGCATTTAGCTGACCCAATTATAACAATCCTACCCCTTTCTCGGGGCAGTAGCATTCCTTCCCTGCACAGCATGGCATCAACAATAGCAAATATGTGCTCGCAGGCACACTCAAGCCATCACAACCGTCGGCCACACGGCCCGACAGTCCGTGCACTCAGGGCACATTCTTGGTGCACCGGAAAACCAGGGTCAACACCACCGTTTACACGGTATTGAGCATTCTAGTCTTTTTGGCGCGCGGGCCTAAGACTCTCATTATGCGCTCCAACAAAACCTATAACCAGGCTTACCAGTCGGACGGACATAACGCAGGTACGGATCAGCCACCCCCCCCCCCCCCCCCCGTTGCTCAAGTCGCCATGCCACCTCGAATATGGAAGTATCCATGGCAATTTATAGGCGCGGGTCGGTTTCACCTTTCCTGTTCGGCACTCTGTCTTTTCATCGAGTTGCAGGCCAACGGCTCAACTGCACACAAAGTGGCAAGCACGGGCACAAGAGTTGCATCCAACCCTCTTCATTTCCTGGACTTCATCCAGTACTTCCTGCTGCACCAAGCAACAGGTAGGCACAAGGCAAAACAAGCCATAACCACGGAGTCTTCTCCGATATGCAAACAAGCATCACCAATCCAGACCAACATGTCCAGATGGGCTTCACACAGCATGCCTAGATCCGTACTCCAATTCCAGACTCTAATAAGGGGGACTTCACATATCTACCCCAAGGGATGCCACAACCCACCGCACACTCGCGGGGAAAGGTTTTCTCTATGCAATGCGGAAAAGAAGGACTTCACATGTCCAAGAAGGGAGATCGTTACCCTTGACGATCTCTTGGGAGCCATTAGAATCTAGCCAGTGAGAAAGCACCGCAGCAGCTTTGCCTTCACAGCGCTGGCCTCGGATCTCGAATCGGACACGGAAGCTCCACCGGTGGCTTGATCTCCTCCTCCTTCTTCTTCCTCCTCTCTCTTTCTCTCTTCACTTAGCCAAATGAAGAATGATCTCTTCATCAAGCCTCTGGTGATTTAATCCAGCAAGGAATCATCTGAGCCTTTGGATCCAAATAGAGAAAAGGAACGGCCACGATTTGCCCAAAATTACAATTTTTTGGCTGACACGGCCTGTGACACGCCCGTGTCACAGGTCGTGTACCCTTGAGCGGCACACACGGTACTCGTACCGACTGAAATCTACCAGAACACGGGCATCGACACGCCCGTGTCGAACCTGACACGCCTGTGTCGGTCATATGACACGCCCGTGCCACCCCTGCCTCAACGAGCTCCAAAACCAACAAAGCAGTACACGGGTAGGCACACGCCCTCGGACACGCCCGTGTCAAATCTGAAACGGCCGTGTTCAAGGCTTGGTTCCGGGCCGTGTACTTCCCTGACTCAATCCGCCCATTTCTTGAGTGACACGCCCTAGGACACGCCCGTGTCCCAGGCCGTGTACCCCCGACACGCCCTGGGACACGCCCGTGTCCCAGGCCGTGTCAAACAGCCTGCACCTCAAATTCAGTTTTGAGATTTTTGGGGTGTTACAATCCTCCCCTCCTTAATAAAATTTCGTCCCGAAATTTGACACGGTAAGGAAACAAGAAAATACAATGCTATAACTTGATAACTCTGTTATAACAAAAGGTACACGGTCTACAGTTTATACAAACAGCTCGGGAAATTCAGCGCGCATGGTCTGCTCTCGCTCCCATGTTAGCTCTCCACGGCCACAATTGTCCCATCGGACCTTGACCATCCCGATCACCTTGTTCCGCAACTGTTTCTCGGCTCGATCCTCGATCCGAATGGGCCTCACCTTTGTCGTTATCCCATAATCGACCGGTACCCGATCATTCTCTACTACTTGAGCTGGATCCTTAATAGCCTTACGAAGTACTGAGATGTGAAATACATCATGTAATCCACCCAAGTCTGCTGAAAGTGCTAGTCGATAAGCAGCTTCCCCAACTCGCTCCACCACCTCAAATGGACCAAGATACCTCGGACTTAGTTTTTTTCAAACGCCGAATCCTGGACACGCCTTTGAAGGGTTTGATCTTCAAATATACCCAATCACCCACCGCGAACTCCACGTTCTGATGTTTGGCATTGTAGTACTTTGCTTGACGATCTTGGGCTATCACTAGCCTCTCCCGAATAGAGCGTATAAGCGAGGTAGCTTCTTCGACTTCCTTTTTCCCACTCAGCTTAGATTCTCCTGCTTCTGCCCAAGCTAACGGTGTACGGCATTTACGACCATACAAAGTCTCAAATGGTGCCATACCGATGCTCGCTTGGTAGCTATTATTATAGGCAAATTCTACAAGAAAAATATAATCTTCCCACCTCTTACCAAAGTCTAGGGCACACATGCGGAGCATGTCCTCCATCGTCCTGTTGGTTCGTTCAGTCTGGCCATCCGTTTGGGGATGAAAGGCCGTACTAAAAGCTAATTTTGTACCCAACATTTGATGAACTAGCCGCCAATCATTCGATGTGAATCGCCCATCACGGTCACTGACGATGCTCCGAGGAACACCATGCAGTCGAACAATCTGCTCCACATAGAGCTTGGCCAAGGTTTCCACTGAATCGTCTCTTTTGTTTGGAAGGAAGTGCGCCACTTTTGTCAACCGGTCCACAATCACCCAGATTGAATCATGACCGCGTTGCGATCTCGGCAACCCGTGCACGAAATCCATCGAAATGTCATCGAACTTCCACTCCGGAATGGGTAACGACTTCAGGAAACCGCCAGGCTTCTGGCATTCTGCTTTCACCAACGCACAGGTATTGCATTCAGCCACATAACGTGCGATATCTTTCTTTAGTCCGGGCCACCAGAACAGCTTTTTCAGATCTCTGTACATCTTTGTGCTCCCTGGGTGAACTGAGTACTTTGCAAAGTGAGCTTCGTACATCAACTCTTCCCTCAATTTACCCACACTCGGGACGCACACTCGACCATTTCTTCGTAACAAACCGTTATCCCAAGAGAATTGGTCATCCGGCCCATCTTTAGCATAGCGCTGGAGACTTTCATCAAGCTCCGTTGCTAGCCGAACTCTGTCTGTAAGGTCATATTGAACCTCCGTCCAGTTCAAGCATGCATCGGTCGAAGAACCCTTGTCAACACACGATATCTCCAATGCTTCCAAGTCCTGGATCAAACGCTGATCATGCCTCTGCAACCAGCTTGCCCGTACCGGAGTCCGACTCAAAGCATCAGCGACCACATTTCTCTTCTCGGGCGTATAGTGAATCTCGAAGGTGTAGTCCCCAAGGAACTCCATCCATCTTCGTTGTCGCATATTCAGATCCTTCTGATCCAACAAGTACTTTAGGCTTTTTGTGACCTGTATAGATGTCCACTATAACGCCATAAAGATAGTGCCGCCACAACTTGAGCGCAAAGATTACCGCCGCCAACTCCAAATCATGGTCGGGGTAATTTCGCTCATGCACTTTCAACAGGAGCGAGCCATAAGCAATCACTTTACCAAACTGCAGAAGAACGCAGCCTAAGCCGCTCCCGGAAGCATCACTATAGATCTCATAGCCATCTGTACCACATGGCGATGTCAACACAGGCGCCGTGGTCAAACGACTCTTCAGGTCTTCAAAAGCACGCGCGCACTCCAGCGTCCAAATGAACCTTTGATCTTTTCTCGTCAGCGTGGTCAGAGGTAAAGCAATCCGTGAGAAATTTTCCACAAACCGTCTATAGTAGCCCGCAAGCCCAAGGAAGCTCCTGACCTCGGCCACTGAAGACATCACTGGCCAATCTCGAATGGCACTTATCCTCAACGGATCCACCGTGATACCTTCTCCACTTACCACATGGCCTAAAAAGGCTATTGAAGAGAGCCAGAACTCACACTTTGAGAACTTGGCATAAAGCTTATTCCTCCGCAGGGTATGCAAGACCAACCGCAAATGGTTTGCATGATCCTCTTCCGACTGAGAGTATACTAAGATGTCATCGATAAACACAATCACGAACAAATCCAAGTACTCTCAGAACGTTCGATGCATTAGATCCATAAATACCGAAGGCGCATTACATAAGCCAAACGGCATTACCGTGAACTCATAATGACCGTAGCGTGTTCCAAACGCCGTCTTGGGAATGTCACCTTCCCGAATCCTCAACTGATAATATCCCGATTTCAAATCCAACTTGGAATAGACCGTTGATCCTGCCAGCTGATCAAATAGGTCATCAATCCGTGGAATCGGATATTTGTTTTTCTCCGTCAGCTTATTCAATTCGCGGTAGTCAATACATAACCGCAAACTACCGTCTTTCTTTTTCACAAAGAGAACAGGCGCGCTCCAAGGTGACATGCTTGGGCGTATGTATCCCTGCTCCAACAACTCTTGCAATTGGACTTTCAATTCAGCCATCTCTTTTAGCGCGACGCGATATGGGGAGCGGGCCACAGGTTTAGCACCTGGCACCAACTCAATAGAGAAGTCAATCTCCCGCTGGGGTGGTAACCCAGGAAGATCTTTAGGAAACACATCGGCAAACTCTGACACAACCAGAACTTCACCGACACTGGACTTTGGCTCAACAGCTTGAATTAGCGTGAAGAATAACTCCGCGCCCTTCCGAACAGCATTGACGACTTGGAGCGCAGACAACAAAGTCCCGCCAACTCCTCGCATACCAGCGAACTTCGTTACAAGTCCGATATTCTGGCCCAGTGTGATCTCCTTGGAGTTGCAATCAATAAAGGCACGCTGCGCCGAGAGCCAGTCCATGCCAAAGATCATATCAAACTCCGATAATGGTAGCACAGCTGCACTCAAACCGAAATCCTGACTTCCTATTTGAACATCCACATCACAAGCCCTAACCGCAAGCATCACACAGCCATTCAGCAATAGCACCCTTGTACTATCAACCGTCACATGACTCGGCACCCCAATGCGAGATACGAAGTCCTCAGACAGAAAAGAATGCGAAGCACCCGTATCAAACAGGGCTCTCGCCAAATTGTTCCGAATCAGGACAAATCCTGCAGCACACACATCATGCACAAGCTATACATAACAAAAGGCAATAGCACTTAAGCAAGTAAGCTATATTAACTTGTACTTGTGACGACGTCACTTTGCTTAATCACCTCCTGTTGACCAAGGTGATAAACTCGGGGCTGTGCCTGGGACGTAGAGGAATCAACCACCGCTTTGCCCTTCTCCGCATAATACGCACCTGTCTTCTTTTCCCCTTTGGGCTGAACAACCCGACAATCACGGGCTATATGCCCCACCCGGCCACAAGTAAAGCATGTACGAGACTCCGGCCCTGACGTCGCTCCCGACACAACAGTCGAAGATACTTGCCCAGACGGCTTAGACCTCTTGCCCCCTTTCTTCTGGTAGAACGACTTGCTAGGGCGAGGTGCTTGCTCTGGCTTCGACATAACCAAGCCCTTGTTCCCTTGCACCCGCCTCATGTCCTTCTCCAACGCACATGCAGTATCAACCAACGCATGAAACCCTTGGTTCACTGAACTCGAAAGCAGGAACCTCAACTCATCCCGCAATCCTTCATAGAACCTATTCGTTTTCCTTTGGTCATCCGCGAAGATTGTTCCCGTATACCGTCCCAACCTTGTAAACTCATGCAGGTAGGTATCCACGCTATCTTCTCCTTGCTTTAACCATTGGAACTCATTTTCCATGGCAATGCGTTGCGCCGCTAGGACATGTTTCGCCAGAAATATTCGAGAGAACTCCTCAATCGATACTTGTGTTAATTGCCTACCCGCCAAATGGTGTACCTCAACCTCGTCCCACCACAACCACGCCTCTCCTTCAAGCATGAAGGTGGCCAAGGTGACCTTTAAAGTTTCCTCCGCCCTGATCGCTGTCATTATCCGCTTGACACGCGATAACCAATCCTCTGCCTGCGTTGGGGATCCCAGTCCCGTAAACGTAGGCGGACTGAAGCTCATGAATTGCTTCAACTGTCGGTCAGCTGCTCGTGGATCGACAGCCTCAACTGGCTCGGGTCTTACATCAACATGAACTGGTACTACTGCCGGCTGCGCTTGCCCGGTCGGCTGAATCATGGCAAAGAGAGCCTCAGCAACTAAGCGAACAGTTTCCGCAGATGGAGGAGGTGTTGGCACCTCAGCTGGTGCCGCACTCTCATCAGAGCGCTGGGGCTCAGACTGCCCAGCACCACTACGCGTCACCTATAGGTGGACAAGACACACATTAGCGATCGCATGCAAGCAAAACAACAGAAAAGGAACACGCAGATTCCTCAAACAAGATTATGTACATTCCTTAGTGGACATTCCAGAGTTCATTAGCGTTACAGCAGGGCGCACAAACACGCGCTCGCCACCCCATAAAAGAATTCGACCACGAATTCGAAAGAGGAAGACCGAACGAATCTGATACCAAAATGTAACGACCCTATCCGTTACATGACGTATAGTAGAAGGTCCGGCCGGGGCCCCACACTATATGCCACAAACAAATGGTGAGGTCACTGGATAATACCAAACCATACACGTATCCTAACTCAGAGCATGCTAGCGGAAGCTTTAAGTTGTAAATTGAACTCTAACCAGGAATGTCCAATATATAAACCACAGTTATATATACAGCCACGGAATGTACAACAAATATACAGGGTTTGGCCTTAAGGCCTTACAGTTCCTCTTTCCACACCGTATGGATTACAAACCTCGGCGCGCAGGCCGGCCATACATGAGTCAAAGAAAACAAACAAAAACTTTCGCATAGCCTTCAAGGGCCAGCCGCAGCAGCAGCAGCAATAGCAGCAAGGGCTTCAGCCCTTCATTTACCACTTGGCTCTCCAGCACCTGCATAGGGACAATCCACCCAAAAGGTGGCAAACACGGCAACGGTCAGCATTCAGCTGACCTAATTATAACAATCCTACCCCTTTCTCGGGGTAGTAGCATTCCTTCCCTGCACAGCATGGCATCAACAATAGCAAATATGTGCTCGCAGGCACACTCAAGCCATCACAACCGTCGGCCACACGACCCGACAATCCGTGCACTCAGGGCACATTCTTGGTGCACCGGAAAACCAGGGTCAACACCACCGTTTACACGGTATTGGGCATTCTAGTCTTTTTGGCGCACGGGCCTAAGACTCTCATTATGCGCTCCAACGAAACCTATAACCAGGCTTACCAGTCGGACGGACATAACGCAGGTACGGATCAGCCACCCCCCGTTGCTCAAGTCGCCGTGCCACCTCGAATACGGAAGTATCCATGGCAATTTATAGGCGCGGGTCAGTTTCACCTTTCCTGTTCGGCACTCTGCCTTTTCATCGAGTTGCAGCCCAACGGCTCAACCGCACACAAAGTGGCAATGCACGGCCACAAGAGTTGCATCCAACCCTCTTCATTTTCTGGACTTCATCCAGTACTTCCTGCTGCACCAAGCAACAGGTAGGCACAAGACAAAACAAGCCATAACCACGGAGTCTTCTCCGATATGCAAACAAGCATCACCAATCCAGACCAACATGTCCAGATGGGCTTCACACAGCATGCCTAGATCCGTACTCCAATTCCAGACTCTAACAAGGGGGACTTCACATATCTACCCCAAGGGATGCCACAACCCACCGCACACTCGCGGGGAAGGGTTTTCCCTATGCAATGCGGAAAAGAAGGACTTCACATGTCCAAGAAGGGAGATCGTTACCCTTGACGATCTCTTGGGAGCCATTGGAATCTAGCCGGTGAGAAAGCACCGCAGCAGCTTTGCCTTCACAGCGCTGGCCTTGGATCTCGAATCGGACCACGGGAGCTCCACCGGTGGCTTGATCTCCTCCTCCTTCTTCTTCCTCCTCTCTCTTTCTCTCTTCACTTAGCCAAATGAAGAATGATCTCTTCATCAAGCCTCTGGTGATTTAATCCAGCAAGGAATCATCTGAGCCTTTGGATCCAAATAGAGAAAAGGAACGGCCACGATTTGCCCAAAATTACACTTTTTTGGCTGACACGGCCTGTGACACGCCCGTGTCACAGGCCGTGTACCCTTAAGCGGCACACGCGGTACTCGTACCGACTGAAATCTACCAGAACACGGGCATCGACACGCCCGTGTCGAACCTGACACGCCCGTGTTGGTCATATGACACGCCCGTGCCACCCCTGCCTCAACGAGCTCCAAAACCAACAAAGCAGTACACGGGTAGGCACACGCCCTCGGACACGCCCGTGTCAAATCTGACACGACCGTGTTCAAGGCTTGGTTCCGGGTCGTGTACTTCCCTGACTCAATCTGCCCATTTCTTGAGTGATACGCCCTGGGACACGCCTGTGTCCCAGGCCGTGTACCCCCGACACGCCCTGGGACACGCCCGTGTCCCAGGCCGTGTCAAACAGCCTGCACCTCAAATTCAGTTTTGAGATTTTTGGGGTGTTACATGCTCAACCCTTCTAGGCTCCGCCTCTTGGAGCGGCACTTGCTCCTCCGCAGGAGCAGGCTGCTACACTTGTCTTGCAGGTTGCGCATTAATCATCGCCATGACAGCTTCTGCCACCAACCTAATGGTCTCGGTAGACGGAGGTGTTGCAGGCGCTTCACTTGGCGCACTGCTTGCCTCAGAACCTGGCCGTTCTGACGGCCCATCACCACTTCTGGTCACCTATAAACGTGCAAAACACCGATAAACGACCAAATACTATTGCAAACAGCAATTATAGGAACACGCAGGTTCCTCAAACATGTGTATGTTCATTCCTAAGTGGACATTCATGGGTTCTTTTCATGTTATAACGATGACGCACACACATGTGCTCACCACCCCTTAAAGTGAATTCGTCCACGAATTCATTTAAGCTTGACCGAAACCAATACTCTGATACCAATTTGTAACACCCCTATCCGTCGTATAGCATATAGCAGTAGGTCCGGCTGGGGCCCGACGCCATATACTACGGACAGACTGGTTGGTTACGCGTTGAAACCATTCAACCAATTGCACGCCCTACACAACACCTAGCGGAAGCATTAAAATTAAGTTGCACAATTAAAACCCTGCCAACAGCATGAATGTCCACTACAATAACACCCGCAGGAATGTTCCAATACACAGAAAATAGAAATGGCCTTAAGGCCTTACATAGTTTGCTTGATAAAACAGTGTTTTCATACATCGGCTTGCAGGCCGGCCACACATGGTCACAATGAAACACTCAAAATTAGGCCTTCGAGGACCGGCTCAGCAACTTGGGCTTTAGCCCGCTATTTTCCGCTCGGCTCTGCAGCACCTGCAAGCACAAACCACCGCCCGGTGGCAAACAAAAGTAACGGTCAGCTATGCTGACCAAATTATAACGATCCCGCCCCAAAATCGTGGCGGCGATGCTCTTTCCCTGCACTTTATTAGTATAGGCAATTTATTAGTGTAAACACACAACATCACAGGCGTAGGCTCGCACGGCCACACACCTCGTGCACACAGGGCACATTTACGGCGAATCGGCCAACGTCACGTCAATTCAAGCCATAGACGTTCCCGTTCCACCACCGCCCCTTGGACGGCCAACCATATGAGCATCTTGTCTTCTTGGCCTTGGTCACGACAATTTAAGCCATAGACCGCCGAAGACTCTCATCCATGCCAACGGTCCCACCGAACGGCATAGATCGGGTACGGTTCTGCCTGACCCGTGCTCATATCGCAACGGCAATTTAAGCCATATGCGCAGGTCAAGACTCACCGAGTCTCGTTTCCGACACAACAATCACATAACCCGGTTATGTTCACGTTGGCTCCCCGGCCATCGTGTTGGCAAAACTCGCTTTTGCCCAGTTTTCCGAGTGCACCTTAGAGTTAATCTCCAAGGCTCCCTGTTGCAATCTACCAAGTAGAAAACTCGAAAAACACCCAAACACCCGGAGTCTTCCCCGGTTCATATGCAATGCAACATCACCGATCCGGCTCTACTTGTCCGGATAGGCTTCACACACAATGCTTATGTCCGTTTTCGCATACGGACTCTATACAAGGGGGACTTTACATATCTACCCCAAGGAACGCTCCAACTCTTCGCTCACTCGCGAGAGAGGGCTTCCTATGCAAAGGGAAAAAGGGCTTCACATGCCCAAGGATGAGAACTCGTTACCCTTGCATTCTTCCGTGGCGCCATGAAAAAATATGCGGTTGGAAAGCACCGCAACGGCGTCACCTCCGCGGATCTGGACTCGGATCGCGATTTGGAGCTCCGACGCTCCACTGGCGGCCGGATCTTGGCCTCCAACCTCTTCCTTGCTCTCCCCTCTCTCTAAACCCTTAGAGAGAGAATGCAAAAAGAGAATGAGGGTTTTGAAACCCTTATCCCGGCTAAAACCACCCAGGAGCAGCCCCCCACCGTCGGATCCAAAGCCAAGGAAATGAACGGCCACGATTAGGCCTCAAATTATAAAATCTGGGCCGAACACGGGTTGCAACACGGCCGTGTGCCTGGCCGTGTCACCCATTCGCCGTCTCGACCGATTCGAAAACCAGCACACGGCATTCGACACGGCCTCCGACACGCCCGTGTCACATGTGACACGCCCGTGTCGAGACCCGTGTCACGCCCCCCGTGTGCAATCGGCCAGCTTTCCCAACCCGAGAAAGACACGGCCTGCGACACGGCACCCGACATGCCCGTGTCGCATTTGACACGCCCGTGTCAGGGCCCGTGTCATGGCCCGTGTGCCTGCCTCAGAAAACTGCCCTAAGTGACACGCCCGTGTCCCAGGCCGTGTGCCTCAACTCGACGATCTCCGATCGTCAAAACGTCGACCACATGACTCGTGGCCGAACACGCCTGTGTCACGCCCGTGACACGCGCATGTCACGCCCGTGACACTCCCGTATCACGCCCGTGACATCTGCTCCAAAATTCAGACTGGGCTTAAAACATCACCCGTCCCTCTTTGAGTTTCGGGGTGTTACATTGGTTTTTCAAGAGGCATAGTAGATAGGACTTTATTTACCAAAATGCATCATGATAAAATATTGTTAGTACAAATATATGTAGATGACATAATATTTGGTTCTACTGACACCAAATTATGCAAGAGATTTTCTGATCTAATGCATTCAAAATTTGAGATGAGTAACATGGGTGAGCTCTCTTACTTCCTTGGTCTCCAAGTGAAGCAGCTCCCTGATGGCATCTTCATTTCCCAGACTAAATATGCTAAAGAGCTTATTAAAAAGTTTGGGATGGCTGATGCCTCAGCAAAGAAAACACCCATGGCTACAAATGCTGTAATAGATTCTGATGTGCATGGGAAACCTGTGGATCAGAAATTATATAGGGGCATTGTTGGGTCCCTACTATACCTTACAACTAGCAGACCTGATATTATGTTTGCTACATGCCTTTGTGCTAGGTTTCAAGTGAACCCTAACGAATCTCACCTAGCTTTTCTAAAAAGAATTTTGAGATATATAACGGTTGTCCTATTCTAGGTCTCTGGTATCCTACTGAGTCAGAGTTTGAGTTAACTGGATACTCAAATGCTGACTTTGTTGGATGTAGAGTGGGCAGAAAAAGTACCTTAGGAACCTGCCAGTTCCTTGGTATGAGATTGGTGTCCTGGTTTTGCAAGAAACAATCATTTGTGTCCACATCAACTGCTGAAGCAGAATACATTGCAGCTGGCAGTTGTTGTTCACAGATGCTGTGGATTCAGAACCAACTCCTGGATTATGGATTAAACTTAAATAATTCAACTCTACTATGTGATAACACAAGTGCTATAGCTATAGCACAAAATCCAGTCCATCACAGGAGAACTAAATATATAGACATAAGACATCATTTCATTAGAGAATGTATAGACAAAAACAAAATCAATCTTCTCTATATCTACACTGATTTACAAAGAGCTGATATTTTCAACAAACCCCTGGATGAAAGAAATCACTTGTTCTTTATAAATCAGCTTGGAATGATAAATGGAGAACGTTTAGTTTAGTCAATGTCTGCAATTGACGAATTTTTTAGAGTTTGCCGAACGGAGCTCGACGAACTAGGAAAAGTTCTTGAGATTTTCGTCGACCAGAGATCGACGAACTCTCTGTGAGTGAAGTTAGTTTCATCGAACTGAGATCGACGAACTTACTTCAGAAAACTTTCGTCGACCAGAGATCAACGAAATGTCTTCAAATCTTTAGACTGAGATCGACAAACTATTTAACTCCAAATTATTTCGTCGACCTCAGATCAACGATCTTTTATTTTTCGTGTAACGGAGTCTGTCGGTTCATATTTTGGAAAACCTATATTTTAGGTTTTCTTCGACCTCCATCCCGCGCTTTCAATTCTTTTGCACTTGATCGTCGTTTTTCCTTTGTAGGTGCTCTCAATGGCGATTCCCGCTAGATCTCTTGCTGCTATGAAATTTGATACTAGTTTTGACTTGGATTTTGAATCATTCTAGTATTCTGATCAAGTTTTCCTGAACATTCTTCAACTGCTTGAAGATCAACAACTAAAGACTCTGCTTTCGACTCGTATCAAGATATCTGTTACAGAAATCAGGGAGTGGGTGTACACAGCTACTACAGACGAGAACACAATGACTGGCACCATCACGGGTAATGTTATTTCTCTTACCCCCGACATTCTAACTAAGATTTTTAGATTGAAAAATGGTGAGGATGAATTAGAAATAGACTCTGAAGAGTTTGATTTGATGCTGAGTACAATGGGTTATTCTGGAGACACCCCAAACAAACTACTTAAGAAACTTTTGTTTGCCGAGTATAAGTTTCTCGCAGATATAGCTGGGAAGGTGTTGCTCGGGAAGCACACAGCACATGATTACATCACCAGGCATCAGTTCCTGGTTATGTGCGCCATAGTAAATAAGAAAGCTGTGAACTGGGGTCAAATTCTGTTTGATTTGATTAAAAAGAAGAATAATAAGCAAGAGGTGTGTTTTGGAAGGATCCTAGGGATCTTCCTCAAGGAAAAGGCTGCAGGATCCCTGGTCTCCTCGACCATATCCATCAATGCTTCAAAGAGACTCACCTGTGCTCTTTTAGCAAGTGGGAGACGACCATCACTAAGCCAACTAAGGCTACCTCCTCCTCCACTAAAACTTCTGAGAGTACAAGGGCTGCACCAGCCTCTCCCCACCCCACTGAAGGGATCCTCTCCACCCCTCTACCACCTCCTGCCCCTCAAGTTCCATCCCAATCACAAGTCCAACCAACTCCACCCTCCACTACCACCCTAATCCATACCACAACACCACCAGCCTCTCCAATTCCCTCTTCCCCTACACATATACCATCCCCTCCTCCTACACCTCAGCCCGATACATCCATGCCTACACAACCCCAATCCCCTCTTCCATCTCATCTTCCTAATATTCCCCACACCACCCTTTCCTCACTCCCCTCCTTCAATTTATTATCCTCTCCACTGAACACTCCTTCTCCTCAACATGACTCCCCCTAGACACTCCCATTCCACCTCCACCTCCCAACCCCTCAGCAACTGCAATTTCCACTCAACCAGCTACTGCTCCACCATCCACTTATCCAAACCTGGATCCATCTCTTGTCACCCCACTCATTACCCTCCTCATACCCCTACTCCAATCACTTATAGCAGAGTCCATTTCTCCTCTAGCTGTCTCCATATCCTCTCTTGCTGCCCAGATCTCTACCCTCACTACTACTCCCTCTTCATTTGGGGGCGTGGCTTCAGTATCTACTGAAACCAGGCAGGGGGAGATACTTCATGAAGAAGTAGCAGCAGTTGCAGCAGCAGCAGCAGAACCAGTTGTACAGGTCTCAGATACAGCAGATACATCAGTAATGGATACAGAAGCTGAAGCTGAAGCAGATGATACTGATTTATTTGATTTGATTAATTTTACTGAAACTGACATGGAAATAGATGAGTCAGTTATACTGGAAATAAATACTATTGGTGATATTTTTATTAATCCCACAGTAGACTTGATGAGTCTGTTAAGATCTTTTGATACAGCTTATCTAAGTCTCCCTCCAGCTGAGTGTACTAAGCCATCATTGGCTATTACCCCCTATTCTTCTCCAATAAGCCCTAAAGTTGTCAAACAACACAATGCCAGTTTTGCTATCCCTGCCACTCCATCATCTCCACAGATTGTTTCTACCATTGTATCTTCTCTCATGGCTCCAGTATTTATAATGGATGATTTTCCAGTGCTAGATCTAGATGCCTTGATCTTGGCTGACATAGAGGAAGAAAATAAGTTAGCTGCTCAAAGTATAGATGTATACAGTTCTTTAGTTCCCTTTCCAGTTCCATCTCAGACAGAAAAGAAAATAATTTCTGAGGACACGCTAAAATAAATTGATGATATGTATGACAATCCTCAACCTTCTGATGATGATGATGATTCTGATTCTGATAAGGATCAAAAGAGGAAGAAAATCTCTAAGAAAAGGAAGGCTCCTTATTCTCCTGCTCCCAAGCCTAGAAATACAAATGACACTCCCTACAATATTTTACAAAACATAACCCCATACAAAGGGATGCCAGCCTGGATGTGGCTTTCAAAGAATGAACAAAAGGCCAGAAAGAAAAGCAGAAGATACTCTCCTCCCCCAGCTCATAAATACAAGAAGGATCCTCCTCCTCCTCCTCCAGCTGCTGGTGCTTCATGAATCACTTCTCAAAGGATAGATGCACCTTCCAACCCTACATTCACCAGAACTTATCAGAGGCAGGAAAGGTCATCTAGACATCAATCTCATGGAAGCAGTCAGCAAAGAAGTATGGGTTGTACAGAGCAGATAAAAGAAGTAGTCTATCAGAAGCCAGAGTTCTCTCCTCCCCAACAACAAGCTGAACAAAGAAGGCATTCAGTCTCACACAAACCTAAAGGAAAATATAGTGAAACTGCACCTCCAAAGTAACTATACATTCAGACTGATGAAAGCCATAAAGCAACAAACTTTCAAGCACAGACAACTCAATTCAGGCCTGCTACTCTGCTACCCTCCCAAGATGATCAATCATCTGTCAGTCAGGATGTTGATCCTTATTTCAGGATGGCTAGGCTTCAAGAATTTATTAGTCTGTCACGGATAAAGAAGACCAGAGAAGAAGGAGAAGATCCAACCAAGTTCACTACCATGTCCTCACATAGAGAGAAAGAACTTTAAAGACTTTAGGTGAGCAAGAAGGTATTTAATCCTGCAGATTATATGGCTAGACACCCAGAGGCTGTAGTTCCCAGAACCTCCACCCTGATAGTGATTGGAGCAGCAGATATGTACATATCAAAGAAAGAAGTTGTTAATCCTGATAGGAAAATCATTTTTACTCAGCCTGAGGATAAGAGCAAAGAAGCTCAGCAAAAGGAGAAGAAATTGAAAAACTAGAACCTGAACTGCTATTTGGTATATTTTTGATAAACTGTGTTTTCTTGTTACAAAGCTGACTATGTAAATATATCTGCTGTATTTACTGTTAAATTTTCTGCCAGATATATATTGTGTTCTTGCTTTGTACATTTTCTTGTATTGAGTCTATTATTAGTGACCTCACCCAAAATAGGGGGAGATTGTTGGATCCCTAGTTGGATTTGGGCTAGGTTCACTAAGTTAGGATATGACCCAACATGTATAGATCAGGGTCATGGTTGTGTCCTAGAGTCTAGGTCAAGTCCTTTAAGTCAACAGTATAAAGGACCAATCTCCAACACTGCCAGAGATTCAAGACTTAGAGAATTCAAGACTTAGAAAAAGGAGTTCTACGTTCGTCGATCTCCGGTCAACGAAAGTCGAGCTCAGCTAGACGAACTCAGGGACAATTCTCTAAGCTCAGCTTGACAAACTTATTTCTCAGCTCGACAAACTCTAGACAAAGTAATAACTCCTCTAAGTCAAACCTTAGTCGACGAACTAAGAACATCAGCTAGAAGAACTCTGTCCTCTAGTCAACTAATTCTGGATAAGGTGATTCAACACTCAACATAAGAAAATATTCTAAGTCCAGATTGCAGACTCAGCTCGACGATCTTGGACCCCGGCTGGACTAACTCTGTTCTCAGGGCTCAGCTCGACGATCTTAGATTCAGCTCGACGAACTTGATGCACAGAAGAAGAAAGTTATCAAGCAGCATTCAGAGGTCGACGATCTTGGATCTCAGCTCGCGAACAGCCATTCTCAGCTCGACGAACTGTGGACTCAGGTCGACGAATCCAGTCTTGGCTGTTTTACTCTTTTGTCCTTATTACGTGGCAATGATTCCTGAGTAATTAATGCTCTAATATTCTCTGAATATTACCGTTAGACAAGAGCATTAATTATGGTCTTCATCAGGATTACTGCCTGCCGTTTTTATAAGGGACAGTTGGGGAAACAAATCAATGCCAAAAATATTCCAAGGCCGTCAGCATTAATTGCAGAAGGAATTTCAAAATTCAAATGGACATTCACGTTGGAAATATATAAATAGAGATTATTATTCCTTTCAAAAAAAGAAGATACAGAGAACAACATTCTAAGAGACATACAGAATTCTTGAGATTGAAAATCGATCAGTCAAGAATCAACAACGGCTAGACAAGAAGAAGAACAATTCTGAAGAAGAAGAACAACCATCCAAATCAAGTGTCTTCTTCTTTCATACTCTTAGGAACTCTCTGAAGGACAACAATACTGCATCTGTCAAAATAGTTCCTGAAGTTCTTTCTTGTCAAAATTGAAAGCTTGAAGCCCTATCACCCTGAAGAAAAAGTTCCATCCCTCCGTGAATAAACTCAATATTTCATGGGGAGCTTTTTGTCAACATCAACTCCTCTAGTCTTCTCAGTTGTATTGAGAAAGAGAAGACACCATCACTCTCTCACCCTCTCTGTAAAAAGGGTTCTCTACTCCCTTCAAAAGTGATTCTTGGTTACAAGTCTCCTAACCAAAAGACTTGAGGTTTGGTTTTTGAGCACCTTACCAAAAGCTCATTGGTGGCATTCACCTAATCAAAAACTTGAGTGGATTCCTACCAGGGTGATAGAAGAGTGGATGTACCATGTTTGGGGAACCACTATAAATTCTTGTGTTGTCTGGTTGCCCTCTTTTTTTTTATTCTTGTTGTGGCTGTTTTATTTAGTTTTCCTGTGATTTCATTTATTTCATTTGGTATTCTTTAATATAGTACCTAAGTTTAGGAGTACTTCTTATAGTTCAGAAAAAGTGTTAAATATACCCATATACTATATTCACCCCCCCCCCTCTAGAGTATATCAGATCTAACCCTTACTTTCAGAGATGCTGGTGTTTGTAGCATTATGCTAGATCCAGTCAAGGAGTACATATGCCTGGCCGAGGTTGCTACCTCAATCCCATGTAAGGAAGTCTAATGCGTGGACGAGGAGAATACAGCTCCAGTATATTCTTGCACTAGCCTAGACAGTCGTGTAGATCCACCCACAATTCCGGTGACTGGAGATGACACTGGAATCATCCTCAAGATTGAAGTTACTTTTTATCATTCTTCAAATTTATTTCTTAACCCCGCTCTCGTGCCTACTTCTCTGCAGGAGCACATCGTGGAACCGGTCCACTTAGTTCAAGGGCCTGTAATGCATCCTAACATTGATGGAGATAGGGTGCAGGTGGAGTCAGATTCGTCGAGCTTCACAACATTTATTCTACCCATGCATGATGTTCAAGACAAGTATAACTACACAGGAAAGTGGGTATTTGTTTTGTCGCCATTTCAGTACCCGCTACCGAAACGTGAACTTGAACAACTGCCCAAGCATTTCAAATTTCATACGCCCATCAGTTAAGAGAGTGCATGGTCATTGAATAAGTCCTGTTGGGAGACAATAAACCCATCAGTTATCTAGATTAGCATTTCTTTTTTAAATGTATTTTACTTTATTTAGCAGGTTAGGTCCTTGAACAATTATATTTTTGTGGGTGCCCATCTGGGTGCCGAATGTTATTTATATATATTATGCTTAATACAGGTATTCAGTCCACCTTAAGGACGGTAAAGAAAAGGGTTTATGGGAGACAACCAAATTTCGCAGCTTTTAAATTGCTTAATTATGTTGCAATGAATATATATATAGTCTTTGTGATGTGCTTGGAGTTAATGTCTTTTGCAGGTGGAGATCATTTGGGGACGTGGACTTTCTTCTGAAAATAACGCCAATGGACTGGTATGCTCAGTTTTGAGCATATGTACTTCTTACCCCTAGCTCTTTATATTATTTGGAATGTTTAGTTTTTCTTATTGTCACATTCAAGTCTGGTGGGAGAGCATGATTGTGGTCACTACACGAGCAAACATTTTATTGCATACCAGTTGTTATTTATTTATTTCAAAATCACTGTTGCACACACTAAATCACCCACATGAGCGCGATCTTATCCACGCGCGCCACTCGAGTCAAATGGATTGCTTGCATGTAAACTTTAAAATAGTGTGCTGGCTTAGGATTTTAGGATAGAGTAGTGTGAAACTCATGTAGTGCTCCTAATCAAGTACTCATGGTCTGTGTAGAAATATTATAGATTTAATTTTTCTTTATGCTCGTAGATTTATACTTTTTCTGCATATGTAAATATTGTTTGTACTACTCAAAAATGTTGAATCTGGTGAAATCGAACGGTAGTGTAGGGATGTGTGTAGCCGTCACTAGACTCGTTTTTCTTGAGTTGGGAGGAAGGATCATCTTTCTCGGTGTCTAAGAACTTGACCCAAGCTACTCTCGAAGCATTGGTGCATGGTTAGTGAAGCGTGAGCGTGACGTAGGACATCAATTTGGCTAGTTTGAGCC
This sequence comes from Platanthera zijinensis, assembly GCA_039513925.1. Taxonomy (NCBI): domain Eukaryota; kingdom Viridiplantae; phylum Streptophyta; class Magnoliopsida; order Asparagales; family Orchidaceae; genus Platanthera; species Platanthera zijinensis. The sequence goes on along the minus strand of CM077092.1, from coordinate 68,521,557 downwards.
TTGTTTATCTTGTCCTAACTGCTAACCGTTGCAGGCGAAGTTTTTGCCTACCCCTCCTTTGATTCATCTCCACCTTCATTCACCAAATCCATGAGCTCCAATGAATTTAATATTTTGACGAGGTGTGATCTGTGGAATTCGAGTGATGTGGTGGATGAATTCAAGAATTTCTACGTGCTAAAGTTGGGGATTTCAATAGAAAAAAGAAAAAAATAGAGAATAGAATAAGAAATTTTTTGTAAAAGAATTACAATGAGAAATGGAATCCCTATCAGGTTATCATGATATTGGTCGGGTTTAGGCCGTGTGCACACCCGGTTTTCAATCTAAGTTTAAGGGTGTGGCATACAAGCAATTGTGAGGGGATGTATTGGTTTAGCTCGTTGTTTGCTCGGTTGGGTTGCATGTAGCCTCCATGTTTATCTTTGACTACCAAACCTTAGCTTATGGCCCATGATTATCCTAAAGCCCTACAGATTCGTGCTTGAGTCGAACTTGTGCCGTGGAGAGAGTGTGAACGAGCAAGCATATGGTCACCGACATTGGTGGATTCCTTTGGAGGTGATCTTGAGCCCTAGTCTTTGGCCAAGCTCGCCTTAGTGACATGCTTACTTTCTTCCTACATATGACCGAACGATTCTCTAGAATTCCAATTTTGAGTAGATACAATATTTATTTACACCTGTCGAAAAGTATAAATTCTGTAGTATAATTAAAAAGTTTGTCTATTATATTTTCTATGCCCGTGATATATTTGATTTCTCTCATTACTTCATTTGGAAATTGAAAGTGAAGGGATAGATACTACTCTAGAGGGGGGTGAATAGAGTTATCAAATTTTGCACTAGACAAAACTTAATAGTCTACCCAACTCCCTTGGAGTGAAATGCGGAATGAAAAGATTATAGATAAGGAGATAACCCTAAAGCCTAACACAAGTGTTGTGCACAAACTCAAGCTAACTGTAATTACAGTTAAGGCTTGGAAAACCTAATCAGCAACTAGCAAACCTAGTTATATCTAATCACAGTCACAATGCAGGAATTAAATTAAGCAAGCCAGACGACACAAGGAATTTATAGTGGTTCCCCAAACAACTTGGGTACGTCCACTCTTCTACCAACAAGGTAGGAATCCACTACAGGTTTTTGATCAGGTGCCCTGCCACCACAAGATCTGCTTCAGGTAGATCTAGAAACCCTTTAGACTTTTGATCAGGTGTCTAAAAACCAACACAGGTTTTTGATCAGGTGCCCTGCCACCAAGGGATACTTTTGAAGGGAGTAATAACCCTGTACAGGAGGGGGAAAGAAGGTTAAAAAGTCTTCTCTATTTTACAATAGATTAGAGAAGCACAAAGACTTGCACTGAGCTAGACAGCTCAAAAGAATCAAGGCTCCCCCTGGCTCAAATAATGTCCAGGTGAAGTCTTGCTTCAGTGCAGAAACTCTTCAGTAAAAACTGAAGGAAAAAACTACAAGAAGATATAAAATATAAAATAGAAATCTTCTAGCAGCTATCTTCTTCTTCTTCTTCAAAAGAACTCTGAGTCTGAACTTCCTGGAAGCAGGAGAACTCAGGTTGAAGAAGAGCAGAAGAGCTTAACACTTCTCAGTTGAGTGAAGATTGCTGAGAGCAGTTAAACTTGGTCTTGATGAAAGCTTGATTGCTAAATGAATAACTCTTAGAATAACTGGTTAGCTAGCGCAAATCCTTCTCCAAAGGATTCCTTTTATAGCAGCAACAAGCAACGGCTCTTTTAAATTTGAACTGTTTGTCTTCTTCTGAAACTTGAAACCTGGGCTGCAAATATCACAAAGACAAACACACTCTGCAGCAAAATATTCTATAAAAGGGATAAACCTTTTTCAAGGAAGCTGCAGGAAGCAATCTGATAATACAGGTACTAAATAAAATCACATCAGAGACAAACTCTTTATAGCATAAGGAAGACTTTTCAGTCTAACGGCTATAAAGGACTGACAGCAGATAAAGTAAAATACAATGTCAACTAATAAGACAAATAACTTTATCTGAAAAGATTTTACTCAGGCAAGAGGGATGGAGCAGATATTGCCTGGAAATATTATCATAAAATAACTGAAATAAAATGCCAGATAATGTATTAATTTATTAAATAGAATAAATAAATACAAAATAAAAAGGCAAACAGAAAACGTCGAACGACCCTCGGAGATCGTCGACCGACGCACGGAGATCGTCGACCTATCGGGAAGATAGTCGAACGATCCAGATAGTCGAACTATCAAAGAAGATAGTCGAACTACCTAGGCAGATAGTCGACCTATCAGAACAGATTGTCGATCTATCAGATAGTCGATCTATCCGGACAGATAGTCGAACTATCAAACACAAACAGATAGTCGACCTATCAAGCAGATAGTCGACCTATCACAGAAAACAGATAGTCGACCTATCAACAGATAGTCGACCTATCAAAACAAAACAGATAGTCGATCTATCAACAGATAGTCGAGCTATCAGATAGTTGAACTATCAGGACAGATAGTCGAACTATCAAAGACGACAGATAGTCGACCTATCAATAGATAGTCGAACTATCAAAGCAGAACCGATAGTCGACCTATCATCAAATAGTCGAGTTAGTTGAACTATCAGGACAGATAGTCGAACTACCAAACCAAGCAGATAGTCGACCTATCAACAGATAGTCGAGCTATCAACGCAGACAGAGCGTCGACCAACTGATAGACGATAGTCGATCAGCCGATAGACGATAGTCGAGCGACGTTCGACTATAGTCGAACGAAAAACTACTTAACCAAATTCTTCATCTGGAAAAGCGGGGACTCTACAGCTAGACCACTAACCATTGACTATAGATATTTCTTGGGTCAAGGGACTAAAAAGACAAGACTAAACTCAAATCAAACAAGGGTACCAACAGAAATTACTAAGCCAGCTAACTTTTTTCTAGTCCACGGAGTGATGATTTTCTCGGGACGATCAAATGATTAAGTCAGGGGGTGTGATGAGTCCAAGTTATATATATATGTTTGGACACATCTAGGCTAGTTTTCTCGTTGATACACTACACTTTAGAGCCGTAATTGTTCATATTTGTTATTATGTTCATTCCATGTTAAGTGCACTTTTGGCCCGTTTTCAGTGTGATTTTATAGTTTTTGTACTCTTGCCCTACTTGATGTTTTTCTGTGTATGGAGAATGTGGTATGCACGTTTCGGTGGCTCTTCTGTTTTTCCTGTAGGTATAAAGGTCATGCGCGTGTCCCAGGATTGTTTGGGAATGTTTTCTGCCTAAGGGCCACTGATCGTGTGTTTTTACATGCGCACGGTCAGTGGACTCCTTAGCGCACGACTGCTAGTCGTGTGCGGCTTGTTCGTCGAACACCAAACAGTACAGGATCTATAACGCACGATCATTGAACCTATAGCGCACAGCCACTAGTCGTGAGCCACATGCGCACTATTCTCCATTGTTCCAAGTTCTGTCTGGGGCATTCGCACAAGCATTGGACATAGTGCGCACGACCACCGGTCGTGCTCCACTGCTCGTGCGCGTTATCCCAGTTTTTCTTGAGTTCTGCCTTTGCTAATCGCACGATCATGGGATCAAGTGCGCACGACCACCAGTCGTGCGCCACTGATCGTGCACATATATATTATTTTTTTCTGTCTGCTGCAAGTTTCTCTGGAGTAGAGCGCATGATCATAAACTGTCAGTGCGCACGACCACTGGTCGTGCGCTGCTGATCATGCGCTCTGATTTTCTGTAATTGTATGTAAGCCCGTGCTCCGGGATTTAGGTCAACGCCTTTCATTTTTCCACCCCGTTGTTGCGCGCAAAGCGCCAATTTTCACCACCACATGTCCTCCACTCATCTCCATCCTCCTGGAAGCTTTCTCTGGCGATTTGAAGCCATCTTAAACTCTTCGGAGAGTTTCCAGCCACAAGCAGTGTGCAACAAAAATCTTTCGGTACAACTCATATGGGCAACGAGATAATAGATTGAAGGAAGGGGAAGAAGATGGAGGAAGACAAGTGGATTGACAACCCATTTACCTCCGGAAGCAACCACGGTCTGAGTCATAAAGTGGACTGACAACCCACTTCTCCGGCCATGAACCACGGCTAGGCTTTCCCCCTATCAGTTTATTCTACCTCTTCTTATTGTGAAGTGTATTCTTAAGCTTTTAATGAACCTAAACGTACTTATATTTGTCTATGAATGAAGTTTGCTTTGGTTAGTTACATCATTTGTTATTAGCTGTGTTGCACTCGCCTCCATTGACATCCACTCCACTCGCGCACTAGAACCACTCTAGCAAAGGCTAGAGTTGGTAGTTGAAGAGGTGATTGAGACCCTCACTTTCCGCACTTGTGTTCATTCCATCCACTTGCTCTTCGTCCTTTCGCCTAACGAAGTACGGCATAGCGGTCTGCACTAGTTCCATCCACCAAGCGAAGCAGTGCTTATGACTCGCATTAGTTTTCTTTTTGTTTTGATATCATTAGGAATCAAAAACAAATCCCCTTGTTGTTTCGTATTACTCTTAGTAACGATCTTTCTACAATGCTACCACGATACCCAACCTTCATTCCCTCGAGATCGACATTCGGGGAAGCTATTCCCAAAATTATTACTTGACAGCGACCGATGCACTTGTTGATGCATCAACAAGCACATCAGACAACAACATTTCTGATGGAGAATTTGCTTCCTTCTCTAGGAAGTTTCAGAAGTTGATGAAGAGGAAGTAGTGGAGGAGCAGACCTTCTACCCCCTCTCATCACAAGAAGGACCACTACAAAGCTTAGAAGAAATACTCTAAGGGAGATAAGTATGAATCAAAACCCAGTAAACATGTTTCTTCTAAAGTTGTTTGTTATTGCTGCAGCAAACCTGAGCATGTAATTGCTGACTGTCCAGTCAAGAGAAAAGAATCTGGAGAGAAGAAACTCCACCATCACAAGTTCAAGAAGGAGAAGACCTTCATTGCAAAGAATGAGAAGAGCTGGAGTCAATCTGACTCAACATCTTCTGAGTTTGAAGAAGAAGAAGCCTATATAGGGCCATTTGATGCTATTGTTAAAGAAGTTAAAGACTATCCTGCTGCTAGGATAGGTATCAGGACCCCTCTATCACATTCAGACAGTGACTTAGAGGAGGATGATTATGAAGAAGATCCCAACAGCTGCTATGGTTTGATGGCTATGTCAGATGAAGAATCTAGCCAGGATCAGCCTAGTCCAAATAAGGCACATTCTCTATCTAGTTCTTCTTCTAAGACTGGCTATGAGACTAGTTTAGATTCAGATACATCCTCATCCAGTGATGATGATGAATCTGAATTTGAGGAAGATGTCAATCAATTGATTGACCAGTATGGTGCCCTTTTGGATGCTTTAAAAGAAGAAAGAAGTTTGCCAAGAAGCAGGCTGTGGAGATTATCTCCCTACAACTAGCTGCTTCCCAGCAGTCTGAGTCAGCATCCTTGCTAGAATAGAAAATAAAGTAAGTCAGCCAACTAAAGGCCATCTCAATCATCCAGATTGGGACCATAAACAACAAGAACAGGATCATTTTGGATCTTGAAGAGAAGCTCTAAAGGGAGAAAATAATTGTGGCTAGTTTCTCAAAGCCTAAGTCAGTGTTGCCCCTGATTGACTTCTTCTCCTCTCAAAAGGGTAAGAAGGGGTTGGGATTCAAGGGAAATACTAGAGTTTCCCATTCCAAAGGGAAAGGAAAATCTCAAGTTCAGCCCCTGGTATCATTGCCTCCCATTTCTTTTAGGAAAGTGTTGTTACCTTCAAACAGGTATGACCAAGAGAGCACCTATGGTCACTGGATGAATGGTACATCCACTCGTGTGAACAAAAATATTCATAGCTATGGTGGAAGATATATCAAGGGGAAGAGTGCCTTTAAGGCTCCCTATGAGGAAATTCAAATGGTCCATCTTGGACCATTTATATTTGGTGCACCATCCCCCACACTCAAGAATAAGATAGTGACCTTTTCTAAGGATCTTCCAGCACATAGTCAGACCAAGGGTAGGTCTGTCAGCAAGCCTGACTTGGGTATTTATGAGTCCATCAATAGTATGTCTTCTACAAAGAAGACCACTGTTGGTAGATCTCAAGAAAAACCAAGTTCTTCTACTAGCTAACTCACCTTCAGCCAGATTATGGCTGAGAGAAATAAGAAGAAGGTTGTTGTTCTTCCTTCTATGCAGTCAGCAGCTTACCAAACTGTCATACCTGCTCAGAAAAGAAGACACAACATCCATGAGTGTTGGTGTTGTGGCAAAGTGGGACATTTTGCCTTAGATTGTAAGCACAATCCTACTGTGCCCAGAGCAAGTGGTAGTCTTCCTGTCAGAAAATCTGTAGGATGACAGTTTCTATTTCAGGCTAACTAAAACCTAGGACCCAATAAAAATTAGGGTTCTAAGGTAAATTAAACTATGTCTTGCAGGATAGTCCAAGTGCCCATACCCCTATATGGTACTTGGACAGAGGATGTTTCAGGCACATGACTGGAACAAGGAGTAACTTAAAGGAGTACACTCCTGTGAATGATGGACCCAAAGTAATCTTTGGTGGTTCAGATAGAGGAGTTATCAAAGGTTATGGTAAGATCACCAATGGCATAGTCACTATCTCAAAAGTGGCTTATGTTGAAAGGTTACAACACAGCCTAATAAGCATAAGCCAACTCTGTGATCTTGGCTATGTCATTGCATTTCACAAGGATGAGTGCCAAATTAAGAGGTCAAGTGACCAAGTGGTCATCTTTACAAACACTATGAGTGGAAATGTTTATTGCTTAAACTTTCTATGTCTAAATAAAGACTCCCCTATATCCCTAATTGTAAACGAGAAAGTCTCATACTGTGTACAATGACACAAGAGGCTAGCTCATTTGAACTATAAAACCATTGGAATGGTATTTATTGAAGAGCAGATTAGGAATGGTCCTAAGATGAAATGTACCAAGGAAGTCATTTTCTCTGCATGCCAAAAGGGCAAGCAGTCCAATGCTTCCTTCAAGGACATTGGGACCAAAGACTATGTGAGGTGCTTATACCTCCTGCATATGGACTTATTTAGTCCTATGCCAGTTCATAGTCTACGTAGGAAAGTCTACACCCTTGTGGTTGTTGAAGAATTTTCTAGGTTTGCTTGGGTTTTCTTTCTTAAAAAAAAGTCTAAAACCACTGATATCTTCAAGACTTTTGTCAAGACAATTCAGAATGAATTGGATAGTACTATGGTCAAAATCAGAAGTGACCATGGGACTGAACTCTAGTCTAAAAGCATGACAAGGTTCTGTGAAGAGCAAGAGATTCATCAAGAATTTTCTTCTCCAAGAACACCCCAGCAAAATGGGATTGTTGAGAGGAAGAATAGAACTCTCATTGAAGCTGATGGGACATTCCTAAGTGACACATCTCTCCCAGAATATTTTTGGGCTGAGGCAGTAAATACTGCATGTCATGTCCTAAATAGAGCTTCTATCACCAAGAGCCACAAGAAGATTCCCTATGAGATAATGAAAGGCAGAAAACCAAAGCTGACCTTTCTTAGAATCTTTGGTAGCAAATGTTATGTGCTAAATAATGGAAAGTGCAATGTGACTAAGTTTGTTGTCAAGTCCTATGATGGGATATTTGTTGGGTACAATAATAATAACAAGGCCTATATGATCTACAACTTGAAAAATCAAGTTATAGAAGAGTTTATACATATAGTATTTGATGATTCTAACATGATTAACAATGAGCTGTCAAGCTCCTCATCTATACATGTGGGTATAGAGCTGATGATGGACAAGCTAACCATAAAGGAAGCTGCTCCAATAGTCCAAATGAAGGTGATGGAACAAATATTCTAGAAGAAGTACAAGGCACACATGATGGGGATGAAGATCAGCAAGATGCAACCACTGAAGCTCAAGATGTAGAAGGAAGATTGCCTCCAGCTGTCAGGCATCTGAGAGATCATCCCAAACACCAAATAATTGGTTATGCTAGCCAAGTTATCACAAGGAGCAGAAGTCTCAACACACTGAAAGTATTTAATTTCAAGGATAGCTAAATCACCTAGAGTAGGGGTGAATAGGTTTCTTAGTCTCTTGTGACTATCTTTAATTTTCTTTCTTTTAGTGCTTTGTGAGTTGGCAGTTTTCTTCTTTCAAGACACACACAACCTGCAATAAAGAAACAACACACAGATGACACATAATATATAGTGGTTCCCCAGATTATGGGTACGTCCACTTTCCCTCCAACATTTCTAACAGCTTGTTAGACAAGGCACTTATCCAATCTAAGCTTCTAAGAGCTTATAACACGATCTCACAGGACCACTCAGTCTCCTCCAAAACTTACATCTCAGGCACAAGTCTCTACAACTCAGTGATCCAAAGATCACCTATCTCAGTCCAAAGGACCTACAACTCAGTGATCCAAAGATCACCTATCTCAGTCCAAAGGCCCTACAACTAAGGCTGGGAGGACAGTCCTACCTCAGAGAGAATGACTCTCCTATAGCTCAGGAACAAAGTACTTACCTCAGATCCAAAAGATCCTACAACTCAGGCACAAGTGCCCTACAACTCAGAGAGAATGACTCTCCTACCTCAGGGTCAAAAGCCCTACCTCAAATCCAATCTAGATCCTACTCTCTGTCCAAAGCCCTACCTCAGGTACACATGCCCTAACTCAGATTCTCAACAAAATCCTACCTTAGGGTAAACATCCCTACCTCAGATCCATAACTAGATCCTACTCTCAGGCAAATCTTCCCTACAACTCAGATCCAAAAGGATCCTACATAATGGAAGTGGATTGTTGAGTTGATTTGACATAAGAGAAATGTTTATGTGCCAACCTTCTTATACTGAGATAAACTCAGCCCAACTTTGACTCTAGGAATATATTCCCTGAGTCTACTGCTTCCTGAACTGAGAAATACTCAACCATATCTTCTTCTCAGCAATAAGAGAAAATCTTCAAGAAGCTTGTGCTGGAAGTAACCTATAGAACTCTTCTTTGCTTCTTCTATCCTTCCTGGACTAAACCGGAAGCTCAGTCCTAACCTCTTCTTCATAGCCTCCAAAAATTATTCTTCAGAACTGTACATCTGGAACTGTGAAGTGGCTGCAACTAAGGTTATCCTTTGCTGCACCATCTCTCTCAGAGATTGACTCTGAACTGCTGTTGATGGTGGAGATGAAAACAGCTAACTTTGATAATCTTCTAGTTACTACAGCTAGGATAACAACTTGCTGCTTCAGTTTACTCAGAGAATTTCTCTGATCTTGTTGTTGAATGTGTTGTTCTCAACAACTATCTCTTAATGGCTTTCAGATCAGCTACAGCTTGGCTCAGGCCTTGGCTGCTTCTACTTCCTCAGAGAATATTTCTGATCTTGTTGTTGAGGATATTAACTACAACAACTATCTAGTTGAACTCTCAGATCAGAATCTTGAACTTCTCCTCCAGGCTCTGCAACAATGGTCGAGGAAGAAGATGAAGTCCATCAATATCCCAAAAGTTTTTATCTTCAATCTAAACTCTGCCTTTTCTATTCCGCCGATCAACGACTATTTTTACCAATGGGCCCCACTAAATTTGTCAGCTGCATCTTTACTTTAACTGCCAAAAGTCATATTGTAGGCCTGTAGCGCCGTTTGTCGCGTACTGTAGCCATCCCGCCTTATTTTGAATTTTGTTGACTTTTACTGATGTCAGCATCTGTGGACTTAGTCAAAATTCAAGCACATTAGTATAAGCGTTGAGTGAACAAGCTTCACTAATTGCCAAAACACTTAGATAGATTTTTGTCACTAAGCATTGAGTGAGTAAGCTTGACTCAACGCCACAACACTTAGACAAATTTTCTGGCACTGGGCATTGAGTGAGTAAGCTTGACTCAACACCAAACTATTTTGATTGATTTTTTGTCCATTCTTTCCTTGAGCTTCGAGTGAACATGACACATTCTTCTCTGGCTTTGATTGAGCCTTCATCACTCAATGCCATCTATACTTTTGTAGTCTAAACTGCTTAGGCATCGAGTGAGCCTTCATCACTTGATACTTTTGGACTTAGACAGATTTTTTTACAGCCAAAGACAAAGCTTTGACAATCTGAGATTTACTCAATGCTTTTTGAAGTATGGCATTGAGTGAACTGCCTTCACTCTGTGACTGTGGACATGACCACTTTTCTGTCTTGCAAATAGTCAGGCTTTGACTGACTTGTCTTCTTTTAGCATTTTTTGGCATTTGGCATTGAGTGAGCTTACTTCACTCAACGCCTATGGACTTAAACCACATCTTTGCCTCTAGCATTGAGTGAGCTTGCTTCACTCAATGCCTGTGGACATAACCACATATCTTAGCATCTATTGTTGAGTGAGATTTCCTCACTCAACGCATGTGGACTTAGATAGATTTTCTATCTCTCTACCAGCCTACCTTGTGATCACATGTCACCATCTCTTAGACAAATTTTCTAACCTTGTTTCAAGGAACATCCTGCGCATGATGAGCTTAAACAACATCAAATACAACTATGCTCTTAGTGTTGTGGGTGATGCCTCTTCAAATCAAGTCTAAGAACATTGAGTGCAATATTCCCAATAATCTCCCCCTATTTGAAGAAGGCAGAACACCCAATAATACTAAGAAGCATTATCATAAAGATCATATTAATATAATGCAGTTGTAAGCTATGTCTGCTACATCTGCTAGCTGATGGATAAAATCCCAAAGGTGTTTTAAAAGAGAGAAGATTAAGATGATGTTCTCTGAATCTATATTTGATAAAGGCAGGTATACCTTATCGCTTATAGTATAGGATATAATATCACGGTCATATTAGAACCAAGGCGCGTTAATCACTTCTACTTCAAAGAGATTTCTATTATTTTATCAATTAGATACTTTGAGTTGGTTTGCAAATAAGAGAACGGTTATACGATAAAAGAGGGTGATTATGAAATAATTAAAAGGTTAGTACTTGATCTTGAATCACCTTGGAATGAAAATTACTAAAAATAGATAAATCCCTAACTCTCTTTAACGAAGATGCTTGGACCGTGGAGATTCCCAAAATATGAACGCACCTCTTTCAAGGCTACGCCCAACTGAGTTTAGGTTGATCAACCGAACTTTCGTTCTTTAATTGAAACCCCTAAAACTTGCTTTATGTGGTGAACCCCTCTATTGGATTTGACTCCAGTCCAGGAAATTTACGTCATCCTCTTTCAAGGATTGCATTCAACTCCCTTTACCCGTGAGTGATCAATCCATACACATGATCCTTTCGGCTACTAGAGTACAGAAACAGAAGAGAAAATAATATATCGATGATATGAACTCTCTAGAGATTAATCAAGGGTAAATCCTAAACATTTGTTAAAAGAGAAAGAGAAGATATGGATTAAGAAAATGAGATCATTCCATTCCTCGGATCATCTCGATCAAGCACTAAACAAAGTTTAGTTACTCATAATAGTGTAGGAAATGAAAATCATGTTAAGAATATGCATAATAAGAAAGAGAGAGTGAGAAAGGGAATATCAAACTATTTTATTTCTTATTGAAAAGAAGTTACAAAAAAGGGCATAGACACATTACAAAGAGAGTTTATAAAAAGATTACAAGTGCGATAAAAGAGATTGCAAGAACATTAAAACATGAAAACATTAAGCTAAAATACTATAAAAAAACTCTCAACAGCTCTCTCGAAGTCTCAAATGAAGGAGAAAGGGTGATCTCTTCCCCCTCTTCCTTCATGCCTATTTATAGGGCCAAAACCAAGGAGGTAGAGGTGGTAGATGGCATGAGGATGAAGCTTCCCTTGGTCAAAAATCACATGTTTCTTTAAAAGTCAATGACGGCTAATCCTTTTCACACTTATCATGAGACACATGATTGAAAAGCATGGTCAAAGTTGGCTTGCTTTCTCTCTTTCCAAGAAGCTTCTTTTAAGAACACATGTTAAATTCATAGTCAAAGGTTGCTAGCCTCTTTCATACTTAGGAGAAAATATCTCATCGGACCATTGGGGCTTCATTCTCTTCTTGAATATGGTTCAGTAACATGGTAACATGACTGCACTAAACATTTAGTTTGGCACACCCTAACTGAAGGCGTGTTCTTTATAATTGATAATACAACATGTCTCGAGATCCTACAAAACAGTAAATTAGGCGTGGTTAGGATAGAATTATAAAAAAGATACGGTTTAACAGATAAAATTAATAATATCTATATATTTATATTATATTATTTAGATTTTTGTATTAATAACTTAGGTCAAATTATGCATCATCAAATTCCCCCAGACTTATTATTTTGCTTGTCCTCAAGCAAAGACATACGAGTTAGGAAAAAAACCAACCAAACAAATTAGTTATGCCAAACACGAGTATGTTGCAAAATTAAGGTAGAGGAATTATGAAAAGAAGACAAAACATTTTTTACTTAGTCTTAGCACAAAATTTTACAATTTTCACTAGCATAAAAAAATAAATCAACCCATGTTTTTAAGCAAAACTAAAAATTAAAATGTGATAAATGAAATGTATATTGAGTTGCTACTAAAATCTAAGAGATATTTTATAGTCATATCAATCTAATTCAAAGATCAATAGTACTACCAAGAACTTACTCAATTTACTTTCTCGCTACCGTACTAAAGATTATCCTTGGAAGCATGAATCAAAAGGACTTTCGTTAGGTGTAAATTTTTGGCTTAGGTTTTAAGGGTGTGGAGTTCAAAAGATAAATATGAAGGGTAAAGCACACTTAAGACAAAAAGAAGTGTTTTGCAAAGAACTTGCTGCTAGAAAATAAAATTTTAACACCCCAAGTAATTTTGCAATATAAAGTTGGGGTTTAAATGTCATTCATAATATTTTTTTGCATATATATATCATATCTTCTTTCTTCTTTTGAAGCAATTAAGTTTTCCCTTTTTTTTCTTTTTCCTCTTTTGTAGCTATTGAGATATAATACAAATCTCCACCATTTTCACAAAATATAGTACACACAAGTGACATAAAGCTCAAAATGTTTTAAGTGTTCAACATGGGTAAGCTATATGGCTTTGGCAAAAAATAAGTGGGGCTTATAAAAAGAAAATGGAAAAGGCATAACGTGGCTAGCAATAGTTAGGAATTTAAGGTTCGGGATGCAAAATCTCAAACTAATCAAAAAGTTGCCTAGGTCATCTTCATGCTCTTAAGTCTACTTAAAGCAATGTATTAAAAAATTCAAGAGACGCAAATTCCAGATAGAAAATAAAGATAATTGATTTTTCATGAAAAATAAAGATAATAAGCATCATAGATTTGTTTGCATCTACTATACTTGACACTAATCAATCATTTTAAAGATTTTTAAAATAGAAAACAAGGGATGATAGATTTTATAAAAGTGAAAAAAATTAAAATGGCTATGAAAAAGTGCAAATATTTAAGAAAGTTTTTCAAAATTAACATGTTACCTTAATTAGGAACACTACATGAGTCAACATATTACTCATGAAACATAGACAAAATAAAATTTAATTTAATTTATTTCAACTAAACATGTACATAAATGATTAAAAATAAGAAAATGCAAAGCCATGGAGTACAAAATGATTTAGCAAAGATTAACTCAAATTATTAATTATATTATATAAGTTTTAACCTTTTTTGGTATATAAATACTTTTTATACACTAAAGACAATGGAAAGATATATATATATATAATTAATTAAGGAAATATACCCCCATACTTAAAGTTAAACATTGTCCCCAATGTTTAAAATCAAGTATGCAGTAATAAAAATGCAATAAAAGAAGAAGAAAGGAAAGAGGGCATCCCTTATGGTGAAGTCGACGAGGCTAGAAGTAAACCTGCAAAAACATGTTAAAACAAAGAAAATAATAATAAGAAGATAAAGTTTGGGGTGCCTCCCAAAAGCGCTTTGTTTACCGTCGAGTAGCTTGACAAATTGACATGTAAGATTATATGGAGAGGGTCTCAATATTGGTGATCAAAGTTTCATTAAAAAAATAAATTTTAGCCGGTGGGCGTTCACTTTAAAGGAGCCAAGTTCCTGGTGGGAAATAAGAACGGTCTCGTATGGCCAAACCTCTTTGACAACAAAGGGGCCGGACCATCAGGATTTTAATTTACCCGGAAAAGGACGAAGGCGTGAGTTGTAAAGAAGGACAAGATCCCCTGGTGAAAAACTTTTAGGAATTTTAATATTTTTATCATGATAGAACTTTGAGCGCTCCTTATAAAACTTATTAATTTCATAGGCGTTAGCACGTCATTCATCTAGTTCATTTAGTTGGAATTTTCTTTGCTCAGAGTCCAAAGTATAATCAAGATTAAGGAATTTCAGCGCCCAATAAGTGCGGTGCTCTAACTCAACTAGAAGGTGGCATGCTTTGCCGTAGACTTATCAGTATGGTGTACGACCGATGGCGGTCTTGTATGCCGTCCGATAAGCGCATAGTGCATCATTGATCTTTAATGAGAAGTCTTTCCTATTTATCAAGACAATCTTTTCCAAAATCCGCTTGAGCTCGCGGTTCACCACCTCCACTTGGACGCTAGTTTGTGGGTGATAGGCGGTGGAGAGTTTGTGTGTAACACCATATTTTGCTAAAATTTTAGCAAACTGGCTATTGCAAAAGTGTGTGCCCTTATCACTAAATATAGCGCGAGGTGTGCTAAAACGAGAGAATAATTTCTCTAAAAAATTGACGACGACTCTTGCATCGTTGGTTGGGAGAGCTGTGCTTCCGCCCACCTCGACATGTAGTCGACCGCAACGAGAATATATTTATTATTAAATGAGGGAGGGAGAGGACCTACGAAATCGATACCCCATAGCTCGAAAATTTCACACTCCAAAAAGGAGTTTTGGGGCATTTCATCTTGACGAGATATGTTACCTGACCTTTGGCAGTTGTCGCATCCACTCACGAAAGAGTGAGCATCCTTAAATATCGAGGGCTAGTATAAACCGACCTCCAACACTTTCCTTGCTGTCCGGTTTGCTTGGTAATGTCCGACGGTTGGTCCTGCATGGTAGTGTCGTAATATTTGCAACCCTTCCTCGCTCGAAACACATCTTCTTACCACTTGATCCGCGTAGATACGAAATAATAAGAGGTCTTCCAAAAAGTAGTTCTTCATGTCGGAAAAGAATTTCTTCTTTTGCTGACTTGAAAAACCTTTTGGCAGGACCCGGGCCACTAGATAGTTGGCCAAATCCACAAACCAAGGGGTAGAAGAATTGGTTAATTTTTTGATGGCGAGGAGGCGCACACACCATAGTTCACAAATAGGCGGAAAAGTTACAGGTTAATACCAAAAAATATTCGCATCCTAACTCAGAGTATGCTAACGGAAGCTTTAAGGTTCTTTGAACTCAACTCATTTGAATGTCCACAATATATAAAACATCATTTATATATAACAACACAGGAATGTCTCTTTATACATACATGAAAGTTGGCCTTACGGCCTTACAGTTAACCTTCACAAGTATGAATTACATACATCGAAACGCAGGCCGGCCACACATGAAAACAATAAATTTTTCTTCATTCGGCCCTCGAGGGCCAGTAACAGCAGCAAGGGCTTCAGCCTGCTATTTCCCACTGGGCTCTCCAGCACCTGCATGGGGACAATCCACCACAACGGTGGTAAATAAGGCAACGGTCAGCATTCAGCTGACTAATTTATAACGACCCTACCCCTTTCCCGGGGCAGTGGTATTCCTTCCCTGCAGGCATAGCATTTTCACAAGCAGATATATCTCAAGATGTGCACTCACGCACAATCACTTTATCACAAATGTCGATCACGCGGCCTGACGCTCCGTGCACTCAGGGCACATTATCGGTGTACCGAAAAATCAGGGTCCCACCACCGTTCTCAGGTCTCAAACCCAACGGTAAAATTTGAGCATTCGTGCTCCACGGCCCACGACCGGAGACTTTAGTCTTGATGGCGAACAGCCCAAGACTCTCATTATGTGATCCTAACGAAGCCAACAACCTAGGCACTCAAGTTAGACAACAATAACGCGGATATAGTTCAGCCCTTGCCCATTGCTCAAATCGTCAGTTCAATGTCTAGACTGAAACGGGTCGGCTTCCCCTTGTCTGTTTAGCTCACCGGCCTTTAAGAGCACATAGCTCACAATAGCCACAACGTCCCTGAAGGACTAGCTTCACAATCAAAGCAGGAGTGAATGCCATCGTTCATCACGATCGCTAGGTTGGGTCAATAGAAGCTCTCTTTCTGCGCCCAAACTCAACCCAAACCCTGCAGCATCCTGCAGTGCCAGCATATATCACACAAACTTCGAGAGTATTTTCCTGGAACTCCATTCCAGTATTTCATGTTACTCCACTTCATAGGCACAACCCGCCGACTCCACAAAATACTTATTTATACACGGAGTCTTCTCCGGTGCGCAAAATAAAACATCACCAATCCAGACCAACCTGTCCAGATGGGCTTCACACAGCATGCATATTCCGTACTACACATTTCCGGATCTATATGAAAGACTTCTTGGGGATTTCAAGAATCAACTCAACGGAAATCCCTCAATATTTCACCTTTTGGTGTAGGAAATCCATGCACATGCCAAAATAAGGACTTCACATGTACAAGGAGAAAGATTGTTACCCTTGAAGTTCTCTTTGGAGCCATGGCAAAGCATTTCTACGCGGATATAAATGAGCGCCTCACTTTCCCCTTCGCGAATCTAGCTTCAGATCTTGTTTTCAACCACAAAATCTGCTCCAGCACTTTAACAAGATCCACCCCAAACTCCAGCTCCAGCCGAGATGTTTCTGCTCCATAACTGGAAAGAGAGAGAATAGAAAAGGAAATAATGATTTCCTCCTTCCTATCTGCCTGCATAAGTGGCCTCGGATTACATCCCAGCCACACGATAAAATCAATAAAACCAAGCAACGACTCGGGTTGAAGCTAAAAAAGTCAATCACCGGTCAGTGGCCGCACACCAGCCCCCTGACACGAGTCATCACTTCGGCGACATCTAATTTCGACATTTCGTCGAACAGAACCACATTCGTCGAACGCAAATCGTCGAATAGGAGATAATTCGTCGAATGGAGTCTGAGTTCGTCGAGCTGGCCATAACACCAGACAACACTATTTTTGTCGAGCTCTGCTCGACGTTTCGTCGAGCTCAGCTCGACGCTTTTTATCGAGCTCTACTCGACGATTGTCGTGGAGCTCAGCTCGATGCTTTTCGTCGAGCTCTGCTCGACTATTTAGCTTGATACCCCTTATTCCTTTTTGGGGTGTTACATCTACTATGATTAACAGTGGGCTGCCTAGCTCCTCTTATAGTTCTGTAGGTACAGAACAGATGATGGACAAGCTGACTCTCAAGTAAGCATAACCAATTATCCAAGATGAAGTGGATACTCCAGAAGATCTACCAGGCACACTAGGAGAGGATGAAGATCAACAACAAGCTGCACATATTGCTGAGAGAAGACTGCCACTTGCAGTCAGACATATGAGAGATCATCCAACACACCAGATCATTGGTGAGGATAGTCATGGAGTAATGATAAGGAGCAGAAGTCATAACACAGCCATGTATTCAAGCTTTCTATCCCAAGTAGTGCCCAAGAAGTTTGAAGAGGCCAACATAGACCAGCATTGGATTGGAGTTATGCAGGAGGAACTGAACTAGTTCAAGAGGTGCAAGGTCTGGAAACTTGTTCCCAGACCACATGGTCATAATGTCATTGGATTCAAGTGGATCTACAGGAACAAGCTTGATGAAAATGGCATTATAGTTAAGAACAAAGACAAACTAGTAGCTAAGGGGTACAGACAAGAAGAAGGGATTGATTTTGATCAAATCTTTGCCCATGTAGCAAGATTGGAGGCCATCAGATTGTTCCTTGCATATGTTGCACACAAGGGATTCAAGGTCTACCAAATGGATGTGAAGTCAACCTTCTTGAATGGTGACTTAAAAAAAGAAGTCTATGTTGAGTAGCCTCCAGGTTTTGTAGTTCCTAACTCACCTGATTATGTTTACAGACTTAGGAAAGCTCTATATGGGCTGAAGCAAGCCCCTAGAGCATGGCATGAGACTTTGTCTAGTTTCTTCATTGAGAACAAATTCTCTAGGGGAGAATAAACAAAACCCTATTCCTAAGGGAATCTAAGGGTAAGATCATCCTAGTTCAAATCTATGTAGATGACATCATTTTTGGATCTACTGATGGCAACCTCTGTAAAAAGTTTGTTAAACTTATGCAGGGGAAGTTTGAGATGAGCAGTATAGGTGAACTTAAGTTCTTCTTGGGCCTCCAAGTAAGACAGACTGATGATGGCTTGTCCATATCCCAGTCTAAGTTCACTAGGGAGTTGATAAAGAAATTTGGCATGGATAACTCCTCCACTATGAGAACTCCCATGGGGTCTAGTAAGCCTGTAGGCAAAGACGAGGTAGGGAAACCTGTTAATGAAACTTTATAAAGAGGGATAATTGGCTCCCTTCTATATCTAACTGTAAGTAGGCCATACATCATGTATGTTACATGTGTTTGTGCTAGGTATCAGGCTTTCCCTAAAGAATCTAACTACTCTACAGCTAAGAGATTTTTGAGGTATCTTAAGAGCACTCCACATCTTGGCCAGTGGTACCCTAGGAATGGGGAGTTTGAACTAACATGCTATTCAGATGCAGATTTTGCAGATTGCAAAGAGGATAGGAAGAGCACATCGGGAACCTGTCAGTTCTTGGGAGGGAGACTGGTATCTTGGAGTAGCAAGAAACAAACCAGTGTGGCAATATCAACGGTAAAGTCAGAGTACATCTCAGTAGGAAGCTGCTGTGCTCAGTTGCTGTGGATCCAACATCAGCTTCAAGATTACAACCTCCAGATAAGTAGAACTCCTCTATTCTGTGATTCTACTAGTGCAATCTCAATTGCTAGGAATCCTGTCTCCCATAGTAGGACTATGCACATAAAGATTATATATCATTTTATTGGGAGCATGTGGAATGTGAAGACATCACCCTTGAGTTTGTTCCAACAGACAAGAAAGTGGCTGACATCTTCACTAATCCACTAGATGAAGCCAAGTTTAACATCTTCAAATTTGAGTTGGGTATGTTAAACTTAGTATAGCTTCAGTTGCTCCTCACCTGGTTGCAAGCAATTTTGACATTTTGCAGATGGAATTGTACTTTAAAGAAATGAAGATTCTCCAATTGAGGGGGAGCATGTCCAGCATAATTCCAACATTTCACTACTGCCTATTTGAGGGGGAGCAAGTGATAAGATGATCAGATGATCAGGTGAATCATACTAGCTATTTGCTAAAGTTAAAAAGGGGGAGATAAGATATTAGATGATCAGATAAGTGAGGTAGCAGCAATTCAGGGGAAGCAGATGCAGTGATGTTACATTCTGCAGGTTGAGAAGTGTGGTAACTATAGATCATTTCTCAATTATATAGTTTTCTTCTATTATGCTTATTGCTGCATGGTTCTGTGTATGTCATTGACTCACTTGCCTAAGAGTTTTGACTTCCTCAAATAGAGGGAGATTATTGGGTCCATTGCCCACAATGTCCTAAATTTGAGGAAGTCAATCTTATCAATGATATACACATATCAGTAGATGACTGTGATGAGATAGGTAGCCTAAGTGGCTAAGTCAGGTAAACACTTACCTAAGGTGTGGGCTGACAAAAATCTGTCTAAGTCCGCAGGCGTTGAGTGAAGGTTAATCACTGTCAAAACCTAAATAGTGGCAAGCTGAGAAAATGACTAAGTTCACAAGCATTGAGTGAAGTTAACTCACTCAACTCCATACAACAAAATGTTGTGAGACAGGCTAAAGCAGTAATAGCCTAAGTTGAAATGAGCTGAAAAGTGGCTAAGTCCGCAGGCATTGAGTGAAGTCAACTCACTCAACACCATGCCACTAAAGAGAAATATGGCTAAGTGTTTTGGCGGTGAGTGATAAAGATACACTCAACGTCATACATCAAAAAAGCTATAAGTTGAACTAATTGAACTATGTTCAGAATTCGTCGAACTCAGTTCATAACTCATCGAGCTGAGCTCGCAATTCATCGAACTCAGTTTAGTTTGTCGATCTTGGTTCATAAAATTTGGCTAAGGCAAAATGTATTGAAACTATGTTCAGAATTCGTCGAACTCAGTTCATAACTCATCGAGCTGAGCTCGCAATTCATCGAACTCAGTTTAGTTTGTCGATCTTGGTTCATAAAATTTGGCTAAGGCAAAATGTATTGAGTGAGGCGTGCTCACTCAACGCTCTCAATGCCTAAGATGATGTAGAGGCAGAAATATGGTTAAGGCAAAAAGCGTTGAGTGGAGGTTGCTCACTCAACGCTGTTAACGCCTAGAGGAGACAGAATTTGGTCTAAGTAGTTTGGCGTTGAGTGATGCTCACACACTCAACGCCAAACAACAGAAAGCTGATAAAGCAAGATGACGTTGAGTGAAGTTGAATCACTCAACGCCTAGAAATAGATTTATATTCTAAGTAGTTTGGCGTTAAGTGAAGGTTACTCACTCAACGCCAAGAGACAGTAGATCTGTCTAAGTGTTTTGGCGTTGAGTGATGCTTACTC
Source organism: Platanthera zijinensis (assembly GCA_039513925.1). Classification (NCBI taxonomy): domain Eukaryota; kingdom Viridiplantae; phylum Streptophyta; class Magnoliopsida; order Asparagales; family Orchidaceae; genus Platanthera; species Platanthera zijinensis. Next base: position 68,500,854 of record CM077092.1, on the reverse strand, counting down.
ACTCAACGCCTATTCTACTAATGCTCGATTTTGTCTAAGTCCACAGGTGCTGACGTCAGCAAAATCGACAAAGTCAACTAATGTCAAATAAGGTACGTGGAAGCTACAGTACACGACAAAACTTACTGTGAAGCTACTATACGTCTTCTTCCATTAAAGCAAGGCACAACTGGAAGCTGCAGGTGGGGCCCACCAATCTCTAAGAGCCATTGATCAACGAACTATAAAAGGATGAGATATGGCCAAGACAAAAAAACTTATAGGGCTTTTATCAATTTCAAAAGTGAGAAGCCGTCTTCATCTTCCTCACCATTGCTGCATGTGAAAAACTTGAAGTTCTCCAGCAAGAAAAGTTCAGTTAGCTGTGCAAGTCTCCATCTGTCACATCAGATTCAGATTAAGTTCTGAAGAAAGAAGAACCTTCATCCTTAAGCAAGTTCAGTGAGCTGTTTGAAGACTTAAGATCAACAGATCTTTAGCCTTCTGCAGTAAGTTCAGAAGATAACTTCTGAGTTCCTCCATCAAATCTTTTCTCTGCTGTGTGGAGAGTTGGAGCAGAAATTTCTCTGCTCTAGTTGTTGACACAGAGAAATTTCTATGTGTCAAAGTAAATTAAACTATTTCTTATTGTAGGATCCTTCTAGATCTTAGTTGTAGGTCCTTGGGCCTAAGGTAGGGCAAATTTGTCTGAGCAGTAGGAGAGGAATCCTCTCTGAGAGTAGGATCCTGAGGGATCCGAGGTAGTGAGTTTCACTCACTGAGTAGTAGGGCAGTTTTGCCTGAGCTGTAGGAGAGTGTATCTCTCTGAGTTATAGGAGCAAGTTTACTCTGAGGTAGGGCTATCCTCCATAGCCTGAGTGGTAGAGCTTAGGTGGCGTTTGGCGCGGCTTATTCCCTGCGGTGCGGTGGAAACGCACCACAATTCTCACCAAAAGCTGTGTTTGGCGCGGCTTCTTTCACAACCGCCGTTTACTAACAACCGCAGCTTCCTCCTTACACCCATCCACGATATTTATCTACGTTCTACCGCAGCTTTCAGCCCGATAAGGCCAGCGGCGAACTCCAGAAACCCTATCTCTGGCGATCCGAGCGGCGAAGCGGCGAACGATCGGCCTGCGCTCCCTGGCGATCTTCCCGTCGACGAAGAAGATCGGTGAAGCGCTCATCTCCTCTCTCCCGACGCTGTGCACATCTCAGGTATGTTTGATCTTACCGGCGTTTGTTTGAAAACATCCCGATCCCGTTCTTCCATTTCCAACCATCTATGGTTTGTTTCTCCTAAAGATCTTCGTTTTTTGCCGCAGGGTTCTTCGTGCTTTGCAATAGCTAGGTTTTCTCCATCTTCATTAGCAACCACCGGTCTCACAAGGGCTGAGGTATACCCTTTCTTCCTTCCCCTCCTTTGCAATTGGTTTGTTTAATGGCTTGCACTGTATAGCAGAAGGATTTGTTTAGGGATGCTGTGTATAGCTGGATTTGGTGCTTTGCAATTGGTTTGTTTGTGATGTGTGATTGTGTGTTTAGGAGTTGTTTGTGTGTGTGTTTATATGTGTGTGTGTGTACATGTGTGTGTGTTTGGGAGTTGTATGTGTATATGTGTGTGTGTGTGTGTGTTTAGGAGTTGTATGTTTATATGTGTGTGTTTATATGTGTGTGTGTTTATGTGTGTGTGTTTATATGTGTGTGTGTGTACATGTGTGTGTGTTTGGGAGTTGTATGTGTATATGTGTGTGTGTGTGTGTGTGTGTGTTTAGGAGTTGTATGTTTATATGTGTGTGTTTATATGTGTGTGTGTTTATGTGTGTGTGTGTGTTTATGTGTGTGTGTGTTTATGTGTGTGTGTGTACATGTGTGTGTGTTTGGGAGTTGTATGTTTATATGTGTGTGTTTATATGTGTGTGTGTTTATGTGTGTGTGTTTATATGTGTGTGTGTGTACATGTGTGTGTGTTTGGGAGTTGTATGTGTATATGTGTGTGTGTGTGTGTGTGTGTGTGTGTGTTTAGGAGTTGTATGTTTATATGTGTGTGTTTATATGTGTGTGTGTTTATGTGTGTGTGTGTTTATGTGTGTGTGTGTTTATGTGTGTGTGTGTACATGTGTGTGTGTTTGGGAGTTGTATGTGTACATGTGTGTGTTTATATGTGTGTGTGTTTATGTGTGTGTGTTTATATGTGTGTGTGTGTACATGTGTGTGTGTTTGGGAGTTGTATGTGTATATGTGTGTGTGTGTGTGTGTGTGTGTGTTTAGGAGTTGTATGTTTATATGTGTGTGTTTATATGTGTGTGTGTTTATGTGTGTGTGTGTTTATGTGTGTGTGTGTTTATGTGTGTGTGTGTACATGTGTGTGTGTTTGGGAGTTGTATGTGTACATGTGTGTGTTTATATGTGTGTGTGTTTATGTGTGTGTGTTTATATGTGTGTGTGTGTACATGTGTGTGTGTTTGGGAGTTGTATGTGTATATGTGTGTGTGTGTGTGTGTGTGTGTGTTTAGGAGTTGTATGTTTATATGTGTGTGTTTATATGTGTGTGTGTTTATGTGTGTGTGTGTTTATGTGTGTGTGTGTTTATGTGTGTGTGTGTACATGTGTGTGTGTTTGGGAGTTGTATGTGTACATGTGTGTGTGTTTGGGAGTTGTATGTGTGTATGTGTATATGTGTGTGTGATATGTGTGTGTATATGTGTGTGTGTATATTTGTGTGTGTATGTGTGAGTTTGTGTATGTGTGAGTTTGTGTATGTGTGAGTGTGTATGTGTATGTGTGTTTGTGTGTGTGTATGTGTGAGTGTGTGTTTATAAAACTTGAGTTTATGTATATGATTGTTTATGTGTTTTTTTGTGTTTATGTGTGAGTGTGTGTGTGAGTAGAGGAGATGATCGCGCTACGTGATAGTATAGCGGATCAGTTGTATGAATCGAGAGCATAGCTCGAGATTGCGGGTGTACTCGGATTTGTTGTGTTATGTTTTTATTTTAGACTAAAGTTTTTTTTTTTTTGAAAAAAAAATTTCAACTCAAAACTCCGTTTTGAATCCAAACAACTTATTCAAAACTCTGTTTTCAAAACTCCATTTCATCCAAACAGTTTTTTAACAAAACTCCGTTTTCCAGAATCAGCACTTTTTCCATCAGCAGCTTCTCATCAGCAGCTTTCCATCAGCAACAGCCCAACCAAACAGACCCTTAATTGCCTGAGGTAGGTGATACTTGTATCACTGAGAGTAGGCCTTTGTGGCTGGAGTGTAAGTCTTGGAGGAGACTGAGAGATCCTGAGGGATCTGAGGTGTAAGCTCATTGGAGTATTGGTTTGGAGAAGTGTCTTGACTAACAAGAAGTTAACAAGGTGGGAGGAGAGTGGATGTACCCATAATTTTGGGGAACCACTATAAAATCCTTGTGTGCTTTTATGTTTTTGTTTTTCTTTTCTTACTTGCAGGTGTTAATGACAAGCTCTAGATCACCCTAAGCTGAAAGCTAAAAAAAACAACAAGATATTAAAAAGACTATCAAAATACCTAGACAAACCTATTCACCCCCTCTAGGTTGCTAGCAAACTTGAAAATAAGATCTTTCATCTATCATCATCAGTCGGATGGACAATCAGAAGCGGTAAACCGCTGCGTGGAAGGCTACCTTCGTTGCATGTGTTTTGAAAAGCCTCGAGATTGGGTGGATTGGCTACCGTTAGCAGAGTGGTTGTATAACACGACGTATCGTTGCGCCATTAAAATGACACCATATGAAGTCGTGTACGGACAAGAACCTACAACCCTACCACATTATGTTGAGGGGTCAGCTAAGTAGGACGCCGTCGACCGGTCTCTTGTGGCCCGCGATCGAGTCATGACAATTCTGAATACTAATTTGGCACGAGCCCAAAATTGGATGAAGAACGTCTCAGACCGGAAGCACATGGAGCAGATTCTTGAAATCGGGGAGTTGGCTTGGGTGCGGTTGCAACCATACCGCCAAGTCAGTGTAAGGGAACATCGCATGCAAAAATTGTCTCCACGGTATTTTGGGCCATTTTCGGTTATTGAGCGGGTGGGAAAGGTGGCTTACAAGCTAGAACTTCTAAGGGAGGCCAAAATTCATCACACTTTCCATATCTCATAATTGAAGAAATACAACGGTCCCCCAACTGGCTTCATGCATCTGCTACCGATTACCGTAAACAAAGAGGGGAACCCGCAAGTTGAACCAGTGACATTTCTGGACCGACGTATCACCAACCGGGAGGGGCGTGTGGTGACTACTACTCATTCAGTGGGCCAACGACACGCCAGAAGAAGCAACGTGGGAAGATCTATGGGCGCTCCCGTCAGAGGTGGCCCGACTTCGTTCCTTGAGGACAAGGAACATTTGATGGGGAAGACTTTGTTGCGTCCCGCAGGACAATTTTGTATTAGTAGGGGTCAGTTTTGTTATTTTATATGGGGGAAAAGGTATTTGAGTCTTTTGTTGGGCTAGGGCTGTTGTTTTATTGTGGGAAAAGGGTTGTAGAACCTTAGGCCCTAGGGTCTTTTATCCTGTTATTGATCTTCTTCTTGTTGCTAATGGCATGTTTGTGATTGTTGTTATTGTTTGGGTGTGCATTTCAACGAATTACTGAACCCGGTAGGCTGATCACGACTGAAGAAGAGGGATACTCCGGCGTTGCGGGAAGAGAACGCAACATCTGCCGATTCCGTCGAGAACAGCGTCCCAGTCCTGCTTCCATCGTCTGCCAGTCCTAGCCCCGCCAAATCCCGACTCCCTGCTCTCAGTCATCCCCAGCGCCAGCTCCATTCCGCCGCCTGCCCAGCTCTATTCCGCCGCCAGATCAGATCCATTCCTTCTGCAGATCGCTCTTAGAACATCGTCCAGAAGTTGGAATGGAGGTAGAATTTTCGTTTCCCTGCTCTTCTGTCACTCTGCTTCTCATCTTCTTCGTTTCTCATCTTCTAATCGTTATCTTGAGTTGACTGCAGTGGGCTACATTTTCTTCTGGGAGTAACGAGGGTTCCGTCGGCACAGAGAGAGGCTCAGAGAGGACACTGTAAGTTCTTCAGTTTTCTAAGTTGATCTTGTGCTACCTCGTCCCTCCAGATCTCCTCATTACCGTGTCATACATTATTTAGTATTGATGTTCATAGGGTAGGGTTCGGATATGCCCATCAATATTCCTTCTTTGGGGGACATTAGATGAACATGATGTAATTTAGGCATATGATTCTAGGATATGGTTACAGCGAGTTGTCAAACTTGATGGATTCTTCTCTGATCCGCGTATCTGAAGAACTTTACTTAAGAAGTAGGCATATGATTTAGCTCTTTTTTTATATCTCTATCATTCACTCACTGTAACAATCCCAAATCTGTAATAATAAAACTCAAGGGAATGACCAAGGGAAGAGGTGGCCGGAGGTGTGAGAGAGGAAGAAGGGCCGGGAGTTGGGAGAGAGGAAAGGGGGCTGGGAAACATAGAAGAACAAAGAACTTTATTAATCTTCTTTCATAGTCCCAATTACAATCAATGACTAGCCACATGGCCCATGGTTGTTTCATTGCCTTCACCTTTTAAAAATGACGTCCTCGTCGTTTGTTAATCTAAAAAAAAAATTCTTCATTGCGACCCTCAATTTGAGCTGCTTCAATTAATTCCACCAGGATCAAAGACTAGAATTATTGATGTGTTTTGACCCTTCACTTGGAACTTCGCAGGAGTCATCACCAACAATGGTTTCAAAGTACAACGTTTCAAGTAATTTTCTTCAAAGAAGACTTCATGAACGTTGGCCCAACAATATTGTATTTGAACCATTGTTACCATAGTCCTTGGACGATCTCCGCTAGTAAAGACATCTTCAACACTTGCATTTAATTGTGTCAAGCCTACCGCATCTTGGAATGTTTCATAAGAAGCTTCTATATGTTGCTTTGTCGTATCAAACCTTGCAAGAGTAGTCATATACTTAGCCGATGTGTCTTCTGCCTCATAGGAATTCTTGATTTTGACGGTGCTATTCAACAACACAAATTCATTTTCTGCCTGCCTCGTTGGTTCATGAGTTATGTGGACTTGTTCAAGAATTGCATCATGAACATCTTTCATTGTTGGCGACAAATTGATGAGTGTTAGAAGGTGTTCTTCAAGAACCTTGGAAGAGAATTCATGTTCCTCTTCATTATCAAAAGCACGATTTATTTTATCCAATTTTTGCAAAGATTGACTGTATTGTTTAATTGTGGCTTCAATAAACATTGGAAAAGTTAAAGCTGGATGAGTGCGTAATGTTGACCAATACCAGATGGACGCTGGTCTTTCTAAGGTGTAGAGCTGCGTAGATCATGAAATCTGCCGGACGAATGTTGTTACACGAAAAATACAACTGTAATTTGTGAAACCAATCTACGGGATCCCCATCAGAAAAACGCGAACATGAATCATATTTTGCTTGTAAATTACTTTCCAAGCGCTGCTGGAAAGCATCAAAACTACGTAATATATTTTATTTGCAGACTTCAATAGCAACAAATAAATCATTCACCATTGTAAAAAGAATAACCCTTTGAAATAAATTTTAATTAAACTGTAGTAATCGGGATCAAGAAACACTGTCGTGCGAGTAGTGGTCAGCTTAAAATAATCAATCGGGCTGATGGAGATTGATGCAAAGCCTGCTACTAGGCAGAGGGAATAAAGGCACCAACTTATTTGCCTAGCCTATCTTAAGAAAAACAGATTTCTTGTAATGGCTGCTAGGCTGCAAGGCCAGATCCAAGAAACTTTTTTTTGTACTTGATCAAATATGGAACATAACTTTTCATTTCTTTATTGACGATCTTTATGAACGTTGGTTTCGAATTTTTGCGCGCTCGTAGAATGGCTGCGGAGTGGTAAAGAGCCTTGTGTGTCTTCCTTCCAGCAGAGGCCTGATCGGTTTCCTTCCGGTTAAGGCAGAGATTCAAAGATGACCGAAATGGAGGAGGAAGGAAGCTCGATGCGACGTGGTCGTCGATTGCAGATCTTGCGTGCTCGCAGAATCTTCAGTGGCTAGGAGTAATTACAACGGCGAAAGCAGAGGGCGATGCTGTTCACCGGAGTGCTGCTCTTGATCGCCGGAGATATTGTTAGCCGGAGAACCGTTCACTCTCAAAGTTTTCGCCGGATTCGCTGTTCTTGATCATTGCTCGCTAATGTTTTGTGGAGGATTGGGAGATAACTAGTTATTGCTAACTTTCCAGTGTCAACAAGGATCGGTAAATTGAGATCTTCCCCATAGTTGTCGATGAAGATAATGACTATTTTTTTTGACTGATGTTGATGGTGACATCGAAGTGACGAAGGCGGCGCAGCGGCGGCGCAGCGGCGGCGGAGGCGGCGCAGCGGCGGCGGAGGCGGCGCAGCGGCGGCGGAGGCGGCGCAGCGGCGGCGGAGGCGGCGCAGCGGCGGCGGAGGCGGCGCAGCGGCGGCGGAGGCGGCGCAGCGGCGGCGGAGGCGGCGCAGCGGCGGCGGAGGCGGCGCAGCGGCGGCGGAGGCGGCGCAGCGGCGGCGGAGGCGGCGCAGCGGCGGCGGAGGCGGCGCAGCGGCGGCGGAGGCGGCGCAGCGGCGGCGGAGGCGGCGCAGCGGCGGCGGAGGCGGCGCAGCGGCGGCGGAGGCGGCGCAGCGGCGGCGGAGGCGGCGCAGCGGCGGCGGAGGCGGCGCAGCGGCGGCGGAGGCGGCGCAGCGGCGGCGGATGCGGCGCAACGGTGACGAAGGCAGCGCAGTGGCAGAGGCAGTGAGGTTACCTTTCTTGATCCAAAGAAGGTTTTGATCCAAGAAACAGAGAAGGCTCTGCTTCAAACCTTTAGGTCCGCGATGGTGGATGATAATCAGGCTAACAGTGGTGGGATCCTTGATCGCCGGTGTGGGAGGGCAATTCTTGATCGCTGGAGATGTTGTTCGCCGGTGTGCCCTCTCAACGAGAGCACCAAATGTAACGATCTCAAATCTGTAATAATAAAACTCAAGGGAATGACGAATGGAAGAGGTGGTCGGAGGTGTGAGAGAGGAAGAAGGGTCGGGAGTTTGGAGAGAGGAAAGGGGGCTGGGGAAACAGAGAAGAACAGAGAGCTTTATTAAACTTCTTTCATAATCCCCAATTACAATCAATGACCCCTATTTATAACACTAATTGCAATTACAAAGCATTTAACCACTATGATTGTCCACGTGGCTCGTGGTTGTTACACTCTCTAACCCCTTAAACTTATATCCCAAATATCTATTATGAAGTAGTACAACTTATTATGATTATTTGAATCTCCCTTTCTTTCCCAACACATTTGTTATTCTCGATGTAGCAATTGCTTCTCTTTCTTTTGTTATCATTGGGCTTGTTTTTTCTACGGAAATCCTGCATATAATGAACCCGTGTTTCATAACAAGACCGTGGGCCTTCTACACCTAGAAGTAAGAAATCGATAGTTCAAAAAGACAGAGGTATTGATAAAGATGTGAGACATAAAATTCAAGCGGTTTGGTTGAAGTGGAGAGATGCGTCAGGGATCTTATGTGATCATAAAGTACCACTAAAAATTAAGGGCAAGTTTTACTGTACTGCAATTAGACTCGCGATGCTCTATGGTTCTGAGTGTTGGGCAGCGAATTGTGTACATGAGCAAAAACTGGGAGTTGCGGAGATGAGAATTCTTAGGTGGATGTGTGGACACACGAGATTGGATAAAATTAGGAATGAATGTATCAGGGATATGATAGGAGTAACACCAATTGCAGAGAAGATGCGAGAAGCTCGACTAAGATGGTTTGGACATGTACAAAGGAGACCATTAGAGACACCTGTTAGGCATTGTGAGAGTCTAGTCACTAGACATGTTAAACGAGTGAGGGGTAGACCAATTAAGACTTGGAATGAAACTATAACAAAAGACATGATGTACTTAGGCATTAGTGAGATTATGACAAAAGATAGGGCACAATGACGACAATGTAGCCATATAGCCGACCCCACTATAGTGGGATAAAGGCTTGAGTGTTGTTTTTGTTCACTCTCAAAGTTACAAAACTTTCCTTCTTGAGTTGGGCTTGCATACCTATGACTTGGAAAAAATTTCTACCATTCTTATGAGAGAGCTTAGGAAAAACCAATTGGTGATGGCATTGCTCGAGTCATTACAAGGCTCCTTAATTAAGCTCGATAATCATATGGAAGATATTTCTTTTTCTAGGTCTTACTCAAAATTATTTGTGTTGGTATTCCCTAAAACCTTATTGACTCGCGATTCACGCATTTCTACCAAATGTTTCATAATTGGATGTTGAATTCATTCAATATGATGGGAGTCGTTGGAGTCGCAGGCACAGTTTGATTTACATTATTTATGGTGCCACTGATGTAGGCTCACAATAGGGTCTAAACAAATATTTTTAAGTAAAGATATTTCAGTTGTCATGAAATTTTAGATATTTCACGTACCAAATCGAGTCAAATAATACATCAATTGAATCCAAAATTATGATAGAATGCAGAGATTCAGATTTAGATTCATTCGAATATTTGAATTCAGATTCGTCCCGAATTCTTGGATTCGAATTCGAATTTGGGCTTGCATTTGAATTTGAATTTCTTTTTCAAATACTTATATTATGGCTTATGAGAAGTTTAATTAGTTTTATAAAATTTATTAAACTATATTTTCTACTATTCACAAATCCTTTTTAGCAGAGATAATATTATGTAGATTCGAATACCACTCAAATCCGAATTTGGATTCGAATCCCGATTCGAATTCAAAAAAATACGAATCTTAAACGAATCTTCATGAATCGATTCCTGAATTGTTCACGAACTATTTGGTTTGGAACAACCCTAGGTATACGTTATAGTACAGCATTACTATATTTGAAAATTAATCTTTCAATTTATCATCTAATCCAACTTGAGGAGTTATAACTATCTTTCCACCAATCACCCAATCACTAAGCCTATTCACATAAATAATTTTCTCTTTAACTCTGTTGGAGGAAATAAAATAGAAATGCATTATACTATTATTCATCCACTTAGGGCATTATATAAGAGATACAAAAAGACATAACACTGATAGGCCGTGTGAGACTAAACCTCAAACACATAAAGACTGTATAAGACTGACATTGACTCGATTATTCAAACACTCCCCCTTAAGCTGAAGGGGGACCCTTCAACTTGGACACGACAAATAATGGCAATGGAGGTAGGCGATGCAGGGCAAAACATCAGAGGAGCCACCAGGGGAAATTCCAAACCGGGAAATCAAGGCGGGGACATAGCCACACACGACGCTGGACTCACACACGACATGGACTAGCTGGAAACTGGTTAACCAACATCACCTACACAATCAACATGTGAAAGAGAACGAATAATGTGGAGCAAATCATCAACCGAGCAACCAGAGATAATCCGTCGGGGATAATCCGGACAAAGGGCGGTCCCACATGACACAGTCCCGCATGATACGGTCCCATGCGACACAACCCGCTAAGATTAAAACAACCAACATCCTCAATATCCCAAACACGAACAATCAAAAGAAATATGAGGAGGCGCCAACAACATACGACAAACGCCTAGAGGCCATGTGGAAAGAAGGCGAAAGGTCGAGAAAGATCATCCCAAACACTCCCCCTTGCGTGAAACACGTGCATATCGACAAACCGAGACCATACTAAGCAAATACAAACAACAATCAAACAAGAACAATGTAAGGCACATAAGAAAGACAAAAAAATGACCATGAAAAATTATCATTTGCAAGAGATCATCGCCCCTGAAGAGGTAGCAACTGCTGGAATTGAGAGAAATATGACAGACAACCGCTGAATATGGAGTAGCTAGCAAAGAATTTGCCATGACTGGAAGGGAAGCCATCCACGAAGTTGCAACCGAGCATAGAGTGGGCAGGAACACACACTTCCTGGATTTGTAGTGATCGAAAGAAGATCCATACGATCAGGAGCTAGGGACGATGACGAAGCAGCGTCCACAGTGAGGAGCACGTCGTGGAAGGAGGCAATCAGCAGGATTTTCGTCCAAATCTGAAGCAGTGGAGACCGACGGGAGCAGAAGCAAGGCGGCCAACGGGAGCAACAAGGAGGCCGACAGAATCTGGAGCCATTGTCCAACAACGAGGAAGAAGAGAGGGGCCAGAACAAGTGCAGATCAGACGAGATGGACGGAGAAGCCACGTCGACGATAGGATTAGACGGGATCGGCGGGATCAATTCCAGGAGGAGAAGAAAAAATACCAGACAAACTTGCGCGTGCAAGCGGCCAAGGTATCTACCCGGAATCGACGATGGGAAGCAGCGTCAACGGGAACGACGGGATCAACGTCGATGGAAGCAACAGATGACTGACCGACGAGATCGACTAAGCCAAAATGCTGCTCTCGTCGGCTGAATCAGTGACCGTCGATGGGAGTGAGAGAGAAATCTCTTGGCAGGACCATAAGTAGAACGCCTTGACGAAAGCGGGGGCGGGAAAAAAACGAGAACGAAAGTGGCGGGCACGGGAAAATTTTAAGGTTTTAGATCTTTGGCTCTGTTACCATGTTGGAGGAAATAAAATATAAATGCTTGATACTGTTATTCATTCACTTAGGGAATTATGAGTCTGTTTGGGACAGCTCTGGCGGATTGAAAAGCTGCTGTCCGGGTAGAGCTGTTTTAAAATAGATCTTTGGGGAGCAGTTTTGAAAAACTGCAGACTGTTTGGGTGTTGTGTGTAGAAGTGCGCTTTGAAGAGCGATTTTCTAATTTGCTTTTGGAGAAACAACTTTTGAAAGCTGTTTTTTTTAAAAACCCACACACATAAATATATAAAAATAAGTGATAACATGAGTCTTGTACATAGTTCTAGAACATAGAAAAAAAGTCTTCCAACATCCGGCGACTGCTTTTTCCAATCCTTCCGATCACCTGGTCGAAAATAAATTGATATGAAACAAACTTTTGATAATTTAAATTATTTAAATATTTAGCAAAAGATGGATCGAATCTTGACCTGCGCGCACTGTATATTTCTTCGGCAATGCTATCTCGGACTGTAGATATATGTTCTGCTCCAGTAGCATCACACATATCGCCTTCAATATCATTCTCTGCCATAGGGTCTTCATCCTCTGAGGGAACGAAAGAAGCCGCATCAGCATCACAAGCATTAAACTCAGGGTCCCAGCGAGACGGATGTCTCCGGATGAAGTTATGTAAGGCCATTGTTGCTAGCACTATTGAACGCTGTTTCTTGAAGTTGTACTGTGACATTTTGCTCAAAATGTGCCACTTTTTTTTCCACACTCCAAACATTCGCTCGATAACACTGCGAAGAGATGAATGCGCCTTATTGAAATGTTCTTGCCTTCCTTAGACAGGCCGACTCCCACGGACAAAGTCTGTCAAGTGATATTTTGTTTCTGGATACGGCTTCAAATAACCCATCTTTAACGGGTATCCAACATCCACTAAGTAATATTTACCTGCATTTATTTGGTTTGTTAAACAGGTAAACATTCGATCATACGAAAAATTAGAATGAATGTAAACATATTCATTAGTATACCTTGTGCGTGATGAGGAAACTGCAATCTATCGTCTGCCAATGCGCGCGCGAAAATACGACTATCATGAGCAGATCCCTCCCATCCAGCCAGGGCAAATGTAAAACACATGTTAAAATCACAAACTGCCATTACATTTTGCGTCGTTGTGCCATGACGTCCTATGTATCGTACTTGATCTTCTACGGGTATCCTCGCATCAACATGTGTACCATCTATGACACCAACGCAATCCTTGAAGAATGGTATGTAACGAGGATCATACCTTATCTCAGCTGGAATATCTCTGAACTGACGGTCAATAGGCTTTATAACATCAATTGAGAGTAACAGAAGAGATCTAAGCCCTTTAGCAATATATCTACTAATTGTTTCGGTCGAGTGCTGAAACTGTTCTTTCGTTAATCTAACGGAACCTCGTTGTGCTAAGATATACAATGTAATCCCTAAGACTTCTCTTGAGGACGTGCGCTGTGATCCTTGTAGTTCATGATCTACTTCCAGTTTATGAAGTAAATCTATGAAAATGCGTTTCGACATTCTAAATGCATCATGAATCCTATCTGGATGTCCTTCTAGTAACTCTTTGATCCATTTCGCACCTGTTTGGGTAGATGTCATGCAGGGGCGTGTGTCTCGAACATGATAATTCATCCTCTCGATCGATGACATAACAACACAACAATACTCTATATATTGCGTCCGTTCCGGCGAAAGACTTGTTGAATCCCCAGAATCTTCAGGGTCGGAGTCATGCGTATCCATTATCGTACCTGCATTTAAAGCATCACAGAACATTTATCGTAATCTATATAATTCAAAAACAAAACATCTATTATAGTTTCGAGGACAACTATTACTCAACATGCGGTACAACATCATAAAGTAAACATAAACATCATAGTGTTCGCCATGCAAAACACAAAATCTAAAAAAGATAGAGGTATGCCCGTATCACTGAGCCCTCTTCTCATATGCCTTCATAATCCACCAAACGCGCATATCTTCTGGGATACTCATGAAAATTTCCCTAGTGGTCTTGTCCCTTATGTGCTCCAGAGCAAAGTAATATATGTCCAGGTTTGCCCGTAGCTCTGGGCTACTGGAAATCAACTCCACCACCTCCTTGACTGTGACAACTGGTGGAGGCTTCATAGCTAGAGTGGATTGATGCAAATCTGACATCAAAGACATTGCCATTCCTTTGTTCTTTCCGATCTTTCTTCTTTTATTAGCCGAGGAAGACGCATTCCCAGAAGGTGTTGAAGCACCTCCTATATCTTCAGGACCACCTTCCATGTTATCTGCTACATCGATATCTTCCAACTGGATTCTCCCCATATCCGGTGGCAAACTCCCAATTGAAGGAGCCCATGAGTCTTCTCCAGTTGCGACAACCTGACTGAACATGAAGTTTAGTTTCTCCTCCAAGTCTGGTGCAATACCTCCGTATCGAAATTTTTTGGCCCCAGGAACAACCTGTTACAATCAGTATATCAATATTAGATGTTGTCATAATAAAAACCAATTTCATGAAATGAAACATTAATTTGTTCTGACCTTAATCTTCTATGCCCACCATTCTTCTGAAGCAGCAATAGTTCTCTTCTCCGGGTTCCAACCTAAACCAGTCTCGTCATGTTTCAGCTCCTTCCATAACTTCCAATCCTTTTTCAAATGATCCCATTTATTTTTCATTTGTGATCGATCGTAACTTTTCCCGGTTCGTTCTTTGTACCCGACAATCAAATTTTTCCACCCTTCTTTGCTAAAGTGGGTGGTTGGCCGATTCCCTAAACCAATCTCCTTTATGCAGAGATCACAAAATAACATCACTTCAACTGACTCCCAACTCGCTACGATTCCTCCATCCTTTACCATTATGTTATACCCTAAACCGTAATTAAAATAACAAGTATAAATGGTGAGATTCCAATTAACAACACACACACACACAATCATACACACACATTCATACACACACACACTTTATTAAGAACACACAAAACAAAACAAACACACCCACAAACACACACACATACAATCATAAACACACATTCATAAACACACAAACAAACACACACACATTCATACAAACACACACATTCATCCAAACATTCATACACACACATTCATACAAACATTCATACACACACATTCATACAAACACATTCATACACACAAACAGGAATAATAGCGGCTGCGGATCAGAGAGCAGATTTCTGATCCGCTATTTTCCTGATAACGCTGGAGGAATGTTTTATTCCGCTATTTTCCTGAACCGTGATTCCTAAAACGCGGGGGGAGATTTTCCTAAACAAACAGGAATAATAGCGGCTGCGGATCAGAGAGCAGATTTCTGATCCGCAGCCGCTGTCCCAAACAGAGCCATATAGGAGATACACCAAGACATATAACACCAATAGGCGGTGTGAGACTAAACTCTCAAATACATAAAGACGCTACAAGACAGACATTGACTCGATAATTCCAACAAACTCTTTATCGACCACTATCTCATCCACATTCCTATTATTATTATTTTTAAAATAGTGTTAGAACATCTTTTAATATAAAATATCTTTTATAGTAATTTTGTTTTTTTGATTGTTTAGTCCCACACCGTATACGATTATTATATCTGCTCCTTTATGCTTAGAAGCAAAGGTTTATTATGAATGATTTATTTGATAAGGTATTTTTTCTGCCCTTACATGGTATCAGAACCAGTGATGTTCTAAATTCTTTTCTGATCTTCTTGCGCATTCGTCTTCACGCCCTAATCATCTAGCTACTCGCCTTGCCGAATTAAATGTCCCTTCCATCCGTTCTCCCCGCCCGCCTCGGTGAGCCCTTACCATCATCAACCCTCTGCTCCACCCAATTGAACCCTCACCAACATTGCAAAAGCTCAGCAACTCATCTATCCCACCACGTTGGCCTTGTAGAGGATTCCTAGGCCTCCTCCTGTTTTCTTCGTCCAACAAGGTCACTCCAACCAGTCTTCTCAGATTTCTGGACATTGATTAATGTGTTTCTATCCATATGCCGACTTCCTAAAATGAGTGCATACTTCTCTTGAATTGTCACTTCCAGTGATGATCTCTTTTAGTGTGGATTTCTCGGTGTCTCCATGTCAACAGCTGAACCCACCCCAACCATCATCGGGCCTTCATCCAACATGTATCATTCAAGTGGCAATCTTGAGATCGCAACCAAATTGTCTGACCTGAATAATGCAAATTGGAGTGTTTATTTTACATTCATGGTGCATTCTCAACCGAAATGACATTATCTCAGTTATATTTTTCTTGCCGTCGAGTCTCCTAACTATGATGATTGGGATGCCAGTGATGCATTGATTAATGTGTTTCTATCCATATGTCGACTTCCTAAAATGAGTGCATACTCCTCATGAATTGTCACTTCCAGTGATGATCTCTTTTAGTGTGGATTTCTCGGTGTCTCCATGTCAACAGCTGAACCCACCCCAACCATCATCGGGCTTTCATCCAACATGTATCATTCAAGTGGCAATCTTAAGATCGCAACCAAATTGTCTGACCTGAATAATGCAAATTGGAGTGTTTATTTTACATTCATGGTGCATTCTCAACCGAAATGACATTATCTCAGTTATATTTTTCTTGCCGTCGAGTCTCCTAACTATGATGATTGGGATGCCAGTGATGCACTTGTTCATATCTGCCTCGCCAGTAGTCTTGTTGACACTTGTTTACCTATCATTTGTCATAGTGAGATTGTTAAAGCCACATGGGATCACCTTGCGGCTCTTTACTGAAAAGCTACTAAGACCACCAAGATCTACTCACTATATTCAACATCACACATTCTCTACTAACCTTACAGCTCAAGAGAAACCCTTTGAAGAATTGCTTGTTTTGTGTTATTCCCGACATTTGTCAAACTCCTAAAAAAATGGTCCGATCTCAGATTCTTGGGGAATCTACTATTCATATACTAGATACAATTACTACTCTTGTTTCAACGGTCACACACATGTTAGGCAATGCTGCCTCTTTTGTTACACTCTCCCCTGAAAGCTTTGCACATGGTCATGGTCGGGGTGGGTTCTCTGGAGAGCGTAATGTTCATTGTCCCGCATGTTCACATTGTGAGAAGATTGGTCACCTTCTGAATGATGCTTCATGAAACATTCTCATCTCAGGCATTAACTCATGTTGGGATTGCTGAGCCTACTGTTCCATCGCCTTTTACCACCATCTCCATCTCTGTTTCTAAAAGTGGAAGATGGTTCTCTCGTGATTATATTGAAGCTCTCATTGGTGCACCAATGAACTTTACTATAGTCGTGACCACTCCATCCTTCTCAAGTAGCGTGAAAATTGCAGCACATAATAAGTGGTTCATTGATTCTGGTGCTACCAGACATATTATTGGAGATGCAACCACCTTCTACAGTCTCAATAGACATAGGCTCTCGTGATTATTGTCGATGGTTCTTTTGTCCCTGTTTGTGGGTAGGGGTATATTACCACTTCCTCAAACCGAACTTTGGAATATATTCTTTTATGTTCCTAATTTTTAGTGTAGTTTATTTTCTATTAATACTATTATGAAAAATTTGAACTATTGAGGATTATTCTTTCCCTACTATTGTTATTTCGAGGGCCTTTAGTCGAAGGAGAGTATCACTACTGGGACTGAGCATGGAGGACTCTACTACTCGGATAATATTGTCACTTATTTCTGTTTTGTTGGTGAAGTTTCTCTACTTTAGTGGCATCAACATCTTGTGTAACCACCTCCTCGTGTTCTTCATCAGTTGTTACCTTTTGTTTCATCTATTTCTGTATTAGAATGTGATGCATGTCAAATAGACAATCATCATCATTGTTCTTTTTTTCTTGGAATAATGATGTGAGAACTTATATAATTTTTGAGTTAGTATATTCAGATATTTGGGGCCCCTTTTCTCACAAAATCATGGGGCATCATAGTCACTTCTTTGTCACATTTATAAATGATTTTTCTTTTTGTACTTCAGACTCCAGTCTATCTCATGAAGGAACTGAAGTATTTACTTTTTCAGCCATTTTACTGTGAAATTCAAAATTAGTTTAGTACTTGTCTTAAAATTCTTCGTACTAATAGTGCAAAAGAATACATGAGTCAGTCATTCTCCTCGTTTTGTACCTATTATGACATTATTTATCAAACTAGTTGTACTCATATATCTCAGGAAACGGTGCGACAGAGAGGAAGAATCACCATCTCTTTGATGTTGCCCGCCCTTTACTATGCTAAAGAAATGTTCACGCTTATACCAGGAACATGTTATTCTTATCTCATGTTATCTGATTAATCAACACCCCCTTCTACTCTAAAGGGGAAATCAACCTTCTCCATTTATCATCCAGATTCTTCCATTTTTTCCACTTTAAGACATGCTATTCTTGCCTTTTTCTATGTTCCTTCTCAAGTTTGTGACAAGCTATTTGTTGGCTCATTAAATATAGTTATTTGCAAACCTAAAAGAGGTATCTGATAATTGATCTTATCTCCATACGACAATACATCTCTGTTGATGTTACCTTTTTTGAATCAATTCCCCACTTCTCTAATAAGGACAAATCTCTTATTTTTGAAATAGATCCTATTACTTTACCTAACCTCTCCTCTTCTGAACATGTGACTTCTTTACCCATTATTCATTCTCCTCCAAATCCCATTATTCATTCTACTCCCTATTCTGCAATCCAACTAGCTCCACCTCCTCTTTCCATCCATGATATATACCAGAGACGTCTCCCACATCTTATGTCTCTCTCGACTCATATATGCTAGAGACATTCCTCGGTTTTCTAGCCATCATCCTCTTCCTCAGAAGGTCTGAGCAAAATGTGACTTCCGATTTTCACCTCCCAATCGGTCTACAAAAAGGTGTTTGTGTTGGAGTCTTAGTGATTTGGAATCAACGAGTTAGTCTCGCTGCCAACGTAATATGAGCTTATCAGGTCGCACATAATAACGTACGAAAAATTGGATAATTGATCGGGGTAGCTTGACTCATATAGTATATGAGTGTAGAGCCAAACTTGATTGATTAGGAGAATGGACAGATTCGATTAGGAGAATGGACAGATTCGATTAGAAGAATTCGACCAGATGGTCTGGAAGAATTTGATCCGACTTCAAGCCGATCGACTAGATGGTCCAGCCGATTGACTAGAAGTATTTGACTAGAAATATTCGACCAGAAGGATTCAACTAGATAAAATTTAGTGCTGACTGGATTGATTCGTTTAGAAGAATTCGACCTGACTTCAAGCCGATTCGACTAGATGGTCTAGTCGAATCAACTAGAAGCTGTATTGACAGTTTATTCTCCTATTTAAACCTAGATCCGGGTTTGGCTTTTCTTTGGGTTATTCGTCCTAAAGATGAACCCGATTCACTAGATATTATATATATATATAATATTTAGATCTAAGGTTAAGATTTTCAATATCCATGATTCTCCCGAACCCTATTCTGAAGAGTTTAGAGCGACGAACCCGACGGCGGTCCTTTTGCGAATTGGAGTGTTAGCGCCGACGATCCTCTCCTAGAAGCAAACCTAGCAGTTCGTGGAGATAAAGGTCTCGATTTTCCTTCCATCCTGCCTTCGTGCGACGACGACAAGACGTTTCTCTCGTTAGTGTGGATATCCCGCAAAGGCGCAGATCTACTTCTGTGCTCTCAGACTCAACTAACAAGGATAACTTGGAATAGAATTCCAATTCAGCACAAGGAGTTTTTCCGGAGCATCTTGATCGACTTTGTCTTGATCCCGCTCGAGTAACTTTACATCTTCTGTGCTTTACTTCTTGAATATTGGGTTTTCACAAGGTCCTATATCTAGTTAAAGTTTTCTAGATCTATTTTCGTTGCACACATATGATGTGTATCTACTCAATGAAAACCCAACAGTTGTATCAGAGAAAGGTTCCTGTGATTGCCATTTTTCAGAAGTTGTCTTGGCTCCAGCGCGTGTAAGGAGATTTAGAAGTGTTCTAAATGTCCAGATTTATTCCCGGAGCATCAAATGTTGATGTTTTCTTAATGAAAACGATTGTAGTTTTTCAAAATTGGTCGGGGCTTTGCCCGCACACTGCAAGGGCTCTGCCCTTAAGACCACGCTAGGGGCGCGACCCCTTGGAACCCCGCTAGGAGCGCCTATGATTTCGTTGTGATTTCCTTGTTTCCTTAGCAGTAACCGACCTTCTTTGTCTAAATTTGTGAAACTAGAGCTTATATGTCGAGCTTGTCTACATCCATAAGGAAGAATGCTCATGCTTCTGTCCAGTACATGTAATTTCGAAGATTTAAAATTATTCTAAATGTTTAGATTTAGTCCAATTACATTAAATGTTGATAATTTTAATTAATATACATCTAGAATGTATCTAAAATGTGAATGTTGTAATAATTTCATGATTTCGTAAATGTATGCACAATGATTAAATGTTAATCACGATTAATTGTTAATCTCTAATCATGGAAATCTCATAAATTAAAATTAAATATACGGATGCCTTCTGATGGATGACACTTTTCTTGCCTCGATCGATGAAGTGTGAGCTTGCCAATGCAAGATGCATTAATCAATCTTGGTAAGAGAGCGAATGAATAATTGTGATATCCCACCTTCGACATTGGATCCAACTTAACTAGGTGACCTTAAAGGTTGAGTGCCTAGAGGCATATGGTTGGCATGCACCATATGATGAATGCGAATAAATAGTTATTCACCAAACATACAAGAGTTGCATGCTGATGCAATTGACAAATGTTGTCTACCTAAATAGCCATATTATGGGTGATCAGCAAAACTGACCTATGATGTCGGTGAAATATGGATCTTGTCACTAGAGAGTAACTCACATAAACCTCCAAATTGATATAAAGAGTTATCGATCTGAACAAAATAGTGGGAGGTTTTAATAAAAGTTCATATTAAAATAAAATGTATTTTGAAATGTAATACTGACACTATTTTGTATAATTTTTGTATAATATCCATGACAAGTGGTTCATACTCCACCTTGTCCCTAAGAGCCATCCTTGAGGACAAGCTCAATGAGACTATCTTCCTGGACTAGTATAGGAACCTGAGAATTATTCTCAGGCAAGAGCATAAGCTCTATGTCTTGGTAGAAGATCCTCTCGCTGAGCTAGCCGCATCTGCCTCCCGAACAGATAAAGATGCTTATAAGAAGTATGAAGACGATTCCTTAGATGTTGAATGCCTCATACTTGCTACCATGAACTCTGAGCTTCAAAAGCAGCATGACAACATATGTGGATTATGAGATAATCAAACACCTGAAAAAAAATATTTCAAGGGCAAGCTCGATAAGAGATGTTTGATATCTCTAAGATATTGTTTCAGTGCAAGATAAGAGCTCGAGATCTAATGATGACTCATGTACTCAAGATGGTTGGGTATATTGAGAACCTTGAGAGACTGAGTTTTCCTATGGGCCAAGAGTCGACAATTGGTCTGATCCCGTAATCGTTGTCGGATAGTTACGAGCAGTTTGTCTTGAACAACAATATGAATGAGATTGACAAGACAATGTCCGAGCTCCTAGGAATGTTGAGAACTGCCAAGAACAATATGTAAAAGGCCAAGCATGCTAACCCCATAATGATGGTGCTTAAAGGCAAGGGCAGGGCTAAAAGATCCAATATGACTAAGGTAGGACCTAAGTCATATCTTGATCTCATGTATTTAGCACTGAAGAAGAAAGACTTGGCTAAGGAATGGAAATGTCACCATTGTGATAAGGTAGGGCACTGGAGGAGGAACTGTCCTCTCTATCTTGATGATTTGCAAAAGAAGAATGGAAGTGTGACTTCCATTTTAGGTATTTTCGTTATAAAAATAAACCTTTTTGAGTAAAGGAGATGTGCAGGAACTGAGAAAGAGAAGATAGCTGAGTAAAGGAGATGTGGACCTGTCTTGGAAATGAAACAAGAGTTGTTGTCGTTGCCGTAAGAGTATATCGTCTTTTTTGCCCATTGGGCTTGTAATAGAACTTGATAATTATTATTTTGTTTTTGCTATAACTAGAAATTTTATTTCTATTTCATGTTTGGACATAATTTTTTTTATGTTTGGAATCAAAGATATGTATACAAATTCAGTGACAAGGGCAAGTACATCTAGGTGATTAACACAGGAATTCCCTATTACTGTTGGCTTACATCAAGGTTTAGCTTTAAGCCCTTATCTCTTTACCCTCATATTAGATGAGCTCACCAGACATATCCAACAAGCAATACCTTAGTGTTTATTGATTGCGGATGATATCATTTTGGTTGATGAGACGCGTGAGGGTGTAAATGCAAAACTTGAATCTTAGCGAGATACTTTAGAAAAGAATGGTTTTAGGTTGAGTAGGGCAAAGATAGAGTATATAAAGCTTAAATTTAGCAGTACAAGAAAGACAAGTGACTCCGTTATTAAGTTGGGTGATCAAGATATTTCCCAGTGAGTGTTTTAAATATCTTGGATCGATAGTTCAAAAAGACGGAGGTATTGATAAAGATGTGACACATAGAATCCAAGCGGGTTGGTTGAAGTGGAGAGGCACGTCAGAGATCTTATGTGATCGTAAAGTACAACTAAAACTTAAGGACAAGTTTTACCGTACTGCAATTAGACCCGCGATGCTCTATGGTTTTGAGTGTTGGACAGTGAATTGTGTACATGAACAAAAAATGGGAGTTGCGGAGATGAGAATGCTTAGGTGGATGTGTGGACACACGAGATTGAATAAAATTAAGAATGAAAGTATCAGGGATAAGACAGGAGTAGCACCAATTGTAGAGAAGATGTGAGAAATTCGTCTGAGATGGTTTGGACACGTACAAAAGAGACCATTAGAGGCACCTGTTAGGCGTTGTGAGAGTCTAGTCACTATGCATGTTAAACGAGGGATGGGTAGACTAATAAAGACTTGGAATGAAATTGTAAGGAAAAACATGATGTACTTAGACATTAGTGAGATTATGGCAAAAGATAGGACACAATGACGACAAAGGACGACCCCACTATAGTGGGATAAAGGCTTGAATGTTGTTGTTGTAAGAATAATTGTTATTATATTTATAAGAATGATGTTTGTTATGACATAGCTCAACTGTTTAATGTTTTATATGTTTTGAACTTATACCATCCGATCTATAACGTAGAAAATACTAAAAAACTAAAGACAAATAACTCAAATCCTGCGTACCTTTGACATTATCGTTTGTGTCATATTAACGATAAACACATATACAAGCTCCATAATGTTGAACGGCTGGACTTGTTTCATATGAATCATTTGAGAGATTTGAGTCATGTTTATTAGGCAAGATGACTAATGCTCATTTCACTAGTCATACTGAGATAACTGATCATCCCTTAGGTGTAATACAAAGTGATGTATGCAGACCCATGAGTTTTATAACTAGAGGTGAATTCCATTACTTTGTTATATTTACTGATGATTTCAGTAGATACGAATATATGTATTTTGTGAATAAATTCGAAACCTTTGAAAAGTTCAAAGAGTTCAAGAACGAAGTACATAACCAACTAGAAAAAATTATTAAAACAGTTTTATCTGATCGAGGTGACGAATGTTTGAGTCATGAGTTTCGTGATCATCTGAAAGAGTGTGGTATTGTATCACAACTCATTCTACCTGGAACACCACAACATAATAGTGTTTCCGAGAGACAGAATCGTACTTTATTAGACATGCTGCAGTTAATGACGAGTCATGCAGATTTGCTTGTTTTTTTTTTTTGAAAATTTGCTTTAAAGACTGCCTTCACATTAAATCGTGCTCCAACGAAAATAGTTCTAAAGATATCGTATGAGATATAGATTGAGAAGCATCCCAGTATGTCTTTTATCAAGATTTGGGGCTGTAAGACATACATGCAACATCAAATGCCTAACAAGCTGAAACCCAAGTCAGATAAGTGTTATCTTGTGGTGTATCCTAGAGAAACCAAATGGTACTACTTCTACCTACAGTCCGAGGGCAAAGTGTTTGTCGCAAGGATTGATATCTTTCTAGAGAAAGAGTTCTTATTTAAAAAGACTACAAAATAAAACTTGAAGATGTTCAAGAACCACAAATGAGTAATGAACTGAAATTGGAACCTGAGCAAAGACTATAAGTTGTTGTAGCTAGAGAGCCTACTCAAGAGACACAAGTCCTTAGCAGATCTGGTATACCAAGATTTGAGCCTGAGAGATATGGATTTCTCGTGTCTTAAATAAGTAATGTGTTGCTTATGAATCATAATGATGATCCAACAACCTACCAAGGGGCTATAAATAGAGCAGACTCCGAGAAGTGATTTGAGGCCATGAAATCTGAAATGGACCCCATGTATGCAAACTAAGTTTAACGTTGGTAGAACCACATGAAGGGATACACCCCATAAAGTACAAATAGGTCGTCGAGAAGAAGACCGATATGGATGTGAATGTACATACATTCAAAGAGTGATTAGTGGCTAAAGATTTTAAGCAAATTCATGGTGTTGACTATGATGAGACATTTTTCCCTGTTGCCATGGTACAGTCCATCAGAATTCTGCTTGTTATTGCTATATATTATGACTACAAGATCTGACAAATGAATGTCAAAACGGATTTCTTTAATGGAAATCTCCTTGAGTAAGTGTACATGACACAACCCGAGAGTTTTGTTTCTCTAGATGAAGCCACCAAAATATGCAAATTACAGAGATTCATTTATAGATTGAAATAAACTTCTCGAAGTTGAAATCTACATTTTGATGAGAAAATCAAAAAGTTTGGTTTTATTAAGAACTAAGATGAGCCTTGCGTTTACAAGAGAATTAGTGGGAGCATTGTTGTTTTCTTGATTTTTTATGTAGATGACTATTAATTGGGAATGGCATTCCAACCCTGCAAGTTGCTAAGAACAAGCTAGAGGACTATTTTTCTATGAGAGACTTGGGTGAAATAACTTATATACTTGATATTATGATTTATAAAGATAGATCGAAGAAGTTGCTGAGTTTGACGCAGAGTACGTACATTGAGAAGGTATTGAAACGGTTCAACATGCTTGAGCCCAAGAATGGATTCTTGCCCATGTCTTATGGTGTGAGTCTCTCTAAGGACCGATGTCCTAAATCTTTGGAAGATAAGGATTGCATGAAGTTGATTCTATATGCTTCTGCAATTGGATTAATCATGTATGCAATGTTATGTACTCGATCCGATGTCTCATATGCTTTGAGCATGACTAACAAATATCAGTCCGATCCTGGTGATGGTCACTGGACACCCGTTAAGAATATTCTGAAGTACTTGGAAAAAACTAAGGATGTATTCTTGGTATTTGGTGGAGAGGAAGAGTTCGTTGTAAATGGTTACACGAACGCTAGTTTTCAAACTGATATGGACGACTGAAAGTCTCAGTTAGGTTTTTTCTTTTGTTTTAATGAAGGAGCTGTAAGATGTAAGAGTTCCAAGTAGGAGATAACTGCTGATTGTACGATAGAGGCCAAATATATCGTTGCTGCAAATACGACGAAGGAGGCTGTATGGATTTGAAAATTCATTGGCGAGCTTGATGTAGTTCCTAGCATTGTTGATTCGGTAATTCTTTACTGTGACAATAACGATGTCATTGCACAGGCTAAGGAACCTATATTACATCAACGCTCCAAGCACATACTTCGGTGGTTCTATCGTATTCGAGAGATTGTCGATCGAGTAGATGTTAGCATATGCAGAGTACCGACTGAGGAGAATATTGCAGATCCACTGATGAAGCCTCTTGCACTGAGAAAACATGATTATCATACTAGATCAATGAGTATTAGACACCTGAATGATCAACTCTAATAGGAGATTTGTAGATTGTATGTGTTAGTTGTATATTCATATGATGAATTGTACTATGTATTTCTTTTTATATTTATAACAAGTTCTTTTGTTATGTATATTGTTTTTTTGTGATATATTAATTAACATAATAAATGTCCTTAGAATGTTTTCTTTCATAGAAATTCAAGTGCGTGACTTGAATGTGAAGATCTATGTTTATAAGAAGTATCATTCTTAAATGGTCCTTGGTCAAGGTATCATTTTAAAACATTAGGGCGATGCTGATACATTAAGACTAGTATATGGTTGACTGATGAACGATTCTCACAGGTCATGATATTGTGATATCAAGCCATCATATAAGTACTTGTTAGTGAAAAAGTTGTAATAGACAGACCCACCTTGAGATTACTTTGCAGATTGTTATATAAACGTATCACAAGTAGGTCTCAAGCAACAATTGTATTTGTGATCCTTTGACCGGAAGTTACAACATTTATCAAGTGAGGAAGAGCGTACTTTGATGCTAAAGTCTTCTTTGAGAAAGGTTGATGATACATGTGGTTATTGAGTATATTACGAATCATTTGAGTGTGAACAAAAATGAGATTTGTTCTCATATATGACATGAGTTTCATCCATGGGCCTCTTGATGGAATGAGACTAAGAAAAGCATTATCATGCTGGGTTGAGTCAATATATGATATTGAGCTCACCAATTTCATAAAGTCCATTCTAGATCATGAAACTTAGATTGAATTATTAAGAGGGTGACACGATCCATGTCTTCTGGATATAAGTGATAAAAGGACATCACAACACTGAAACATTGGTCACAAAAAGGTTCATTGAGTTACAAACTCTTGTATTACTTCGGTAGCAATGATGCATTGCTAGATGCCGCTGATTGCTAGTAAAACTATAATTGATACGTTCTTGATTAAGTGGTAGACTGTTGGAGTCTTTTTGATTTAGAAGTATTCAACGAGTTATTCACGCTGCCAACGTATTACAAGCTTATATGGTCGCACATAATAACATACGAGAAATTGAATAATTGTTCAGGGTGGCTCGACTTATATAGGATATGAGTGTAGAGCTAAACTTGGTTGATTGAAAGAATTGAGAGATTTGATTGGAAAAATTCGACCAGATGGTGTAGAAGAATTCGATTTGACTTCAAGCTGATTGACCAGATTGTCTAGCCGATCGACTAGAAGTATTTGACTAGGATGATTTGACTAGAAGGATTCAACTAAATAAAGTTCAGTGTTGACTGGATAGATTCGTCTGGAAGAATTCAACTTGACTTCATGCCGATTCGACTAGATGGTCTAGTCGAATTTACTAGAAACTGTATTGATAGTTTATTCTCCCGTTTAAACCCAGATCCGGGTCTGGCTTTTCTTTGGGTGATTCCTCCTAAAGCTGAACCCGGTTCACTAGATATTATATATATAGATATAATATTTAGATATATTGTTAAGATTTTCAATCTCTTTGATTCTCTCGAATCCTATTATGAACAGTTCAGAGCGGCGAACCCAGCGGCGATCCTTTTGCGAATCGGAGCCCTAGCGCCAACGATCATCTCTTGGAAGCGAACCTAGCAGTTCGTGGAGACGATGTCGTCGATCATCCTTCTAGCCTGCCTTTGTGCGACGACGGCAAGGTCTTTCTCCCGCTAGTGTGGATATCCTGTAAAGGCACAAATCTATTTCTGTGCTCTCGGACTCAACTGACAAGGACAACATAGAATAGGATTCCAATTCAGCACGACGTTTTTTTGGAGCATCTTGATCGACTTTGTCTGGATCCCTCTCAGGTAACTTTACATCTGCTGTGTTTTACTTCTTGAATCTTGGGTTTTCGCAAGGTCCTATATCTAGTTAGGGTTTTCTAGATCTATTTCCACTGCGTACGTATGATGTGTATCCTCTAAATGAAAACCCAACAGTTTGCTCCTACACTCAACACCCGATTACCAGTATGGTCTCTTTTGGTAGGTCTGTGACGAGTGACGACTATTTCAGCCTCCTCTATTCTTGTCGCATATCAAGAGGCAAGGAACATTCTTTTTTGGAACAATGCAATGGATGAAGAAATGTCGGCTCTTCTTTTCCGAAACAACCTGTCTCTTGCTCTCACTCCTAGTGTTGATATTGTTGGTTGTCGGTGAATCTTTATTGTTAATCTCCTCCATGATCGACAAGTTGATAAATGCAATGCATGACTTGTGGACAAAAAATTTACGCAAACTTATGGTATAGATTTCTTTAATACAATGCATTATTCGAGTATTGTTTTCCGTGTCGGCGAGCAAAGATTGGACAATGTTTTAACTCGACGTCAAGAACACCTTCTCAACTTCTCTGTACTGCTTCTCTTCTCGGTTCTCTCCTCTCTTCTCTATTTCGCTGTAATTCTTCTCTGAATTTGTTGTATTAATTGCACTTTCTGGTTATATTTGTTGCCAATTCTATAATATTTGTCGGCCTTTGTTGCTAATGCTATAATATTTGTCGGCCTTTGTGGTATTAATTGCTTTATGAATACATTGTTATCAATGTTATTTATGGCTATCAATAAATAATTTTATTTAACAACATATGATGATTATAGACACTCCACAAGTATTTTAGTTATCCAACTTCATATTGCAATTTATGATGTGTATAACCATGTTGAATGATGATATTGAGTTATCCAACCCTATAACATATAATTATATATATAGTTAATCAAATATTAAAATATGATATATGAAATATCCCCGATATATCCCCCAATATATAAAAAATCAAAATGAAAATTCAAACCGACGTGTCCCCGACATCCGACATCCGACATCCGCAAGCTTAGTTGGCGGGCAGGTGGTTTAGATGGAGGATTTCGAGAGTGTCAGGGAAGGAGGATCCCACCATGTCCATGTGCGGGGAAAAATTTCTGCGAGTGCGCTCCACCTCGTCGATAAAATTCTTCACGACGAGCGTGATGATTATGCATTTAGCCAATGAGGTATTTGTGGAATTGTTCACTACCAGAAGCACCTAGAGTCGGGAAGAGAGGAGACGATTGTGTTTCAGTTGCGTGGGAAGCTAAACAATGCAGCTTAGGGATGCAGTGCGATCCGCACAAGGACTCATGTGCACGATGCTTGCCGAAAACCAGAGTGGGAGAGACCAGCTCAGATAAGGTCGACGCATAAGTGCCCGACACTGCACCCGTCCGGACCTTTACCGACCCTGTGTTATTGCATTTTAATTTGGTTATTTTGCATTTTTTTTGCAAATTAAAATTTCGGTTTTGATATTAAGTGCACGCCTGCGAGCGTAGCCATGTTTTGGTGTGACATACACACACACACATATATATATATATTTATGTTAAATGTCTTTTTGAAGGAAGTTCTCCCATCCGGTCAAAGCAAAAGTCACATTTATTTTTCCCCGGTTCTCTGGTTCTTGTGTTAGGGCTCAGCCACTCCTTCCCGATTTTGCGCTGCACGCGACTAAAAGCCCGCACGCCACTTCCAACCGCCTTCTCCGATCCAGCAGTTTCCGCCTACGTTCCAGTCGCTTCACATGTCACGCGACTTCCCGGTCGTCTTCCGCTGCCACGATCTCCTCTCCCCCGTGTTTTCTGCACCTGTCCAAGCTTCTTCCGTGGTCGTCCGAAGCCAATGGTTAGGGATTTAGTTTGTTTAATTACTTTAGATATTCAGTGTCGCCCTATAAATGGGGATGTAATTGGTGATGCGTGGGTGGTTGTTGATGAATGTTGGAGTTTGCTTCTTTGATTTGCCCTATTGGAGAGTTCAGTTTATGGAAGTTTGATGTTAATGCTGCTGTGAGATTTTGTTTATTCCCATTGATGTTGATGAATATTCGATTACTGTTGTTTGAGGTTTGTGTGATTTCCCTTTTTGAGAGTTGATGTTGAAGATTTGATTAAAAAGCTGCTCTGTTTTCCCGTTGAAATTATTGATAATATTAGTGTCAACTGCTTGTGTTTTTTGGAGAGCAGGTGGATAAAAATTGAACAGTGCTGTTTCGTATTTTTTAAATTCCTGTTTGAAAGTAGCTGTGTGTTTGCCTTTCCGATGATAGGGAGGATGAACAGTTGTATTGAGAATTGAAGTTAAAGTTTGCTTGCAGTTTGGGCTTCTGTGAATAGTAACTTGGAAAATTTGCTACTTTTGTTAAACCGTGAGAAGGTGACAAAAAGAGTGTTGTTAAACCGTGAGAAGGTGACAAAAAGAGTGTTGATTTGCCGTGAGTCTGGAGTTAGGGAAATATGAGTTTGCTGTTGTTTGCTCCCGTGAACAACTGAAAGAACTTACTTGTGTGTTGGTTTGTGGCTTCCTTAGTAGTTGAGTGAATGAGATTTCGTGGATCCTCTATCATGCGAGGTAGAGAGTGAATTAATTCCGTGGTGCCCGTGTGTGATAGCGGTCGACATCAGAGCGGGATGTCGAAGGTGACTAGGAATTCCTCGCAGATCGCCGTCGACTTCGATTGCGGTAAAATGCCTTTTTTCGTGGGTAATTTGTTTCTTTCCCTTTCTTTGCATGCATCTACATTATCTCTTTAGGTTAATAGATTCATCGCTGGGTATTCACCTGGATTTTGTCAGCGAACACTACGTCAAAAACTCCAATCAGAAACGTATTTGGAGTTTACGATTTTCGTTTTGCTATGACAAGGGGAACATAACAAAAGTTGCATGTCTTCTTTCCCCGGATTTTCATTTCGAACTATTTTTTTCAAGAAAATCCAAATTTGAAACAAACAGTTTATTGTATGCTTTACTAAAAATTAGAAGTTTGCTTTCATAAAGTTTTGTGCAATGCCTGCTCAAAAGTCTTTGCATAATTCATAAAACATTGCACATATTTAGGGTTTTCTAGAAAAACCGACAGACGCGCAAACCCTACGCACCGTCCTGCATCAATTTGGTATTAGAGTTAGGTTCTGAAATTTTCTAAAGTTTCGGAATCTGCCCTGCGTAGAATAGGAACCCGCATAGAATTTTTCAATTTTTATTTTAAAAAAAGATTTTTTTAATAACATAATCATGCATTTACATTTTACTGCCTGCTTGCATGCATCTACGTAGTGGTAGGTTAGTAATTATGAGTTCACCCCACCATAATTCACCACCTGAACACCTTCAAGAGGCAAACTCAAAGATGTGTTGAGTTGAACGTGATTAACCGAGTCGTGTGAACGATAGGTATGAACCACCACCGTGGTTTTTTACTTTTCGCCCACCAAATAATGAAATTAACCGAGAGTATACAACCAAGTGCGAGAGGGGTTCGAAAACCTAAGTGTTAGGGTGAATAGCTTAGACTTTTCCCCTCGAGCTTCAATGTCACCTCACATTCGAGATGAGCATTCTGTGCGGATCCATCACGAAGTCCCACCTCACTGCTTAGAAAGATCTACACTTAGGAGGAATCCTCTATTTGAGGAAGAAGTTAGAAACCCCTTAGATATGTTCGAATTTGAGCACAATCGGGATGGAAATTCCCCAAGGAATTTTCCTGAACCACAACGAAAACCTTTCTTAGACATGCATGATAATTATGAGGAGAGACCATATTATGACATGGCGAGAGAAGAGCGTCCTCGAGACCATCGTAGGCCTATACCGGCCATGCATCTTGAAGATCGACCTAGAGATTGACATCGACCGCCACCCCCTTAGCGTCGAGACAATCGCGATCCCTTCAATGACGATAACGACTATCCTCCTCGGGATAGGTGATCAGATCTCACACGAGTAGTGAAACTAGATCCACCTCTTTACGATGGTTTTATGGATCCCAAAGTCTTTTCTGACTGGGTTATAAGCATAAAGACCTATTTTGAGTGGTATCGTATGACGGAGGACCAAAAGGTTTAGTTCGCCAAAATGAGATTAATCGGGCGAGCGAAAATCTTTTGGATATGTGAAGAGCGTAGTCTAGAGAGGAATGGTCAGCCTCCCATTACACATTGACCACACATGAAATCCATATTGGAGGAGCAGTACATTCCCCAACACTATCCGATCCGTCTACGAGATGAGCTGATATCTCTACGTCAAGGATCCAAATCAGTTTATGATTATCTAGTTGAGATGAAGGATCTTATGATTCAGTGTAACGTAGTAGAACACCCACAAAATACTTTATCCAAAATTAGGTGTGGACTATGACTTGAGATCCGAGATGAGCTGATTCAATATGACTACTATTCCTTCTCTGAGACCATATCTATCGCCATCGATATCGAGAAGCATCAAAAGTGAACCTCCCAGTTCAAATCTCAAACCAAAACGAATTCACCTTATAAGAAAGAAGAACCGAAGGGTAATGATAGTGGATCGAAGCCTACGACTTTCACGAGAGATCAAAACGGGAAATCCCCCATGTGAACTGTGACCCCTTCACATATCCGATGTTATGAGTGCTAGCAGATGAGTCATATATCTAGGGATTGTTTCAATAGAAAAGACACGCTAGTTATTCATGAGGTGACCGAGGAGGATGAGCGTGAAGAAGAAATTATAAATGAGAAAGACTCGCGCGTCTTGAATGACGAAGTATACGGTACCCCTAGCGATGAGGAGATAGATCCCGACGTTCTTGTGGTGAGATGCATGTTATCTACACCGCAAGAATCAACCGATTATTGGTGGACGAATATCTTCCAGGCCTACTTTAAGGCTGGAGAGAAAGTGGGTCGTTTAGTGGTTAGATAACGGGAGTTGTTTGAATGTGATAGCTGAGACATCATTAACCCACATGAGACTCACTGCTGAGCCACACCCATCCCCATTTCAGGTAGCTTGGGTCACCAAGACTACACTATTGGTGGCTAGGAGATGTTTAGTGCCCATCGTTATTGGTACGTACTCGGATATGATATGATGTGATGGCCTATGGATGTGTGTCACATATTACTCGGGCGACCTTGGTTGTATGACCGAGATGTCACCATACATGACAGGTCCAACACATGCTCTTTTCTACTGGATGAAAAAACAGTAGCGTTGACGCCTGTGTGACCTAAAGCATCAACATCTCACGCAATGCGCGAAAGAATCTCTTCCTTCTACTGAAAGGAAGAAGTCTCTTAACATCATACGAGACATAGAGTTTTATCGTTAGAGTTTCGATGGAGGATTCTATTATGACTTAGTGGTCTTATAGGCGTCTGATTTATTAGAGAGATATGGGTCGATTCCTATACCTGCTAGAAGATTTTTAGAGGAGTTCCAGGATATACACTCTGATGAGCTTCCAGTCGAGTTACCTCCCATGAGGTCTATTCAACACGCGATAGATCATGTTTATGGAGCCTCCCCCCCTCATTTTCCGCATTACCGATTGAATCCTGCCGCCTACGTGGAGCTGCTGAAGCAGATAAGAGAGTTATTAGACAGAAGCTTTATTCGTCATAGCCTTTATCCATGTGCGGTGCCTGCCCTTTTTGCCTCAAAAAAGGAGGGTACTTGACGGAATATGTGTTGACAGTCGTGCTGTCAACAAGATCACAGTCAAATATCATTTCCCGATACTCTGACTAGATGACATACTGGATATGTTGACTGGAGCCACGATCTTTTCAATGATTGACTTTCATAGTGGATATCACCAGATCCAAATTCGCGAAGAAGACGAGTGGAGGACTGCCTTCAAGTCGAAGGACGAACTTTATGAGTGGCTTGCCCTTTGGGTTATCCAGTGCCTCTAGTACTTTCGCTCAGATGATGACCCATGTCTTCAGATCTTATATAGGAAAGTTTGTGGTAGTTTATTTCGACAACATCTTGATATATAGTCGGACTGATAGCGAACACTTGACTCACCTACGTACTATTTTCGAGCTCCTGCGAGCCGAACGACTATATATCAATTTGAAGAAATGCATTTTTATGGCTGAGTCTGTTATCTTTCTTGATTATATAGTGAGCTCCACTAGTATCACTATGGATCCCTAGAAAATTCGAGCGATTCGTGAGTGGCCTACACCCCAGAATATTTACGATGTTCGTAGTTTTCATGGGCTAGCCAACTTTTATCGTCGATTCATTAAGAACTTTAGTATGATTATAGCACCAGTCACTGAGTGTACGATGAAAGGAAGTTTCCAGTGTATGTCATCGGTCGCTAGAGCCTTTGAGATTATCAACGATGAGATGTCCACTGCACCTATTCTGAGACTTCCTGATTTTAGTCTAGTGTTCGAGGTATCCTGTGATGCCTCTGGGGTTGGGATAGGAGGTTTACTTAGTCAAGAGGGTCACCCCGTTGGATTTTTCAGTGAAAAGCTCTTAGACCCGAAGCTGAATTATTCCAACTACGAGCGTGAATTCTATGCGATTGTGCAGACGTTGCGTCATTGGAGGCATTATTTGTTATTCAAGGAGTTTGTCCTCCACTACGATCATCAAGCGTTACGTTACATCAATTTGCAGCAGAAATTGAACCCTCGACAGGCTAAATGAGTATCTTATTTATGAGAGTACACTTTCGTTCTCAAGAACTATAAGGGAACGAAGAATAGAGTTACCGACGCCCTTAGTCGAGTCATCATCGTATTATCTCAGATGAGCACTCAGGTGATAGGATTTGAGCGTTTCAAGGATGACTATCTCAGTTGTCCTGATTTTAGTGGCATATATGATGCGATATGTTCAGATCCATTTCACGACGAGACCAATTATCTCATTAGAGATGGATATCTGTTTTGTAGGACTCGTTTATGTATTCCCCGCACTTCGTTGCAAAATTTTATTGTTTGGAATTACATGGTGGAGGTTTAAGTGGACACTTTGGACGTGACAAGACAATAGCCTTAGTAGAGAAGCGATTCTATTGTCCCTGGATGAAGCGGGTTATCGCACAGATTGTCAGTAGCTGTCGCACTTGTCTGGTAGCGAAAAGGAATAATTAGCCCGCTGGATTATATACACCTTTACTGGTGCATAGTATTCTTTGAGATGATGTTAGCATGGATTTTGTGCTTGTGTTGCCGCACACTTTTAGGAAACACGATTCCATTCTTGTGGCGGTTGTTCGTTTTTCTAAAATGACGTATTTCATTCCCTGCAACAAAATCGATGACACCTCATATATTATCTGTATTTATTATAAAAAGGTTATTGTGCATCGAGAAATACATAAGACTATCGTTATCGATCGAGATGTCAAGTTCACCAGTTATTTCTGGAAGTCACTCTGGAGACTGTTAGGTACTAAGCTTCTATTTTCGATCGCCTATCATCCACAGACCGACGGTCAAACTGAGGTTGTAAATAGAAGTTTAGGAAATTTACTGCATTGTTTTGTTGAAGATCACCATGGAAATTGAGATTTAATTATTCTGCACGCTCAATTGGCCTAAAATAATTTGAATAATAGATCTACAGATTTATCTCTTAATGAGGTTGTTCATGGTCACACTGCACGAGTGCTGCTAGATTTAGCACCACTGCCACCCACTTTTAGGACTAGCCAGTTTGCACATGACTATGCATTGCATTTGCATGATTTGCATAAAGAAATTAAACGAAAATTGCATAGTACTTATGACTTATATGCAACTCAAGCTAACAAGCATAAAAAAACTACTAGTTTCAAAGTGGTTGACTTGGTGATGGTTCGACTAAATCCGGAGCAGTTACCTTCGGGTACCGTGAAGAATTTAGTTGACTGTTGAACTGAGCCTTCCGTTTAAGGAGCAAATTTGATTTTTTAACGTAGCTGATCTGACTTTATTCCACGATTATCCACACGAGTCTTTACATTTTCCCTTGCCTTCTTCTCCATTTGATTTTTTTGGGTTGGTGAGTGAGAATGATGAGCCATATTCGGGACACATCGATACTCATTCAGTTACTGACACGCCACCCGCAGTTCTTCCGTTTTCCACTAACAGTTTTCAAGCCGAGCATGAGACACCGGGTGATGCTACTATACCAGTTCCCAGAGCCGCTGACAGACTTCCACGATAGATCTTGGTTCCGAAGCAGATATTGGATGACGAGACAGTGAGTACTACTGATGGTGGTTTTCAAAGATATTTGGTTCGTTGGCATGACAGACCAGAGACCGAGACCAGCTGGTCTTGGCCGAGGAGTTAAAACGCATGGATGCTGATCTTGTACAACACTACCGATCGGAACACTCACCAGCGATGAGTGATTTAGAGAGGGGGAGAGTTGGTGGAGACCAGCCCAGATCTGGTCGACGCAAAAGTGCCCGACGCCGCACCCGTCCGGACCTCTACCGGCCCTGAGTTATTGCATTTTAATTTGGTTATTTTGCAAATTAACATTTCTTTTTTGATATTTAGTGCACGCCTGCGTGCGTAGTCATGTTTTGGTGCTTTTATTTTATTCACTAATGACACACACACGCACATGTATATATATATATATTCACACACACACACGCGCACACACACACACACACACACACATATATACGAGTGATAGTGCACGGGGGCCCCTCATGCCCCGCTCGACAGTACCCGACGCGCTCCGCGCGCCCCTGGCGTGCTCCGCGCTCCTCTGGAGCCCACCAAGGGCGCCAGAGTACTGTCGCGCGGACTGTATTATACTATTTATTTGTTTTTTAATTTTATTTTCCAATTATATAATTTTAAAATTATTATATATTTTAAATATTTGTTTTAAAAATAAAAAAAATAAAAAATTACATGGGGGCGTGGCTGGCTGAGGTCTTAAGTTTTTTTTCCCAAATCTGATTTCACGAGGGATTGAATCGAACGACAACGTGGGAGCGAGAATCGTTGGTTATTAGAATGAACGGACTAGATTGATTCGTCGACCGGGTTACACCATAAGGCTATTTCTTTATATATAGTATAGATTTATGTTAAAAGTGTTTTTGAAGGAAGTTCTCCCAGCCGGTCAAAGCAAAAGCCGAACGTATTTTTCTCTGGTTCTCGTGTTAGGGCTCAGCCGCTCCTCCTTCCCGATTTTGCGCTGCACGCGACTAAAAGTCCGCACGCCTCTTCCAACCGCCTCCTCCGATCCAGCAGTTTCCACCCACGTTTTAGTCGCTCCGCACATCACGCGGCTTCCCGGCCGTCTTCTGCTGCAACGATCTCCCCTCCCCCGTGTTTTCTGCCCCTCTCTAAGCTTCTGCCATGGCCGCCCGAAGCCAACAGTTAGGGATTTAGTTTGTTTAATTTCTTTAGATATTCAGTGTTTCCCTATAAATGGGGATGTAATTGGTGATGTGTGGGTAGTTGTTGATGAATGTTGGAGTTTGCTGCTTTGATTTGCCCCATTGGAGAGTTCAGTTTATGGAAGTTTGATGTTATTGTTGCTGTGAGATTTTGTTTATTCCCGCTGATGTTGATGAATATTTGATTAATGTTGTTTGAGTTTTCTGTGATTTCCCTTTTTGAGAGTTTATGTTGAAGATTTGATTAAAAAGCTGCTTTGTTTTCCCGTTGAAATTATTGATAAGATTAGTGTCTACTGCTTGCGTTTTTTTTGGAGAGTTGCTGGTGGATGAAAATTGAAGAGTGCAGTTTCGTATTTTTTTGATTCCTATTTGAGAGTCGCTGTGTGTTTGCCTTCCGATGACAGGGAGGATGAACAGTTGTATTGAGAATTGAAGTTAAAGTTTTCTTGCTGTTTGGGCTTCCGTGAATAGTAACTATTAAAATTTGCTACTTCTGTTAAACCGTGAGAAGGCGATAGAAAGAGTGTTGATTTGCTGTGAGTCTTGAGTTAGGGAAATCTTAGTTTGCTGTTGTTTGTTCCCGTGAACAATTGAAAGAACTTGTGTGTTAGTTTGTGACTTCCTTAGTAGTTGAGTGAATGAGATTTCGTGGATCCTCTACCGTGCGAGGTAGAGTGAAATAATTTCGTGGTGCCCGTGTGCGATAGCGGCCGACCTCGGTGCGAGAGATCAAAGGTGACGAGGAATTTCTCGCGGGATCGCCGCCGATTTCGATTGCGGAAAGAAGGCTCTTTCCATGGGTATCTTGTTTCTTTCCCTTCCTTTGTGTGCGTTTACATTATCTCTTTAAGTTAATAGATCCTTCACTGGGTATTTGCCTAGATTTTGTCAGCAAATGCTACCTCGAAAACTACAATCAGAAATATATTTGGAGTTCACAATTTTCGTTTTGCTACGACAAGCGGAACAAAATGAAAGTTGTAAGTCTTCTTTTCCCGGATTTTCATTTGGAACTATTTTTTCAAGAAAATCCAATTTTGAAACAAATATTTTATTTTATGCTTTACTAAAAGTTAGAAGTTGTCTTCTTTCATAAAATTTTGTTCAACGCCCACTCAAAAGTCTTTGCATAATTCATAAAACATTGCACGCGTTTAGGGTTTCCTAGAAAAGCCCACAGGCGCGCAAACTCTACGCGCCGTCCTGCATTACAGAGCGAATCGGGTCTGGAAATTAAAAAACTTAGGTAGAAGTGCGGCGGTCAGGACTTGTGGAGTTGGAAAGCGTCAAAATTAGCCTATGGAAAACTCAGGTAGAACTCTGAAGACAAAATCGCTAGGGAACAACATGTGGTTGGTCGATCATCGATGCAACACGTGGAAGCTGAGGAAGGTAGCGCATGAGCGCAGCTAGGCAAAACCAATTAGTCGTTGACTGAGCAGTGTTCAGGTAGAAGGTAGCGGCGCTTTTGATCTTCACTGACGATCAATTCCTTCACTGTTGGATTAACTTTGTTGGCGATCTCCTTTGGTGATCGTCATCGTCATGCATTTGCAATCATGAATTATGAGATGACTGTCTCTATGATGATTATCTTGACCTAGGTTTAGGCAGAAGGAAAACGATAGGGTGGACCAAGCTGATACGCACCCAAAATATACTTCTGTTAATAAGAGAGATGCAGTCACGAGATATACTCATGCCTAAGCCCTCAAGGGTTGGTTCCCCTATGGAGTCCTCAAAGCTAGATCCTAGTCCAAGACTCAAATGTTTGAAATATAACTGCAGTGCTGACCTTTATATTGTAGGGGTACAAGTTACCATGTGCCAAACACGACTTAACTAATTGTAAACTAGTATATTAATCAGTTACTGTAGTGCATATACGTATCAGGAGCAAAAAAATTGCAGGTTACTATGCAATGCTGCGGTTTGCAACTAATAGGAAAGATGTGGTCTACTATGAAGACAACAACATTCATGAAAGTGTGATTGGTACTATGCTAGTCGGTTTTGGAAGTAGGTGTTGGAGCGAAAAATGTTAATTTCGGTTAAACAATAGGGGGTATGACTGACCATCCTTGCCCTAGGGATAGAGGTGAATGAGAATCTGCTAGGGAGGCGCCAACGATCTTTATATGATAGTGTTTATGGTGTTACCAAGCAAGAGGAGTGGTCATCGGGATGAAGTTATCGAGCTAGAGGTATAATCGTCTGGTTGAGAGCGTCAAATGGAGTGATCAATGTGCTGAAGTTGTCAAATGAGGAATAGGGTGTTACTAGGTGTTGATAGAAGAGAATGACAACAATTTCAATCATTTTTGTCTTTTTGCATCCTTTTTGAGAACAACCGGTTTTAACTTGCTCAATTTAAGGTAAGCTTAATTGCCGTCAAAATTAGTTTTGGGATTTTTTTAAGACTTTACCAAAATTTTGCCAAATCTTTAATTAGCTGTCATGTTTTATAATGTTTGTATTTTATTTGGTTGTCTTAGCAACCTAAACTAGCTATAACTATGACTTATTTATTTATGATCTTATTGGTTGGTCATGTCAATAAGTTAACCACATACATATATTGCTCACTGAGAAATAAATTGAAACAAGATAAGAAACGTGTGTATAAAAATGCGAATAAAAAATGGTGAAATAAAATATTACATGCGGAGATTAAAATTAAAACACACACCAAAAAGTTTTTTCTCTTGATGCGACACAAGTGACATCAATTCCCTTGTGGTTGAAAGCTCTCGCCCCGGTGAGAATTCACCAAACCTGCAAATGAAATATCTGATGTCATTTCTGAAGCTCTGTTGTGTTAATCTGTTAACTGTTCGTGATTCTCTATCCACACCCAGAGACTAAGTATCAATGATACATCTCGTGACAAGTCAGAAACTTCCGAATGTCTAGAACATGATCAATTTCTTTGGTCATCTGCATAGGTGATGGCTCCATGCTCAGAGCGATCTTGGGGCTGTTGTAGGTGGACTGAGGCTGGAGGTGGCTCGCTCTCCATAGTATGAAGTTATATCTGCTACATTGAATATCATAGTTGGCAGAAGGCACTAAGAGGGGAAGGGACGACAACCCACAATGTCGACACCGTGGGTCTCGGTTCACGCCAAAAGGACTGAGCAACTTATTACGTGATAGTCAAACTCTCGATGCCTTTATCCTAGACATGATAGAATATTAATGTGGGTTTAAGTTAAATCATCCAACGGCCTCAATTGCACGATCCAATAATTTAATGTAAATCTCAAAATACAAGTTTGAAAAATACATAAAAATATAGAAAATCTAGCCGATCGCAATTATGGTTTTCTATTTTGGTTTATAAAAATGTGCCTATTCTGTAGGTTGTGCTGTTACATCCTTATCTGCTGTTTTAGATTTATATATGTTATTCTCTTAATAGTATTGCCTTCTAGAAAATCTAATGTTTTCTCCTTAGTAACTGTACAACATGTCAACCTGCTATAGTCTATGCATATCAACCGATATGGATTTTTATTGTGGTTTAGGTTTTTGAAATTTACATACTTCCTAGATTCTTCCCGTGACACCCTTTTGATCCTTTTCTTTGTCGTTCTCGTTCTCCTGACTCATTCATATTTTCTGCTGGTGTTAACATTTGTATTTTTCATAGATGTTATCCTTATGAGATTCGTCATATTGCTAAACAATTAATAATTGTCACTAACAATGTAGGAACCCATATGTAACTGGCACATCAGTCTTGGGCCTCAAATATAAAGATGGAGTTATCTTGGCTGCTGACATGGGAGGTAATTTGATATTTTTGAATTTTTTTCTTCTCGTGTTATTTTGTTTTTTAATATGGGTCAATGAATTTCCTTATGATGGAAATGTATCTTATCATCTCTTAGCTATTGAACAAAAATCAATAATCTTTTAGGTACTAATGGAAAGTTTGACTAACGGCCTTTTGTTTAGCGAATTAATGTGTTATTACTTACGAGACATTTCCTTTTCGATTGAATCTAGTTAGAGATGATGTTTCTTTGTAATGTACTTGAGATTTTTATTCTTCTTATAAATAAGATCCCAACTGATGCGTGATGAATCTATAAGCTCTCTATATCAAGATGCAAATGCACGCGTGCGCACAATCGATGATGTGTCGTGATTGGGGATTTTGGAACATGGGAAACCTTAAGGTTTTGGGGAATTTGGGATATTTGGAGACTTCATGGGAAGGACGTAGGGCTTAGGAGTATTGTGGGTGTTGAGGAAGGGCTGATGAGAGAAGTGGAGACTCGGGTGAGGGCCATCCTACATGGTGGAGGTTTCGTGGAGGTTGGGGAGGTTGCTGGGAAGGTAGGAAGCAACATTTGGAGTGTTGAGCGGCAGATGTAAGAGATGGATGAGACCGGGTAAAGGCTGTGGGGGGATGCTTGGGTTGGGGTAGTCCTCGGCGATGGTTGTTTGTCGGAGATTGGGAGGCTAATGGGAAGGTAGGAGGGTGGATGGATGCCTCTCGAGGTGGCTAAGGTGGATGCGGAAATTAGAGTAGACAAGTGTGTTTGACACCATCGAAGAAAGGGCACGAGATTCAACACCCATGTCATGAACAATTGTCTCCTAAACAAACCAAAACCATGATCGCTAGGCTATTGTGAACTTGTAGAACGAATAGGAGGAGATCATCGTAAATGCATATAATGGCCTCGATCGTATGATCTAATCATTTGACCTAATTCTCAGGATACAATTTAAACAAAAATATAAAAAATACACAGACATGAAAAATATATTATTTTTTTACTTTTATAGCATATAATTATAGTTCGTATACATAAAAAAATTATTTATAAGACATGGAAATTCGATATTTTAAGATATCCCCGACATGTCTCTGAATTCCGA
This sequence comes from Platanthera zijinensis, assembly GCA_039513925.1. Lineage (NCBI taxonomy): Eukaryota > Viridiplantae > Streptophyta > Magnoliopsida > Asparagales > Orchidaceae > Platanthera > Platanthera zijinensis. The sequence goes on along the minus strand of CM077092.1, from coordinate 68,459,270 downwards.
CATCCGACATGTCTGACCGCCTTGGTTGGGGTAGTCCTCGACGGTGGTTGTTTGTCGGAGATTGGGAGGCTAATGGGAAGGTAGGAGGGTGGATGGATGCCTCTCGAGGCTGGCAAAGGTGGATGCGGAAATTAGAGTAGACAAGTGTGTTTGACACCATCGAAGAAAGGGCACGAGATTCAACACCCATGTCATGAACAATCGTCTCCTAAACAAACCAAAACCATGATGGCTAGGCTATTGTGAATTTGTAAAACGAATAGGAGGAGATCACCGTAAATGCATTGATGGCCTTGATCGTATGATCTAATCATTTGATCTAATCATTTGATATAATTCTCAAGATACAATTTAAACAAAAATATAAAAAATACACCGACATGAAAAATATATTATTTTTTTACTTTTATAGCATATAATTATAGTTCGTATACATTAAAAAAATTATTTATAAGACATGAAAATTCGATATTTTAATATATCCCCCGACATGACTCTGAATTCCGACATCCAACATGTCTCTGACTTCTGACATTTAAAACTCAATCTGATTGTTGCTGACATCCGATATTTACAATATTGGTTGTTAGATCGGAACCATTTAGGTTATTCTCGTAGCATCGGGACGGTCTCCACCAGATCTTGAATATGTTCCGAGATGCTTTTGCTTTTCACCAGATGGTCGTCGACGTAGACCTCCAAATTGCGCCCTTTTGACCCTTGAAGACCAGGTCCATCATTCGTTGATAGGTAGTTCCTGCATTCTTCAGCCCAAACAACATCATTTTATAACTATAGCAGCCGCCTCGGGTAATGAAGGAGACGTCCTGGCAGTCCGGGGGTTGCATTCGGATCTGGTGATAACCTGAAAATGCATCAAGGAAATTCATCACAGTAAAACCAACAGCTGAATCAACCAGCGCGTCGATCCGAGGCAAGGGATAACAATCCTTCGGGCACACTTTATTTAGTAAAGAAAAGTCAACACACATCCTCTAATCTCCCGAGGCTTTCTCCGGGGAGAGGAAGGAGGTTGAAGGAGGAGTGGAGCTGCTGGTGACTTTGGGAGGGAAGGCGATCCAATGTCGATTCGTCATCGTAGATGCGCCGAGCTGTTACAGTGCCATCTTCGGACGGCCGCTGATTAACTTCTTCAAAGCGGTCCCGTCCTCCTACCATCAATGTTTGAAGTACTGTCAGGGGGAGCTCCAGTTGAGGATCAGGAGCGATCAAGAGCCGCCCGGGAGTGTTATCTGAACGCGATGAGTATATCAGCTGGATGGAGGAAGCAGAAGAGTTGGAGAAGGTCTTGGAAGGATTCATTCGACGGTGAAGTTTTCGATGACGGCCTGGATGACGAGAGCATCATGGAAGGGGTTCTCATTCCTCAGCAGATCCTCTACGGAGAACGTGATCTCCTCCAGCTGTTGAGGTCTATGAAGCACGAATACTTCCCCGAAGACAGCTTACCCATATCAGATAGGTTTTCGATACCGGTACGTACCCGATACTCGACGGATACACCCATGTGGACACACTTGGGCTTAGCATATCATTCCGCATATTGTGATAGGAGTCTATTTTTCTAGAGTAAACAAAAGTTATCTCTATACTAGGAAGCTTTGGTACATTCAATTAAGTTGTGTATTTGTACCGAGTATGTTTCTGGTGCTGGTACATTTCTATTTACAATTACGTGTATTGAACATGTTGATACGACGCAAGTTATTAACAAAACGGCTAACTTGTCTCTAGACTAACCGAAGATTGAAGATGTTGATCTCCAACAATGAAATTGATCCCCAACAATGAAGAAGAAAAAAAATACTGATGAGCAGATTGATTTTAATTTGATCACTTTTGCTTAAACATATAAGATGCTAAATTTTGTAATATTTACTAATGTTTAATGTTTGGAAACTTCATGTTATGTTGCATTGATTTGTGGACTTGTACTTAAGTTATGATTTATGCTTGATGTTTTGAGAACTATTTATTGCACTTGTGATATATATTTATATATGTATTATATTTGTTATAACGTATCTTGACGTACACACATCATTGTTTTTTTAATTTTGGCGTACCGTCATGTCGGGTACGTATCGTACCCGGTACCTGTACCGATGCTTCTTAGGCTAAGGTGCCTGCGAGGTCGAGGCGATACCCCTTCTGTAGATGGTGTGGAAAGTCCCCTTGCGGGAGGCCTCTACTTCAGTCCCTCCATGGATCGATCCAACCCCCCTTACTCCTTGACTGACTCCTTTACGAGCCCCTTGGTCAACTGGATCTTCATTCCTCCTCCGCGTTGGCCCCTGCTACCTCCTGGGGTCCTCCTGACCCCTCTATCCCTAGACTATCTCTTCTCCTTCTCCTGCCCTCGACTTGATGAAGCTCACAATAGAGGGGGACCTCCGCGGGCCTGTTCCTCATCCTCTGGTTCCTCCTCTTGAAACGGTTACCATGCCTGACAACCGCCATAGCTTCTCTCCGGTTTCCTCCTCCTTGACGCTCTCCTTGCTGATATCGATCGTCTCTCCTCCCTGGGGAATACCTTCTCCCAGCTGGCCTCCACGACGACCAATTTACGGGGTACTGCAACCTTTGTTCCTCTGCTCGGTTATCCCAAGTCACAACGAGCCTCCCCTCCTCCTGTTTTCGCTGCTCCTCTACTCCTTGGTTCCTCCCTTCTCTCCTCCCGCTTCTTCACTTCTCCCTTCTTTCGCCACTCCTCGAGCCTCCTCTCCGACGTCTTCTCTTCCTCCTCATCATCTTCCTTATCTCTGGTTACCCGATCCAGCCTGACAAGGAAGCTAGGGTTGGTCGATTTTGCTTGAATAAACTTGTTGGCCCTTTCGATGAGTTCCTCATACGACTCCGGAGGCTCCGTGTTGATATCTAGGCTGAAGAGCCCCTGCTTCAGCCCGAAAGTCAGGGACAACATCAGGGTGTTACTATCCACCTCTTGGATATCCAAGACCCGCTCCTGGAAGCGGTCAATGTAATGACCCAACGTCTCTTGCTTGCCCTGCGTCAGATGGAAAAATGACAACCACCTCCTTCCTCTTCTTCGAAGTAGCGAATCTTGCCACTAGCCCGCGACGCAAGTCCTCAAAGCGGTTGATAGAATTCACTGGAAACTGGTGGAACCAGTGTCTGGCCTTCCCCTCGAAGGTGATTGCGAAGAACCTGCACTTGAAGGTGTCCATCATGCTACGGATCGACACCACATCCTCGAACCACTGCAGATGCGTGACTGGGTCATCTCTTTTAGAGTAGTAGTTTAGGATCGTATCCCTAAAGTCTTTGGGTACTGGAGTCGATAGCACCCCCTCGCTAAACGGGCTCCTCCCTTTCTGGTGGCGAATGACGAGTAACGCCAAACTCGCCTGCGCGAGTATCCCAGGTCCTCCCCTGATACTCGCCCTCCTGAAACCTGATCCTTTGACTGCTCGGCGGGTAGTACATCGACTGCGCCGGTCTCTCTTGTTCCTCCACCACATGCTCCTTGTCGGGCCTTCTGGGCGGCGCGACGTCCTTCGACGGGGTCTCACGAAGAGGAGACATCGCCATGACCTCCAGGCGAGGAGCCAAGAGCGAGTGCACAGTATCCTCGATGGACTGTGCGAGCCCGCCGAGCTCCTAGCTAAACTCGGCCCGGGTAACATACTTTTTTGGGCCCTGCAAGTTTCCCGCCACTCCTTCCTGCTCACCTTCATTCACCATGTTGCCTCATTGCCGGACTTTTCTCCTCCGACCGCGATTCACGCTCACCGCACCAAAGTGTTGAGGCCGGGAAAATCCCAACTTCAAAATATTCGGATCTAAGTGCAGCCCGAGGTTACTCGACCCAACGGTTCGGCTCACCCGACTTTGAAGATAAGACAAGAGAGAGAAAGAACAACTAGAGGACCCCATACGCTGCAGTAGGGAGGTCCCACCACGTACACGAAAGATTATAAGAGCTTCCCGTCCACAACCAAAGATGACTGAGCTAGGTACGAGGAAGACACCGCACAGAGAGTAGCTAGTCTCGAGGGGATAGAAGGGGGCAAAATATCAAGGTTTCAAGGTGCCGTTCCTGGTACTCCTTAGGTCCTATTTATAGACAAAACCCGAGGGGGGGGGGGGGCGGTCCTCAGGCGAGGAGACCCAGCCCTGCGAGCTTGCTTCTGAATCCTGCCGGTTCCACGGCTTGGCGACTATCTTCTGGCGACCAGCTGTACTCCTCGGCGGCGCCTGGTAAGGTATTACTAGAACTCATTGATTAGGCGAGTGTTGGCGATGCTCGCCACGTCCAGTTGGATGCTCGCTTGGATGGTCGGATATTTGATACTCGCCTATGTCGTTGGATGGTCGCATGCCTGGGCGAGGACGATACTCGCCCTCAATAGAGGAGCACCTCCCTGATCCGTCGTTGACTGTTGACTTGCTCTTCAATGTTGATGTTGACTCCTGCCTTCGTGGCGCCTTTGGGTCCCTTCTTGATGAATAGTGGTTGTACAACACGAGCCCTAAGAAGAACAAAATCCGACGAAATTCCTGATCAAAGGAAGAGGAAGACCAGTGAAAGACGATCGAGCCTTCATGTTGATGTCGATGAGGGATTAATCTCCTCTAATACCATGTTGAGAGAACACACCTTTAGGTTTTGACGTTCTTCAATTCTTTTTTGCCCCTTTGCCCGATCGATCTGGTTATGGGTTATTACGTCCAACATGGATATAACCACCCCTGGTGAGTCTAAGGCAGCCTGCCTTTTAACATTTTATGCCTTATTTTGACATATGGTTATATCAAATAATAAAATATTTAAAACTCACGTTGATGATTACATGTGAGAGATCTTCAAAGAAGGTGACCAAGTGACGATTCACACGTGACCCGAGAGGTTTGCCTTTGGAGCTACTCTGAATTTGAATGTTAGGTGATAATTGCCCCAATAGCGATTGAGTCAAATTATTATATGTTTTATATGGCTTTGAGTATTCATCCCGCATTTGATGTGGAAGATTTGCCTCTAAATGATGATCCACCTTGTTATTGAAGCCTTCAACTTGACACCCCATTATAAGCCTCAATCACACTCACCCCTAACTCCTGACTTCGCCTCAACTGCAGCTTTACCCTCCATTTCTACAACAACATACATCTTTTGCGGGATCCTCAACAGCTTCTACAACACAACGATCTCCAATTGACATGACATCTACCAGGAGCTACGAGATTGACTGATTGAGGCGACACTAGAGTTTGAGGCTAGATAGAGTTTCTTCCCATTGCTTGCTACGTTGGAGAAGACACCCATTCTTCTTATGTGTTCGAGGAGCCACATCGATTCTTACCCGACTTGCATCAAAAAGATAATTATCTTCATTCATTCAGAGATGAATTTCTCCAAGCTGGGGAGAATGATGCAAATTAACCAGACTTTTCAGAGCATGAGTTTTTGACCACGCTCGGGGTCGATTTACCCCATATTCGATCGTGAGATCCTCATATAGATGATTGGAACCTGCCAATGAGATCAGATTAAATTTTGTATTTTGTTATATTGTTTATATATATTTCAGAGTTATATTTTGACAGTTATGTTAGATGATCTGATCGGTCAATATGAACCGTTGAATTCATTTACCTGAAACCTCCCTCCTATATATTGTTATCATCTAGGGCAAGGGGATTTATCAACGTTTTGTAAGAAAATAGTCAGGTCGTTATATCAATGAAGACATCGACCCCTGGGTGATGAAGCCTAGACGAGTTATCATCTCCTTTGACGCTATCGATACCATCAAATCCATCCCCTGTCACCTCCACAAAATCCTGTGCCCTTCACTCCGACGCCTCCTGCGTTTGAAGCCAAGGATCTCTCCACCTTTTCTTCGCTCCATGCTCAACACCCCCTCTTTCAGCCTTTGCCACACCTATCCTTCTCCTCCAAGCTCGCCCACCCTTCTCCTTTTCCTCTACCCCTTATGACCCTCCATCGCCGCTAACTGCCATCCTCCAACCCTCCTCCCTTCGTCATAGCCACCAACACTCTCCCTTTAACCACTATAGCTACTGGCAGTTTCCGCTGACATGTATAGTCACTGAAAACCCTCCTTTCTCGAAATGTGCAAGTCTCAAGAAGCTCTAGCATTGCATTTCGTCATTTCAGTGCAAATCGTTTAATAGCATATACACATCACACCTACGAACATCCTCAATCCTCCTTCCACATCTTCCTCACATCAACCCATTACTTGGTGTGTTTTTTATTTGAAATTTTATTTCCTCGCATTGTTTGAACACTTGTTTATTTGTAGTCATATTTTTTGGATCGCTAGGCTTCAGTAGGGGGGGGGATAAGAATTTATTAAAACTTAGAACTTTTCTTATCATCAAGATAATTTGATACACAAGAGATTAAAGTGCAATGGAAATAATAATATTAAACTTTTATAATTCGAGAAAAGAAAATCATTAAGTTTTTTGTAAAATAATTTCATACTACAAAAATGTTGATCTTAATGACATTAAGATCAAGATGATGAAAAATAAATCCTCATGTTTTCTTCACAGACTCTTCTCCCTAAAATCCAATTGACCCTAGCTGATCCTCCTCTATATCGGCCTCACGACCCCTAAACATAATACCCTAGATCTAGTTGCCACACGATTAATGAATTTTCTGTCCTAAACTTACATTTCAATCTAATCAGAACACGCTAAGAAAATTCCCACTCTACAAAAATAAAAGATCAAAAGTTTAAACCACAAAAAAGAATAGAGATAAAAGAAGATTGCAGGTGATAAACTCCCTATAAATGATGTCGGAGGAAGACGTGAAAGAGTCGCTCAAGATTGTGATCGTAGAACACGAGCTCTTCTCTCGACTATCAATGATGACCGTCATTCTTTATTCGTATCAATGGTCGTGGAGTCTTTGGAGTCGTAGGTGGCTCTGGAGGTCTCTGGAATGTCCTCTCCTCCGAGTATATTCGTGCTAGAATGAGATATCATCAAGATCCAAAGAGAATACGACGTCTTTATAGCTCTCTGGGAAGTTATCGCAGGGCTGTAGATATGTACCGCCGACGATAGTTGAATAATGTAGGATTTTAACTTTGACATGAGCTAGCGTAGCGCGTTAGATAAACGTCGGAACCTTCCATATAGAGCTGGAGCTATCGCCTGACTGTAGTGAGATATCACCTGCGGTAGTCGAACAACGAAGTCTTTCATATGGAGAATGGAGCTAACACTAGACGCAAGCAAATCTTGAATTTTGTCATCATTTCCCTCCAAAGCACTCAAGAAACTTTGACAGACAGTCGTTGTACGTCGAGTGCTGTCGTCAGCGGTAGCCTTGAATTTTGGCTTTGAATTGATCATTTTAGCTCGGGTCTTGTGTTGGCATGTATGTCCTGTACCATTTGTATTTCCTGAACTTGCACACTACGAAACAAATGCACGATAGATCAAATACACGTTATGATTTGTTATTCTCAAAGTAAGGGTATATCGAACATTGTGTACAAATCATATTTTAACAAACTCCTTTTTTTATAATAACAAATCCCGAGATGGATAAATAAAGAACAAATAATAATCATTTAAGAAGTTGGTCAGGAAAAACATTGATAATCATTTTAGAATAATTGATAATTTTTTTTAATGATAACTCATCCTAATTTTGATGTTCAGTTTTATTTCAATCTCAATAATTATCCCCCTTTGTTTCCAAATAATTGCCTTCCTCTTTGTTTTTAAATAACTGTCTCCCCCTTCATTTCAATCTCAATATAATTATCTCATTTGTTATTAGCAAAAGAAATAAAAGCTGGATCATAACCGTAGAAGAAATAAAATATTGTAAAAAATGATCGGACAATCATAGGGATGGAAAAACATGAAATGAAATAGGTTAATATATGATTTGGAGATTTATGTTTCATACATGAGAATAGATACACATAATGCATGTAAACGTAAGAGATAATAACTACAATATTGTATGATGTGAAAGAGAAATTAAATGTCATTATAGTGATCATAATAAGTGATCTAGAACTTCTACATACAAAAGTCCAGATCGGTGTACAAAACATTCCTGCGCAACGAGGGTTCGGGGAAGGGTCTCACCACAAGGGTGAAATATAGGCAAACCTTATCCTGCATTTTTGCAAGAGGCTACTTCTAGTACTTCTACATACAACAATAACAACACTCAAGCCTTTATGCCACTATAGTGGGGTCGGCTATATGGATCCTTTATCGCCATTGTGCCCTATCTTTTGTCATAATCTCACTAATGCCTAATGTTAGAGTTATTATTATTCAATAGTTTAATATTGTTGAGTTTAGTCCCACACCGTCTATCGATGTTGGGTGTCTTGATGTAAGTCCTATATATTGCCCCTATATAGAAGAATAAAATTGCACATTTCATTTTACTTCTCCTTTCTTACATGGTATCAGAGTGAATCGTTCTGAAGACCTAAAAATTTTCTTTCGTCTCCCGTTTTCACCTAATCCCCCGTCGCCGACCCGTGCTCATTTTTTTTCCGCGAGCTGCTAGGGCTCACGCCCGCCGCTCCCGCTCCTGTCGACGAAGTCGATTGCTAATCCCGTTGACAGGAGCGGCTCCGATTCCGCCGCCGCTGCCCTGTACTGCTTCCGCCTGCGACGTCGAAGGCTCCTCCGGCTTCCGTCTGCGACATCGACGACACCTTCGGCTTCTGTCTGCAACATCGACCACTTCTTGTCCGCGCCTCTCTCCGGCTACTTCTTCTCTCAGACTATTTCTTCTCCGGCCTAGATGCCCTCTTCTGCTGCTCTTCTTCTCCGGCTGCTCTGCGTGCCGCTGCTGCTCGTCGCTGCTCTTCTTCTCCGGTTGCTCTGCGTGCTGCTGGTGCTCTCTTCTTCTCCGGCTGCTCTGTGTGCCGCTGTTGCTCTCTTCTTCTCCGACCGCTCTGTGTGCCGCTGCTGCTCGGCCGTCTACTTCCTTCTTCTTCAGATCCAGTCTGACCCGACAGCTCTCTATGTCGTGCTGCTGCATCTTCTTCCTCGACGCCGGCAGGCCTATGTCGCTGTTGCTCTGCGTGCGCTGCTTCCTCTCCGGCCCGATTTAAGTTTTAATGTTGTTTTTTTAAGTTGTTATTGTTGTAGTGTGTTGTGTTAGTTTGCTTCACGTGCGATTTCGGCTCCTTCTCCACGTGATCTGGATTCATGTACCCGACTAGGGTCCCACACGTGCACGTGGTCTACGTGAGGGGGAGTGTACGTCACGGCCTCCAGGCATAGTCTATGCCTTTATGCACGTATTCCACGTGAGGGGGAGTGTTTGTGATAACGACAACTCAGATGTCTCTTTCCCGACTCCTGCCTTAGTCACACATGGCCCCCATGTTGATTTGGTATGTTGTTTGTGTCTCCTCGTCGTTTTCTTTGGATTTGGTAGGGTTGGTTTGGTCTTTCGTGGTTGACCTAGTTTCCGCTCCGAGTGTATCCAGCGTTGTCATGGTCGGTTTTGTGGACCAACGTCGTGTGGCTCTTGCCTGGTTGAAGTATCCTCGGTGACACGCGGTTGGGCCTCTGTGGCTGTTGTTTTGTCCCACGTTGTCAACCTTTTTTTACCTTCCTTTTATGTTGTGTTCAAGCTGTAGGGTCCCCCTTCAGCTTGAGGGGGAGTGTTAGAGTTATTATTGTTCAATAGTTTAATATTGTTGAGTTTAGTCCCACACCGCCTATCGGTGTTGGGTGTCTTGATGTAAGTCTTATATATTACCCCTATGTGGAAGAATAAAATTGCACCTTTCATTTTACTTCTCCTTTCTTACACCTAAGTACATCATGTCTTTCCTTATAGTTTCATTCCAAGTCTTTATTGGTCTACCCCTCTCTTGTTTAACATGCTTAGTGACTAGACTCTCACAACGCCTAACAATGTACAAAAAATTTCAACAATGACTGTGGTACAATTCTTATGTGTGGAAGTGTTGCAAAAAACAATTAAGTGTACATAAGTGAAAACATCAAGATTGATACGTCATGTAATAAAAAATATTACATATCATTATGCAATGATTTGCACAATAACATATTAATCATGTAAGGTAAGATCATTTCCACAACTTCAATACACTTTTAAAGTAACACTACTAATATGTTTCATACACACAATACTCATTAAGAATTATCAGAAATACAAAACAGTGTTTGGTGGATCACATTTATATAAGTAGTAAATTTCATTATAAAGAAAGAGATGATCTGGGTTACAAAAGAGAAAAGTATGACAATTAAAATAATTTTTGCGCCGAGATCGATTAATTTCAAATCAAGGTACTTAATCTCATAATACTTATTAAGACTCATCATGAGGAGTGATACTTGGGTGTGTCCTTGTCTTTTTTTTATTATTGCAATTTTTTTATTTTTATGTTGATAACATCAACAAGAGCCCCAAATAAATCGAAATTTTGTCACTTAGATACACTTTCACTTGTATACAAACATGCATGAAATAAGCCACATTTTTTTAAAGTTTTGGTTTAGGAATAACCATGGATCACATTTAGGCAATCTGATGGAGTGATCATGATTTAGCCAAGCAGAAATAAAATATTGCAACATAACCACGACATGCATGCTATATTATTAAAGGTGCAAGGCGCATCGAGGAGCAAAGGTGCCCTGGAGCCTAGGCGCAGGCGCGCTCCTGCTGCACGTGAGGCGCAAAAACGGGATAAAATTAAAATCAGTGAAATGAGCGCCATGGAAAATCAGCGAATTGGACACCCAATTCTCTGAAATTCAACGAATTGGGCGCCAAATCACCTTGAATTGAGCACCCAATTCCCTTGTTTTTCATGAATTGGGCCCCCAATTCAAATTCGGCGAATTGGGTGGGCCTTAGCACGCCTTAGGCACATCGTCTGCCTAAGCCTTGCTGAGGCGCATTGGAGTGCGCCCGGTGCGCCCCTAGGCGCGCGCCTTGATAACACAACATGCATGGAAACAAGTTTATTATCTTGAGTAACTATCAATGATGAGTGATATGTGTGTTTTAACATTGTTTCAGTTAAATCCTCACACATAGGTGCATGCATAATTATCATGTCATAATTTTCTACACTATATTGTTGAGTTCATGAAAGATTAATTGTCATGATAAGTAACCACAATGAAAACAAGTTTAAGCAATACAAATCAAGATACTAAACCTCATAATGCTTATTAAGACATGTAACTATGTTACGGCCCTTACCCTTGGACCGTGTCACCGGAGGAGGAGAGATGGTGCCGGAGGGATGCGCATCATCAATCGGGAGTTTATGCGGTCGGCGGAAGCCGTGCGGGTTTCGGCTAGGGCAACTCACGGCTTTTCCCGTGGGTTAGAGAGAGAGAGAGGAGAGGAGAAATAAGAGAGAGAGAGACTTTAATTCTATTTCCTGTTTTTTCCAAATTGTTCCAAACAAACACATAAGTAGGTTCCAAAAAGTGCCCCCCATTTAGGCTTACGACAATGAGTCAAAATATGCTAAAAGTAAATGCGCAGAAATTGAAGATAAAATGGCGCAAACACGCCACATAACATCACCACCGCCGTTCGAAGATAGCTTGTCCTCAAGCTGGATCGAAAGGCATTGGGGCCACTGCTTCACCCGTCGTGTCATCCTGGGGTGGGTCGTCGACATCCAGCCAAAATAGGTGTTTGCATCTGTGTCCCAGCGTGAAAGGATCATCACAATTGTAGCATAGGCCCCTCTCGCGTCGATTGGCCATCTCGGTGCAGGACAAACGGCGGTGAACAGTAGGCCGCAGAGGAGCGTCCCAGAATGGAGCCGTGTCAGGCGAGCTGGCGAAAGAGTAAGCTCTCGGAGAGCCCCGACGTCCCAACGGCGGACGGTCTAAAAGCAGGCATTGTTCACAAGCTCTGGCGAGGCTCATAGCCGTGTTATGATTAGGTGGCAGGAGGACTTCCATATCCCAACGTAAGCGCTCGTGGAGGCCGGCAGTGAAGAGATAAACCTGTTGCTTCGGTAAGACGGATGTCGCCCGAGATAGAAGAATCTGAAATTTTTCCAGGTAGGTGTCGATGGAACCATCCTGTTTGAGGTTTGCAAGATCGCCGAGTGGGTTGCCTTGTAGGGCCGGGCCGAACTGAAGGGTGCAAGGCGTGCTGAAATCTGCCCAGGAAATGTTGGGATGTTCCCGCAAAAGTTGAGTGAACCATAATTGTGCTGGGCCGAGTAAATGGAAGGAAGCGATGCCGACGCGTTCTTCATCCGGTGTGCGGTGGGTTGCGAAGAAAATGTCGCAACGCGTAAGCCAAGGAAGAGGGTCTTCGCGGCCCTCGTAGATGGGAAAGTCCATCTGGATAGTACGTGTGTAGGTGGGGTAGTCCGCGCCTGGAGGGGTGGCGGAGTCCACCCGGCTTGACGAAGGGTGGTCAGCCGTAGGCAGAGACGAAGGAGACGACATGCCTTGTAGGGCATCCTAACGGGCGTTGAGGGCGTCCATCTTGGCGTTCTGAGTCGCGAACATAGATTGGAAAAGAGCCATGAGCTCGGCGAGGGAGGGAGGAGCATCTGCCATCCGAGAGAAAGCAATACGTTTGGCCGGTGGCATTGGAAGGAGGCCGACGGAAGAAAAAGGGGGCGGATCTGTGGGAAGGAAGCTGGAAGACCGGGCAGCAGCCGCTAGATTGGCCGAAGCGAGGTTGCCGGAGCTGGACGAAGGGCCGACGAGCAGGTTAGGCTGGCCGTGGGTTGCCGATGGGTTGGAGGAAAGTTCCCATGAGCAGGAGGAAGGACCGGCGGGATCGGCGGACTGTGCGACCGATTCGCACGATAGCGGGTGCTGCCGAGCGGAGGAGAGGGCCTCTGATACCAAGTTGTTATGACCCTTACCCTTGGACCGTGTCACCGGAGGAGGAGCGATGATGGCGGAGGGATGCGCAACGTCGATCGGGAGTTTATGCGGTCGGCGGAAGCCGTGCGGGTTTTGGCTAGGGCAACTCACGGTTTTTCCCATGGGTTAGAGAGAGAGAGGGGAGAGGAGGAATAAGAGAGAGACTTTAATTCTATTTCTTCCGTTTTTTCCAAATTGTTCCAAACAAACACATAAGTAGGTTCCAAAAAGTGCCCCCCATTTAGGCTTACGACAATGGGTCAAAATATGCTAAAAGTAAATACGCAGAAATTGAAGATAAAATGGCGCGAACACGCCACATAACAAACTACTATGATATGTAACTACACAAATTGATTAATTTCAAATCAAGGTGCTCAACCACACAATGTTTAGTAAGACTCATTAGGAGGAGTGGTACTTGGGGGTGTCCTTGTCATTTATTTGTTATTGCAAATATTTTATTTTATGTTGTTAACATGAGAAAGAGCCCCAAATAAATTGAAATTTGCCAACATAGATACACTTGCACTTGTATACACACATCATGAAATAAGCCACAATTTTTTAAGTTTTGTCGTACTAATAACCATGGATCGCATGTAGACAAACATAAATGAAATATTGCAACATAATCACGACATATGCATTGTAAACAAGTTTATTATCATGAGTATCATTTTCTTCCTAAATGATTGGGTCCATAGAATGACTGATATATCTTTGAGAAAAAGCTTAATGATCGATATATGAATATCATCTCCAATTCAATTTCATGGATCTCCTGTAAATATCATACAACTGTTGCATATTGTTGATCGAGGAGTATTGCTAAATAATAATATCCAAAATCTGCTTGACTGATGAAGAAAGAAAATTGTCTATCAGATTTTCTGTATAGTTGGTCAGAGAAAATTGTCTTACCAATGATGAGTGATATGTGTGTTTTAACATTGTTTCAGATAAATCCTCACACATATACAGATGCATGCATAATCATCATGTCATAATTTTCTACACTATATTTGTAAGTTTCATGAAAGATTAACTGGCATGATATGTAACTACAATGATAATCGAATCTAAGTAATACAAATCACACATTGAAGTGAATCTCAAGAGCTAATATACATCATGCTATTCATTATCAGTAAAGCTTTTCATTTTTTATGAAAATTTTAAGTTTTATAAGAAGAAATTAGCAAGAACAAAACATATTTTGGTATTTGTAAGCTATTTTTTAGTTTTTATTATGACAAAATAAATGAAAGGAAACGAAAAACACAAAAATAAACAAACACAAAAACAAGAGAAAACAAATCATATTTTGTTGTTTTTGAAGTTTAATTTTTTGTGTTTTTAATAATGAAGGCAAAACGAAGAACAAGAGTATAACCAAAGTAGACAAGAAACACTGCTGTAGGATCGAGCGATAATCCAAATTAGAAGAAGAGTCGTTGTAGCAGGTGTACAAAGTTCTGAAATTGAAATGTACATAAAAAGCAGCTACTGTCGGCGATACAAGCTACCGCCCAGCAGTATCTCACAGAGTCTAAAAAAAGACTGAAAATGGACAATTTTTTGGGTTTATGTTTTTTCAGTTTTGTGTTTTTCATAATGACAGGAACTAGTCAGAAAATAACAAGACCAAGGTTGTAGATGTCGGATATCGGGGACATGTCGGTTTAAGATTTTCATGTCGGTTTTAATATGTCGGGGGATATATCGGGGATATTTCATATATCAGGTTTTAATATTTAATTATTTATATGAGTAATCATTTATAAATTTAATCCCTTTTTTAATTTATATATATTAATATATTGATTATTTGATATTTATTGAATTCTTAAATTTATGAAACTAATATAAACATTTTGTGTTGCACTAGCAATAACAGTATAACACGTGAAATAAAACAAGTGTAAGCAAAATATTGGGAAGTTGTCGATGATAATGAAAGATAAGGAACATTTAGTCCATAATTCAAAGATCATGCATAATTAAAGTCGATGACGGACTTGAGCAAGGAAGAAAGCTAGAGGAAGGGAAAAACAACCTAAAAATGAAATAATTTTGGTCTATTGTCTATTAGACCACAGACACTAATTAAAATAAGTTGAAAAAATCAGTCGATAAAATGTCGGGATATATCGGCCGATATATCGGCGAATATATCGGTTAATAACATACATATCGGAGGATATATTCCAAAAGGATATTTTGCAAACAAAAATCGGAAACGTGTCGTTTTGTCCATGAAACCTTTATGTCGGCTGATATATCAGTCATGTCGGAGGATATCCACAACAGTGAACAAAACATAAAAAAAGATCAGTGAAATACGATTCATTATTAAGAACTCCTAACTCAAGGCGTACGAGATTGTATCGTGAGTTAGGTAGTGGTTTTATAATTATATCTACAAGTTGAGAATAAGTCCCAATAATACTTATTTTAACCATAATAGACGCTGGTGTATATCGTGTTTCAATCATATACCGTACGTCCATATCAAAAGTTAGTAGAAAGCATTTCATTCTAGTTTTCTAATAAGTATAATTAGTGTACGTGAATAGTGGAGGACGAGTGATATCTTGATTTTCATTAAATGCAAAATCATGATTAGTCATATCTCAAGATTATTAAGCCTTCTAAGAGATAACCTAGCTCTGATACCATTTGTTAGATCGTTAGGCTTCCTTCGAGGGGGGGGGGGGGTGAATAAAGATTGATTAAACTTAGAATTTATTCATTTCATCAAAATAATTTCATACAAAATTAAGAGATTAAAGTGCACTAGAAATAAAAATATTATACATTTATAATCAGAGGAAAGAAAATCATGAAGTTTTTCATAAATAATTTTTCATAGTACAAAGAGGTTGATCTTTATGACGCTATGATCAAGGAGATGAAAAATAAATCCTGGTGTTTTCCATACTGATTCTTCTCTCTAAGAACCAGTTAACCCTAGCTGATCCATCCCTAGATTTTCCTCATGCCCCCTGGACCCACTTCCCTAGATCTAGTCGCCACATTAGAGGCTAATTTCATGCATATACGCACACCTCGATCTAGTTGTCACACGCTAGACAAATTCCCAAGCGATCAAACCACATAAATGAAAAGAGATACAAGAAGACTTTAGGTGATAAACACCTTATAAATGATGTCAGAGGAAGAAATGGAAGAGTCGCTCAAGATTGTCATCGTAAAACACTAGCTCTTCTCTCAAGTATCAATGATAAACGTCTCTGGTTGTCCTCTCCTCATAGCATATTCATGCTGGAATGTGAGATCATCAAGATCCAAAGAGAATGCAACGCATTTATAGCTCTCTGGGAAGCTATCACCGAGCGGTAGATAGGTACCATTAGCGATTGTCAATCAACGAAAAATTCCAACTTTGGCTTGGGCTAGCGTCGCACATTAGGATAGACGAGGAGCCTTCTATATGAAGTTGGAGTTATTTCCTGGCGGTAGGGAGATATCGCCCGCGGTAGTCGAATTGAGGAGCCTTCTATTTAGAAATTGGAGCTATCACCGGGTGGTAGGTCCTATCACCGGGCGGTAGGTCCTATCACCGGGCGATTGGTTCTATCACCGGGCGGTTGGTTCTATCACCGGGCGGTAGGTCCTATCACCGGGCGGTAGGTCCTATCACCGGGCGGTTGGTTTTATCACCGGGTGGTTGGTTCTATCACCGGACGGTTGGTTCTATCACCGAGCAATAGGTTCTATCACCGGGCGATAAGTACTATTACCGGGTGGTAGTTTATATCACTGAGTGATAAGTTATATCATCGGGAAGTAGAAAATCTTGAATTCTTCCACTCCCATTTACCTCCAAAGCACACTGCAAACTTTGACAACTAGTCATCGTACGTCGAGTGCTATTGCTGGGTAGTAGAGGGTATTGCCGATGATAGCCTTGAATTTGTTCTTTGAATTAATCATTTTAGCTCGGGTCTTGTTGTAGCATGTATGTCTTGTACCATATGTGTTTCCTAAACCCGCACACTATGAACAAATGAAAGTTAGATCAAATAGACTTTATGATTTGTTATTCTCAAACCAAGGGCATGTCAAACATGATGTACTTAATTTAGAATATATGTGATCAAATGCAATTAATTGTGCGAGTTGTAAATTAAATTGTTTAATTAATTGCATGTCGAAAATAATTGCATGTTGATTCACTTGCATCTCTTTAACATTAAGTTGACCATAAATTCAATTGCATTTTTTGCATCAGCAGTGACAAGACCTCAGCTGGTACAATGCCTCTGCCACGACTGTCACTTACCCATGCATGATTACTCTTGGGCACATAAGGTTCGCTCGTGCACGATGGTAATCCCGTCACTCACACTCCCACTTACCCCCGTGCGCCTGAGGGAAGCCTTCCATGGATGGTCGTGACGGGGACACTGTTCCGACTGGGGTCCTATCGTGGCCAATCACCATGACCCAACCCATGTTGGGTGATGTCATAGGGCTCATGATCATCAAGTGGAGTTAGCCCACTCATCACGTTTACCAGGTCAACCCTAAAAGTCAACTCGGTCAACCTTAGCCTATTTAAGTAAATTTGAAGATCAAGCTCATTCCTAATGGGCTAAGGCCTTGATCCATGACCCAACCCATGTTGGTGATGACATGGGGTTCATGACCATCAAGTGGAGCCAACCACTCATCAAGTTGACCAGGGCAACCCTAAAAGTCAACTTGGTCAATATAAGGCTTAAAGAGAGAAAATGAGAGCCAAACTCATTTTCAATGGGCTAAGCCCATGAGCCAAGGCCCATGAACAACCCAAGTGCTCATTTACATCCCCTACCCTCTGGTTTTGGAAGGTAGTAACATGCAAGAGGGTATTTTGGGAATTTACCCAAGTAAAGGAGAGAGAAAATGGAGGAAAATTGGGATGGAGGCCATGCAGACCTCCTCCTCTCTTCCCAAGCCCACATCTGAACCCACACAT
The DNA here is from genome assembly GCA_039513925.1 of Platanthera zijinensis. Classification (NCBI taxonomy): domain Eukaryota; kingdom Viridiplantae; phylum Streptophyta; class Magnoliopsida; order Asparagales; family Orchidaceae; genus Platanthera; species Platanthera zijinensis. The sequence continues at coordinate 68,441,380 of CM077092.1, read as the reverse complement.
CAATTATCAGCCTTTCCAACCCAATTTCATGCCACTTGGAGCCAAGGAGGAGAAACCAAAGCTCATGACCGAAATCCCCATCATGACATCTCTGTATACAACCCATATCAGCCAAAACCAACCCCCTCATTAGCTTCAGAAGGTCCAAAGGAGTGGAATTCGATACCTGGATCGAAGCTTTTGGTGGAGAATCGGGTTCAGGAGCAAGCTCGCCGGAGAGGAGAAATTCCATGGCCAACCACCTCAACCGCCGCCGTCGGGCTCCGATCAAGGTCCGTTTCTCCTCCTCTCCCTCTGTGCTAGCCTCCTAGATCATTTAGGAGAGATTTCGAGCTCAATTGAGCTTGGATCCATGTGAGGTGTGGGATAAAATCTCAAGCTTTTGAGCTTGCTCGGGATCGTCGGAGAGGCGGTTTCCAGCCACCATTTCGCCGCCAAACAATGGCCACCACCTCAACGGAGGTGGTGGTGGTAGCCGGCCTCCCAAGGGGTGGCTGGGAAATGAAGTTTGAAGAGGCTCCAGGTCGGGACAATCTCGGCCCTTGGATGGAGGAGGAAGATGAACGGATGCCCTCCATTATTGCTTTGAGATTCGTGTTGTATTAATATATTAAACTTTAGTATTTTGTCACACTTTATTCTGCACCTTGCGGGCTATTTTGAGGCCTCTTAGAGGCAGCTTCAAAAAATGTGTTCAACATATAAAATGTAGCCCTAGGTCTTAACGTTAAAATGACACCCTAAAGTTGTAATTTGGAGCAATACAGCTCCCTGTAGGGCCATTCTACTAAGACTGGTCCTAGGCTAGGGCAGATCTTTAAATGAGTGCCCAAGCCAAACCCTAAGTCCACATACCCTAAGATTTTTGTCATGCAAGTGATTAGGTCATACTTAGGTTCTCACCAAAAATGGAATTTTTTGGAAAGTATTTTTCCATAGTTTTTTGAGAAATATCATTTATTAAATTAATTGAATTTTTGGAGATCTACAACTCCAAATGCTCCCAAATTTGGGTGGCATGACCATTGGGGCATTAGATGACCATGGTAAAAATTTTAGGCCATTTTGACCTCTGCATGTTTGAGAAATCTAACATGCATGATGAAGGTATATTGAAATTTGGTGTGCCTATAGTAGAAATGAGAAAATGAGAATTTAGTCCATTTGGCCCAATGCATGTCCATGAAACTCTTGACAAAGGCTTATAAGGATAAATTACACCTCCCATAGGAAGGATGAGATTTTTGGGATAAAAAATCCCATTAAATGGAATTATTGGAAATTATGTACATTTGGAAATAAAATTTGAAAATAGGGCCAATTACTTTTATAAATTCTGAAAATCTGTCCCAAGCCCTAGTAGGACATCATAAACCTCTGGAAAATTTTATAAGCTTGTTTGGAAATTTTATCTTAAGTTTTTAGTAGAATTATCTTATTGCCTCTTTTTGGAAATTAATTAAAAGTAAAGGAAATTATTGCTGAACAATTATGGGAAAATTTATAGAATCTTAATTCTATGATTAGAACCTTGTGTATTTATTTGAGAATTTATGGGTGATTATGTATGTTAAAAACTCAAGTAGTGGCATTTTGGTAATATCATTATTATGGAATTTTGTTAAGTCAAATCATTGGATATGATCATGAAATTCTGTATTTTGTGTTATTATATCAATATTGATCTCCAGTAATTTTCTAAGAATTTTTGGTTGGATAGTTAAAGTACTTCATTTGGAAAATGGATTAATTATGATTTTAATCTTAATTAGAGAATATATAGAAATATAACTGGAAAAATTATGATCCTTGGTAGGAAGTCATATTTAACCTAGTTGAACATCAGGAAAAGTTCTTAGGCTTGTGGGATCATTGGATATAGTACATCATACACAAAATGACTTAGGTCACTTAATTAAAAGATTTAATTTAGGGTTTTAATTACTTAGAAAAATGGTGAAATCCTACATGATGAACACCATACACCATACCAACCCATGATAATTTATTAGGGGCATTTGACCCAAGGAATTGAAAGTCCTATTATATGGGTTAGTATTAGGTCATGAGTTGCGCTTAGCAAAAGTAGCAGGTATTACTGGGACCCACAGGGGATACGATAGAAGGTTTAGTTGATAACTATATTGGGAAGATAAATCCTGGTTGGTGTCTAGTAGGTCACTTCATAGTATCGAGTGATAGAGTGCAAAACCCCAAGGACAGTAGCTAGAACGGAGACCGACGGAAGACCGCCGATTCCCCATTAATAATATCCTAAATCATTAGGTTCGTTCCAGAGTAACAACGAGAGCTGGGTATGGATCATGGGTAGACATTAATAAAAGTAAGTATCCTTGCGAAAGGGAATTTTGGGCTTTCAATTCCATCTTGGTTCCTAGTGCCCCCGAGGCCCCTTCATTGGGCATACCCTGGGCAGTCCTGGGATTAACCCTAAATTGCTAGGTATAACAAACACTAGACAAGAGTAGTCTAATAGGCTAAGAGAACATGGTAAAATTCTCACACATGAAGGGTTGGAGGGATTCAGGATTAAGAGAATGATATAACAATCTCACCCGTGAAGGGTTGGAGGGTATCAGGACAGTTAGTCCCGCGAGCTAGAGGCTCGAGAGTTTGATATCAGGACAGGTTGGTCCTGCGAGTTGAAGGCTCGAGAGGTTTATTTCAGGACGGGTTGGTCCTGCGAGCTGGAGGCTCAGGAGCATGACATCAGGACGGGTTTGGTCCTGCGAGCTGGAGGCTCGGGTTGAGATATCTTGCATGTGCATAGAAACAAAACTAGTGGCAGATCATGCGGTACTGGGCCAATCGTCACACCGATGGCAGTACGGTGACTCTGGTGAGGTGTGAGAGTTTGAGGGGTTAGTAGGTTGTTTATACTGCGGTCTTGAGGACAATCCCCGAAAACGCACACCCGACCAAGAAAGTCTCGCAGTTGGCCATCATTAGTACGCAGAGACTCTAGAGTGACCTTATGACGTGTATAGAGGCGTACGAAGGGTCTGGGCTTAGTAGTGTGTATACCCGCCTAGGAAGTGGAAGCGCCCGTTCCGCTGCTGCCGTAGCCACAACGGTGGGACCAGAGAGTGATGCTAGCTCCAAAAAGCGGGAACTAAAGGTCTGTGATCACAGAGTCACGTGTGTGAGTTGCACTTGTATGAATCATAACCTGCATAACATATCATACATACATACTTAAGACATACACACCATAGATCCTTATCATATAAATTAGTTTGAGCTCTTTTATATGATAAGTTACATTTGTGAAATCTTAACTTATAAGTTTGTATGAACATTCATATAAGTTAAGGTACTTCTGTGATGATAGTTTAACAGTAGATAGTTTACTTTCTGCTCCGCTCTTTACTTTACTTACCATACTTCTTTTCAGTATTGTTTTTACTTACCTTACTTGTACTATATAGAACTGCTAAAGTAGAGACATACTTGCTATTACATAATCTTGATAGATTAGATTCACTGTCACCTGCTATACTTTTTCTACCCCTTGTTGTCCTCCGCTTTCGTCCTCCCGCTTGGTGCCTAGGAGTCGCGGGGGTGAGGCGAGGACAAAATGGCTTAGTCTTTATGACTAACGGTCGGTTGTGACCGTATCATTTTAGGAGCTCGAGGAGATGGAGCACCAGGACGACCAACAGGACGAGGTGGCAGGACGTGTGTAACAACTCCACCCGTTAAATAACATATAATAGAAGGTTCGGCCGGGGCCCCACACTATATGCCACAAACAGAAGGTGATGTCACAGGTTAATACCACAACACCATCGCATTCTAACTCAGAGCATGCTAGCAGAAGATTTTAACAATAAAGATGAACTCATACTAGGAATGTCCACTATATATAAACCACAGTTATATATACAACCACTAGAAGGAATGTCCAGCAAATACAACCAGGTTGGCCTTAAGGACTTACAGTTTCTCTTTTCATAGTATAAATTACATACATCGGCGCGTAAGCCGGCCATACATGAATAAAAGACAACACATTTCGCTTAGCCTTCGAGGGCTAGCAGCAGCAGCGGCAACAGCAACAGCAGAGACTTCAACCCTTCATTTTTCGCTCGGCTCTCCAGCACCTGCACAGGGACAATCCACCCATAAGGTGGTAAACAAGGCAACGATCAGCATTCAACTGACCAATTTTATAACAATCCTACCCCTTTCCCGGGGCAGTGACATTCCTTCCCTGCAGAGTATTGCATCAATAGATATAATGTATCTTGTGCTCTTACGCACAAACAATCCATCACAATCGTCAGCCACCCGACCCGACGATCTGTGCACTCAGACACACTTTTGGGTACACCGGCGAACCGGGATCAACACCATTGAGCATTTAGTCTTGATGGCGTGCATGCCTAAGACTCTCATTATGCTGCTGACGAAAGCCCAATGCCTTGACACTCTCTTGTACAGCAAACATAACGCAAGTACAGATCCATCACGTCCCGTTGCTCAAATCTCCTTGCCATCACCAAGCACATCGTACTCGAGGCTACAATTAAAGACGCGGGTCGGTTTTACCTTTCCTGTTCGGCAAGAAGCCTTTTAAGAGCTCGCAGCTCACATAGCCATAATGTCTACCAAGGACTGGCTTCACAATAAAAAAGGGGAGTTAATTCCAGCGTCCTTCGCGGTCGCTTGGCGGGTTCAGTAGAACTCTCTATCTGCACCCAAACTCAACCCAAACCCTGCAGTTAATGCAGTGCCAGAAAATTGGTCTTTCATAGCATACAACACAAGCATTACAAGGGTGTTTTCCTGGAATTCCTCATTCCTGTACTTCCTGCTACTTCCCTTCACAGACACAACCCATTGACTCCACAAACTGCACGTTTATACGCGGAGTCTTCTCCGGTGTGCAATATGCAACATCACCAATCCAGACCAATCTGTCCAGATGAGCTTCACACAACATGCGTATCCCGTATTACACATTTCCGGGTCTAAATGCAGACTCAATTGGGGATAACAACTATCAACCCACAGGGATCACTTAATCTTCCACCTTTTGGTGGAGGATCCCATGCTCATGCATAAAGGAGGACTTCACTTGTCCAAAAAGGAAGATCGTTACCCTTGACGATCTCTTGGGAGCCATCAAAATTCTAGCCGGTTGGAGAGCACCGCAGCAGCTTTGCCTCCACAGAACTGGCCTCAGATCTCGAATCGGAACTCGGGAGCTCCACTGGTGGCTGGATTTTCTCCTCCTCTTTCCTCCTCTCCCTTCTCTCTTCTCTTTTTAGAGAGAGTGGCCAAATGAAGAATGACCTCTTCATTCCAATCTTTTGTTTTAACCCAGCAGGAACTCATCTGAGTCCTTGGATCCAGGATGAAGAAAACGGACGGCCAAAAATTGGCCTAAAAGTCCAATATTTGGGCTGACACGGGCTGTGACACGCCCGTGTCACAGGCCGTGTACTTTAAGCGGTACACGAACCGACTCACCCAGACCAGAACACGGGCTTAGACACGCCCGTGTCAATCACCTGACACGCCCGTGTCACGTAGTACACACCCGTGTCGAGGGGCGTGCCCCTCAATTGACACAGGATCAACATTCCCGAAAAGAACACGGCTGGGGCACACGCCCGTGTCCTTGGCCGTGTGCCAAACACGCCCCTGTGACACGCCCATGTTACAGGCCGTGCGCCACACTCAACGCCGCCCGGTTACCCACCCGAGCAGGACACGACCTCGGACACGCCCGTGTCCCTGGCCGTGTCACCTCTCGACGATCGTCGACTGCATGACGTTGAGTGCTCGAGACGACACAGAGAAGGACACGCCCTGGGACACGCCCGTGTCCCAGGCCGTGTGCCTCACTCAACGCTCTCTCGAGACCAAACTCACACTCGAGAAAACAGAGCATGACACGCCCTGGGACACACACGTGTCCCAGGCCGTGTCACCCAGCCTGAACCCCATTTTGGGATTTTTGGGATTTTGGGGTGTTACAACCCTCTCCTCATAATAAATTTCGTCCCGAAATTTGCTCACAGCAAGGAAACCCAACAAACATAATGCTATAACTTTAAAATGATTGTTACAACAAAAGACGTACTTTACAACAGTTCAAACAAACAACTCGGGAAAATCAGCTCGCATGGTCTGCTCCCGCTCCCGTGTTAGCTCTTCACGGCCACAATTGTCCCACCGGACTTTGACCATCCCGATCTTCTTGTTCCGCAACTGTTTATCGGCTCGATCCTCGTTCCAAAATGGGTCTAACCTTTGTCGTTAGCCCATACTCGACCGGTACGCGATCATTCTAAATCACTTGAGCTGGATCCTTGACGGCTTTTCGAAGCACTGAGATGTGGAACACATCATGTAAGCCACTCAATTCTGCCGAAAGAGCTAGCCGATAGACAGCTTCTCCAACTCGCTCCACCACTTCAAACGGACCATGATATCTCAGACTTAGCTTTTTCAAACGCCGAATCCTGGACACACCTTTGAAGGGTTTGATCTTCAAATAGACCCAATCACCCACCGCGAACGCCACGTTCCGATGCTTGGCATTGTAGTATTTGACTTGCCTATCCTGGGCTATCAATAACCTCTCCCGAATAGAACGTATCGTCGAAGTAGCTTCTTCGACATCCTTGCGCGGATATACTTTTGATTCGCCTGCTTCCGCCCAAGCTAGCGGTGTACGACATTTCCGACCATACAAAGCTTCATACGGAGCCATACCGATGTTCGCTTGGTAGCTATTGTTGTAGGCAAACTCCACCATATAGAGATGATCTTGCCATCTCTTACCAAAGTCCAGGGCGCACATTCAGAGCATATCTTCCATCGTCCTGTTGGTCCGCTCAGTTTGACCATCCATTTGGGGATGAAAGGACGTACTGAATGCTAACTTTGTTCCCAACAATTGATGGATTAGCCTCCAGTCATTCGACGTGAATCACCATCACGGTCACTGACGATGCTCCGAGGAACACCGTGCAATCGGACAATTTGCTCCACATTGATCTTTGCCAAGGTTTCCACTGAATCGTCCCTCTTATTCGGTAGGAAGTGAGCCACTTTTGTCAATCGGTCTACAATCACCCAGATTGAATCATTCCCGCGTTGAGATCTCGGCAATCCGTGCACGAAATCCATTGAGATATCATCAAACTTACATTCTGGAATAGGTAAAGACTTCAGGAAACCACCAGGCTTTTGACATTCCGCTTTGACCAACGCACAAGTTTGACAGTTAGCCACATAACGTGCTATGTCTTTCTTTAGTCCTGCCCACCAGAATAATTTCTTCATATCCTTGTACATCTTTGTGCTCCCAGGGTGAATTGAGTACTTTGCAAAGTGAGCTTCATACATCAACTCTTCTCTCAACTTATACTCGCACTTGGGACGCACAATCGACCATCTTTTCGTAACAAGCCGTCATCCCAGGAGAATTGGCCATCTGACCCATCCTTTACATAGCGTTGGAGACTTTCATCAAGCTCCGTCGCTCGCCGAAACTTGTCCGCAAGGTCATACTCCGTCCAGTTCAAGCATGCATCGGCTATGGAATTCTTGTCAACACAAGAAATCTCTAACGCTTCCAACTCCTGTATCAGACGCTCATCATGCATCTGCAACCAACTTGCCTGTACCGGAGTCCTACGACTTAACGCATCAGCGACTACATTTCCCTTTCCGGGAGTATAGTGAATATCAAAGGTGCAGTCCCCAAAGAACTCCATCCACCTTCGTTGTCGCATATTCAGATCCTTCTGATCCAACTGATATTTTAGTCTCTTATGATCTGTATAGATATCCACCTTTACGCCATATAGATAGTGCCGCCACAATTTCAGTGCAAAGATCACCGTCGCCAACTCCAAGTCGTGGACGGGATAATTCCGTTCGTGCACTTTCAACTGGCGTGAGCCATAAGCAATCACTTTACCAAACTGCAGAAGAACGCAACCTAAGCCGCTTCCTGAAGCATCACTATAGATCTCATAGCCGTCTGTACCACATGACGATGTCAACACAGGCGCCGTGGTCAAACGACTCTTCAGCTCTTCAAAATCTCGCGCGCACTCCGACGTCCAAACGAACTTCTGATCCTTTCTTGTCAACGTGGTCAGAGGCAAAGCAATCCGTGAGAAGTTTTCCACAAACCGTCTATAGTAGCCTGCCAGTCCAAGGAAACTCTTGACCTCGGCCACTGAAGACATCACTGGCCACTCTCGGATGACACTTATCTTTGACGAATCCACTGCTATGCCCTCTCCACTTACCCCGTGGCTAAGAAAAGCCTCCGACGACAGCCAAAACTCACACTTTGAGAATTTGGCAAAGAGCTTATTCCTCCGCAAGGTATGCAACACCAACCGCAAATGGTTTGCATGATCGGCTTCCGACTCCGAGTACACTAGGATATCATCGTTAAAGACAATCACAAACAGATCCAAGTTCTCTCGGAACGTTCGGTGCATTAGATCCATAAATACTGAAGGCGCATTACATAAGCCAAACGACATTACGGTGAACTCATAATGCCCGTAGCGTGTTCCAAATACTGTCTTGGGAATGTCACCTTCCCGAATCCTCAGCTGGTAATATCCAGACTTTAAATCCAACTTGGAATAGACGGTTGATCCCACTAGCTGATCGAACAAGTCGTCTATCCGTGAAATCTGATACTTGTGTTTCTCCGTCAGCTTATTCAACTCACGATAGTCAATACATAACCGTAAACTACCGTCTTTCTTTTTCACAAAAAGAACAGGCGTGCTCCAAGGTGACATACTTGGGCGTATGTATCCCTGTTCCAGCAACCCTTGTAGTTGGACTTTCAATTCAGCCATTTCTTTTGGCGCTACGTGATATGACGAGCCGGCCACAAGTTTCGCACCTGACACCAACTCAATAGAGAAGTCGATCTCCCACTGGGGCGGTAACCCAGGAAGATCCTTAGGAAATACATCTGCAAACTCCGACACAATCGGAACATCGCTCACACTGGCCTTTGGCTCAACAACCTGAATAAGCGTGAAGAATAACTCCGCTCCTTTCCGAACAACATTGACGACTTGGAGAGAAGACACCAAGATCCCGCTCACTCCTCGCATTCCAGCGAACTTAGTCTTAAGCTCAGTATTCTTGCCCAGTGTGATCTCCTTTGAATTGCAATCAATAAAGACACGCTGCTCCGAGAGCCAGTCCATGCCAAAGATCACATCAAACTCCGATATCGGTAGCACAGATGCACTCAAACCGAAATCCCGACTTCCTATTTGAACTTCAACATCGCAAGCTCTATCCGCAAGCATCACACAACCATTCGGTAATAATACTTTTATATTATCTGTCGTCACATGACTCGGTACTCCAATTCGAGCTACGAAGTCCTTACACAGAAACGAATGCGAAGCACCCGTATCAAACAGCGCTCTCGCTGGGTTGTTCCGAATCAGGACAAAGCCTGTAGCACACACATCATGCACAAGCTACATAGAAAGTATGCAATAAAAACAAAGCAAACAATATCTTAAATCGTACCTGTGGCGACGTCACTTTGCTTTATAGCCTCCTGCTGGCCAAGATTATAAACTCTGGGCTGCGCCTGGGATGCAGATGACTCTACCACTGCTTAGCCCTTCTTAGCATAAGACGCACCCGTCTTCTTTTCCCCCTTTGGCTGAGCAACCCTACAATCACGGGCTATATGCTCCACTTAGCCACAGGTAAAGCAGGTAAGAGACTCCTGCTTTGAAGTTGCTCCCGACGCAACTGTTGCAGAAGCTTGCCCAGAAGGCTTGTACCTCTTGCCCCACTTCTTCTGGTAGGACGATTTTCCAGGGCGGGGTGCTTTGAACTCTGGCTTTGTCACAGCTAAGTCCCTTTTTCCTTGCACCCGCTTCATGTCCTTCTCCAGTGCACACGCAGTATCAACCAATGCCTGAAATCCTTGGTTCACCGAACTTGAACGCAGGAACCTCAACTCATCCCGCAATCCTTCGTAGAACCGATTAGTTTTCCTTTGTTCATCCGCAAAAATTGACCCCGCATACCGTCCCAACCTCGTAAATTCATGCAAGTACGTATCAACGCTACTTTCTCCTTGCGTTTACCGTTGGAACTCGTTTTTCATAGCAATGCGTTGTGCCGCTGGTAAATGCTTTGCCAAAAACATTCGAGAGAACTCCTCAATCGAAACTTGCGTTAACGACCTGTCCGCTAAATGGTGTAACTCAACCTCGTCCCACCATAACCTCGCCTCTCCTTCCAATATGAAGGTGGCCAAGGTGACCTTCTGAGTTTCCTCCGTCCTGATCGCCATCAATGTACGCTTGACTCGCGATAACCAATCCTTTGCCTGTGTTGGGGATCCCAGCCCCGCGAACGTAGGTGGATTGAAGCTCATGAATTGCTTCAACTGTCGTTCAGCTGCTCGCGGATCCACAACCTCAACCGGTTCGGGTCTTACACCAACACGATCTGGCACCAATGCCGGCTGCGCCTGCCCGGTCGGCTGAATCATGACAAATAGTGCCTCAGCAACTAATCGAACTGTTTCCGCAGATGGATGAGGTGTTGGCACCTCAGCTGGTGCCGCACTCTCATCAGAGCGCTGAGGCTCAGACTGCCCAGCACCACTACGAGTCACCTATAGATGGACAAGACACACATTAGCGACCTACGCAAGCAATAACAACAATTTCGGAACGCGCATATTCCTCAAACAAGTTTATTTGCATTCCTTAGTGGACATTCAAGAGTTCATTAGTGTTAAAGCGGTTTGCACTGACACGTGCTCGCCACCCCACAAAAGAATTCGACCACGAATTCGAAAGAGGAAGACCGAGACAAGCTGATACCAAAATGTAACGACTCCACTCGTTAAATAACATATAATAGAAGGTCCGGCCGGGGCCCCACACTATATGTGCCACAAACAGACGGTGATATCACAGGTTAATACCACAACACCATCGCATCCTAACTCAGAGTATGCTAGCGGAAGATTTTAACAATAAAGATGAACTCATACCAGGAATGTCCACTATATATAAACCGCAGTTATATATACAACCACTAGAAGGAATGTCCAGCAAATACAACCAGGTTGGCGTTAAGGTCTTACAGTTCTTCTTTTCATAGTATGGATTACATACATCGTAGCGCTGGCCGGCCATACATGAATAAAAGACAACACATTTCGCTTAGCCTTCAAGGGCTAGCAGCAGCAGCGGCAACAACAACAGCAGGGACTTCAGCCCTTCATTTTCCGCTTGGCTCTCCAGCACCTGCACAGGGACAATCCACCCAGAAGGTGGTAAACAAGGCAACGGTCAGCATTCAGCTGACCAATTTTATAACAATCCTACCCCTTTCCCGGGGCAATGACATTCCTTCCCTGCAGAGCATTGCATCAATAGATATAACATATCTTGTGCTCTTATGCACAAACAATCCATCACAATCGTCAGCCACCCGACCCGACGATCTGTGCACTCAGGCACAATTTTGGGTACACCGGCGAACTGGGATCAACACCATTGAGCATTTGGTCTTGATGGCGCGCAAGCCTAAGACTCTCATTATGCTGCTGACGAAAGCCCAATGCCTTGACACTCTCTTGTACAACCAACATAACGCAGGTACAGATCCACCACGCCCCGTTGCTCAAATCGCTTTGCCATCACCAAGCACATCGTACTCGAGACTACAATTAAAGGTGCGGGTCGGTTTCACCTTTCCTGTTCGGCAAGAAGCCTTTTAAGAGCTCGCAGCTCACAATAGCCATAATGTCTACCAAGGACTGACTTCACAATCAAAAAGGGAGTTAATGCCGGCGTCCTTCGCGGTTGTTTGGCGGGTTCATGCAGTGCCAAACTCAACCCAAACCCTGCAGTTCATGCAGTGCCAGAAAACTGGTATTTCATAGCATACAACACAAACATTACAAGGGTGTTTTCCTGGAATTCCTCATTCCAGTACTTCCTGCTACTTCCCTTCACATGCACAACCCATTGACTCCACAAACTACACGTTTATATGCAGAGTCTTCTCCGGTGCGCAATATGCAACATCACCAATCCAGGACAACCTGTCCATATGAGCTTCACACAGCATGTCTATCCCGTACTACACATTTCCGGGTCTAAATGCAGACTCAATTGGGGATAACAACTATCAACACACGGGGATCACTTACTCTTCCACCTTTTGGTGGAGGATCCCATGCTCATGCATAAATGAGGACTTCACTTGTCCAAGAAGAAAGATCGTTATCCTTGACGATCTTTTGGGAGCCATCAAAATTCTAGCCGGTTGGAGAGCACCGCAACAGCTTTGCCTCCACAGAACTGGCCTCGGATCTCGAATCGGAACTCAGGAGCTCCACCGGTGGCTGGATTTTCTCTTCCTTCTCTTTCCTCCTCTCCCTTCTCTCTTCTCTTTTTAGAAAGAGAGTGGCCAAATGAAGAATGACCTCTTCATTCCAATCTTTTGTTTTAACCCAGCAGGAACTCATCTGAGTCCTTGGATCCAGGATGAAGAAAACGGACGACCACAAATCGGCCTAAAAGTCCAATATTTGGGCTGACACGGCCTGTGACACGCCCGTGTCACAGGCCGTGTACTTTAAGCAGTACACGAACCGACTCACCCAGACCATAACACGGGCTTAGACACGCCCGTGTCAATCACCTGACACGCCCGTGTCACGTAGTACACGCCCGTGTCGAGGGGCGTGTCCCTCAATTGACACAGAATCAACATTTCTGAAAAGAACACGGCTGGGGCACACACCCGTGTCCTTGGCCGTGTGCCAAACACGCCCCTGTGATACGCCCGTGTCACAGGCCGTGCGCCACACTCAACGCCGCCCGGTTATCCACCCGAGCAGGACATGGCCTCAGACACGCCCGTGTCCCTGGCCGTGTCACCTCTCGACGATCGTCGACTGCATGGCGTTGAGTGCTCGAGACGACACAGAGAAGGACACGCCCTGGGACACGCCCGTGTCCCAGGCCGTGTGCCTCACTCAACGCTCTCTCGAGACCAAACTCACACCCGAGAAAACAGAGCATGACACGCCCTGGGACACGCCCGTGCCCCAGGCCGTGTCACCCAGCCTGAACCCCCATTTTGGGATTTTTAGGATTTTGGGGTGTTACAACGTGAGGAGCTGATACCACCTACTACTACTACTGCAGCCCGACGTTAGGTGATGACGCGTGTACCGATGATATTTAGCTTCCACTTAGTTTGATTTTGAGAGAGAGAAATTTGTTATCCATGTACAGGGCATAAGTCCTTTTCTCTTTTATTGTACTCATTGTGGACTACTGTTGTACTTTCATTTTCATATATATATATGATATGTGATCTTTGTGGACTTGTTAGTTATTACTACTTGTTTTACTTCTACTCTCGATTGGCCGAACATGTTAAATGATCGTACTAGCCGGCAAAATCGGCGTCTTGCGACATCAACTAACCCGTGAGTTAGTGTCACCGTAAGGCGGCGGTTCTGAGCATAAGACCGGGTTACCTCCTGGTAAGGGGAGAGGGGTCTTACATAGTGTTCCTCATTTATTAGCTCAGAACCAATTTTTTGGCATTCTGTTCTTGTAAAGTGCTTTTTAGTTCTCATACTTTGTTTTCATTTCCGTAGATTTATTGTAGTGTAATTTGATGATTCCATTCTCTTGCTTTAGTGATATATAATCGGTATTATTCGAGAAAAGAAGTGCATTACTGTTGTTTATATATGCATATGCTTGTATTTACTAAATCGGGTGCTCTTTAACTTAACTGATGCACCACTTGTCCGATTTCTTCTTAGCTTTTGGTTCTGTGGGTGAATTGTATTTGACAAGTTACAATTTTGTGGAGTGAAATCTATATTCGAGGATTCTGTCCCTTCCCTTCTCTTCTCGTGCTAGCGTTCTTGATATTCCTAGAAGCTGAACTGTAATTTACATATATATGAAGCTCCATTCAGCTGGAGTGTGTGCAGTATTCTTGTCCTCAGACAACGCATATTAATTTGCTTGTTTCTATCGTTTTATCTAAAATTCAAGTACTAATTTACGTACTTTGGGGTATTAATCAACTATTTTTTGGTCAGTCCTCTTTTTAAAACATATTTTATGGCAGGTTCTTATGGTTCAACTCTACGATATAAGAACGTGGAGCGGATAAAATCAATTGGCAAACATACTCTTCTCGGTGCAAGCGGAGAAGTTAGCGACTTTCAAGAGATCTTGCGCTATCTCGATGAACTAATGTAAATACCCTCTCCAAAGATCTCTCAACTCATAGTGAGAAATTTTTTACTAGTGGGAAAAATTTCATATTATTTTTTAAGAATCTTAACAAAATTGTATTCACACTTGCATGTAATTGGTTTCAGGGAGATGTGTGAATTTAGTACTTATATTTTTGTTCTGCGCAGTATTTATGATGATATGTGGGACGATGGAAATTCTCTGGGTCCTAAAGAGGTCCATAACTATTTGACTCGAGTAATGTACAATAGGCGCAACAAATTCGATCCTTTGTTTAACTCACTAGTTGTTGGTGGAGTAAAAAATGGGCAGAAATATCTTGGAATGGTATATAGATTCTTTCTTATTTCTTTTTTTCATAATAATCAATTTTTGATCAACATGATATTGCAACTTATACTGTTTGCTTCCAAGGTTGGCATGATTGGTACACACTATGAAGATAACCATGTTGCTACTGGCTTTGGAAATCATCTTGCAAGGCCACTTATGCGGGCTGAGTGGCATGAGGACATGAGTTTTGAAGAAGCTGTGAAGCTTTTGGAGAAATGTTTGCTTGTCCTTTTGTACAGGGATAGATCAGCCATCAATAAATTTCAGGTATAGTTTTACTCTCTTTTTTTGTCAGACTGTATCCTGGTTTTGTTATATGTGATGAATTAGAACTGAGAACCGGAAGGAAAGTAAGTGGTCCAAGGGAAAGAAGCAGAGAAGGAGATGGCGGAGAGGGAGAATGGTAGAGAAGAGAGAAAAATTAACTTTTAATCCAACCTGAAATCTTCCATTATGAAAGTTTCCCAGTTTAAAGGAATTAGTAATCCAGAAATGTTTAGCTTATTGATTCAACAATCTTACAACAATTTTAGTAATTTCGCGCAATAAGAAACCTGCAAGCTTTCTTCAACCTCTCAAAAGCTATAAAAGTATATTGAATACCACCATTTTAACCCTCATTATTTTTTATTTAAGAATAACTCTTGGGATGTTTCAAACCAGCTCACAGGGAACCATTTTTAGAGTTTTTATTTCCTTTGCTAACCTCTGGGAAGATATTGATAAAATTTTGATGGTCCTATGATGGGGATCAATCGCGCCTTGTTTGAGCAATTTTTCATGATCAAATTTTTTTGGAACATCAGACAGACGATCGGAGTCCGTGACTGCGATCGTTTCGGTTTTTTCTATTGTGTGCATTTTTTATTTCTCTAGGGTTTATTTTGAGAATCGGTTTAAATTATCCAATTGGACGATTCAAGCCATCAGGTGCACTTGCACACACACACGCGAGTGACTGGCACGGGCCTCCGGCCCGGGGGCCATTCGGCGGGGGAGCGAGATTACATTTGTCGTGGGGGGCGACATTCGTCGTGGGGGGCGACATTTGTCGTGGACCCAGCATTTGTCGTGTGCCCGACATTCGTCGTGGGCCCGATATTCGTCCTGGGGGCGACATTCGTCCTGGGGGAGACATTCGTCGTGGGGGCGACATTCGTCGTGGGGACGACATTCGTCGTGGGCGGCGCCAATAGTCGTCGAGGGGGCGCCATTTGTCGTGGAGGGGCGTCATTCGTCGTGTGAGCGACATTCGTCGAGGGCTGCGACATTCGTCGTGTGAGCGGCATTCGTCGAGGGTTGCGACATTCGTCAAGGGACGACGACATCCATCGAGTGATGACGACATTCTTTGGGAGCGGCGACATTCGTCGTGGGCGGCGACATTCGTCGGGGGCGGAGACATTCGTCGGGGGCGGCGACATTCGTCGGGGTCGGCGACATTCGTCGGGGTCGGCGACATTCGTCGGGGGCGGCTACATTTGTCGGGGCCGACGTCATTCGCCGGGGGCGACGACATATGTTTGGAGCGGCAACATTCTTCGGAAGCGGCGCCATAGTATATTTATTTTTAAATAGTGTAGATATATACGTTTCGATGTAAGCATGATAATGATTTGGGCTGTTATGCACCATCAACAGCCTAGTATGTGTGAAACCGCGCACAAATTTACCTGATAACACTACCAATTTCAATTCAATTAGGTGGAAATAGGGAGGGCATTGAGAGTGCAAATCTTCTTCTCTTCCCAACCTTCCTGAAATGGTAGCTGCACAAATTTAGATGGAGCAATGGATTGATAACCTATGATTACTCCTATTCCTTATTCTTCTTCTCTACTAAATCCTGGATCATAAGTAATCAAGCTAATCTGTGAAATTTCTTAACTTCTCTCCTGATTTTCTGGAACAGCTATTCCATAGTTTTTGTGCTGACAGATTAGTTGAAAGCTTAAAGATTGCCCTTATTTAAGAATTTTTAGTAGAAATGAAATAATTTTCATATTAAAAACTTCATTCAACAGTTTGGTGATCATAAATTTGGAGGTAAGCAAGTTTTGATATCTGGCTAGATGTTATGTTCAAAGCCAAATTGAAAGAATGTTGGTGATTTGACATGTTTTTTGTCGACCATGGCTGAAGTTGAAGTTCTTCCATCCATTTCTTAGGCACAGTTTTTGCCAGCGTCAAGAAAAAAAAAACATATAGAAGCAAGCATATTTCTAAAACACCTAAAGAAGAATATAAGAAATAATCAAGCATATTACTAATAAATCTTGTACAATTGCAGATGAAGACAAAATAAATGAATCGATGAACATAAATGATGATACACATATGCATGCCTCGTAAGATCACCATTAAATTTTGATTTATATGTATATTACATCCTAAATCCAAATCCATGAAGAAAATTGTTCATCAGGAACATTGCTTAGATTCCTACTCTCAGAAATATAAGTGGAGTTGAAACAGGGCTCCCTCTCAATCCTTGATTTCCCACAGTCATGTGAATCAAGATGATTGGCAGGATACCAATACAAAGTAAAGTCAGTCTGATAGGCACTGTAGAAGAACATTGATTTCATATTACCAACATCATCAGTAACTTAAAAAAATAGATCAGTTGATAAAGACAGATTCAGCCTGATAGACAAAACTAAAAAGAACCACCCAATTGCCTCTAAAACACCTTGTGGCGGCATAAATAATTTTTGAGTTTAAGGGTGGTGATGAAGTTACAATGGACCGAATACCATAAAAAGTGAATCTGAAGATGAATTTAAAAAGTGTATATAAGATGCAAACTGAAAAATCTATAGTCGGAGGCGGTGTGTGAAAGAGCTGTGGAAGAGCAAACTGAAACAGGACTTCTAAAGATAAAACTATACAAAAAAAATTAAATGTTCCTTAAAAACAAAAAATAAGCCTCTAATCAGTGATGCAGGCCCATGATTTAGAAGAGAGATTTTCTTGAAAACGTCCAACAGTTATATGGGGAGGAGGTATGGTTGTTGTTCGGTTTTGTTCTTGGAGGAAGAGGGCAAGTGGCGGTTTGAATGGAGCTAGGGTGGCCGGCGGTTTGTAGGGAAGGAAAGAGGGGCTGAGAGAAATAGAGAGGGAGGGAGAGAAGAGAGGCCGGCGGCCAAGGAGAGGAGGAAGAGGGAGGGAGAAGAAAACCAAGAAAAAGGAGAGGGAAGAGATGGCCGAATATTGCCTAGGGGGAGAAAAAAATCACACTTGATTTTCTTGGGTTTTCAATTTGTCATTCTTTCAATACTTAATCAAACAAAACATGACTATATATAGCCTTACACCACTCAATCTCCTCCATACATATTTAGAACAAAATAAAAACAATTCCAAAATTAAAATGCATGAAAATGGAAGCAAATATATGATGGTTATAAGTATCCATCGTAATTACAAGAATAAAAATATAATAATAAGATTGCTTAAATTAAAACATTGCTTAAATAGAAATTGCCATAAATAGAAATTGCATAAAATGATAAAAGATAAATAATAAAATATATAATTTTAATTTTAATTTATAATTATATAGTTTATTTAAAATAGTGCCGGCAGACGTCGTGTAAAATATGAAGCGGCGTTGACGAAGGAGCGTCATGGCATTGACGAAGAAGCGTCGCGGCGTTGGCGAAGAGCGTCGTCATCAATCAGCCTTGCTCTGGCTTTAGAAATAAGGAGAAAAAAGTATTTAGTCATTGTAATGCTAGGGACGGCCGCTTCTTTTGAATTTCAAGGGCAGGAAATTTCTCCAAGAGCTGAAAAATAGAACACTAACCGCAGATGCATTAAACGTGAATTATAGCAATTAATTTTTAGAGATTGAAGAGACCTAAAACCAGGTGCTGATACTAAATTAATGCAGTTCAAGTTGTAATCTTATGAACATATAGGAAATAGATGCACTCATATATGAGATGAAATTGAAAAAACATAAAAAAAACTATAAATCAGTAAAAAAACGTGTAGATTGGAGAGGATAAAGAAAATAATTAAATGAGATTGACAGAAATTGAAAACATTTTCAGATTTGAGGATAGAGATCTGTAATCTTATAAAAAATCAGTGAATAATGAATATAATTTTTCAGATCTGAAAAAAGGTAGGAAGAATAGAGGGGGTAGAGCATAAGAAGATTAGATCCACTGAAATGAGTATATTGCTACCTTCGAATCGATGAAAATAAGAAATGCTTTGTCGCAATGAACTGTTGTCGTGGTAAGTGAGATGAGGCTCCGACAGTTCTGAAGAAGAACCGGGGCGGGGGGGGGGGGGGGGTTCCTTATTTTCGGTCGCGAAGATGCATTCAAACATGAGGCGGATCAAAGTCGACAGGGAGAAGATGCATTCAACCTTACCTTCCGCCATGCACAGGTCTTCGATTTTGCCGGACTTCACAGCAGGATGCGATGCCCTAAATGAGATGAGGAAAAAGAGATGTCGCGGGAGGAGCGGCGTTGGTAGTGGAGGCATGTTGTTGCGGCGCTGAGAGGAACTCGTGGCGTAGGAGCACTAGAAGGATTGGAAGCCCTAGAGGCGAATGCTGGTAGAGGCTGTCGGGGAGTGAATCGAGAATTAGGAGTGAGAAGTTGGGATGGTCTAACCCAATTTGTGATTTGATTTTGAGATCGTATGGTGGAGAACTTCTCAATGTCTTTTTTATCTTGCCACAAATGTCTTTTTTATCTTGCCATCGATACTTCTTTATATATATATATATATATATATATATATATATAATATATATATATATATATATATATATATACGAGTGGCAGGCACGGGCCTTCGGCCCGGGGGGCATTTGTCGTGGGTGCGACATATGTCGTGGGTGCGACATATGTCGTGGTGCGACATTTGTCGTGGGGGTGACATTTGTCGTGGGGGCAACAAATGTCGTGGGTGGGACAAATGTCGTGGGTGCGACATATGTCGTGAGTGCGACATATGTCGTGGGTGCGATATATGTCGTGGGTGCGACATATGTCGTGGGTGCGACATTTTTCGTGGTGCAGACGTTTGTTGTGGGGGAGTTATATGTCATGGGTGCGATATTGGTTGTGGGCGGCGGCATTTGTCGTGGGGGTGAACTTTGTCGTATGGGCGAAATTTTCCGTGGAGGTAACACTTGACGTAGAACGGAGAATTTCATGTATTCCAAAGTTATAAAAATGTAAGTAGAACATTAAAAGTATGTATAAATGTCTGAAATTCAGAAGACTCATTTAATTGTTGTAAACTATTTTTATCGAACTCACCCCTAACTAAACAATTATAAAACATCAACTCATGTTCAATTCAATTGTCACTTCGCATGTCGTTGCCCTTAGTTGTCTTAGCAATGTGCTTCAGTCAAATTCTGCAGTAACTGACCATTGTCAGTAATCTTCTGGTTTTCAGTTTTAATCACCATTTATTGTATGAAACCTGAAAAACAAATAATTTTTTTACTTATAACGTAGAAAATGCAAAAAAAAATTCATTGTATGTAATGGAATGAACTAAATAGTTACGTGGTTGTAGTCGATGTCATACCTTATTGTTGTCGTCGGGTCGACCCGTTCAAAAATCTCCTTGAAGACCACATTTTTCGTGAACACCCCCTCATGACCTTCAATAACACAGTGTTTGACCAAAATCTTGTGGATTGGGCTGATACCCCTCTTACAAACTCTACACATCCAAAAAGACCATGACTGAAGACGTGATTTGGAAGATAAATTCCGACATTTCCAATTGTCTGCCCCTGAGACTTGTTAATTGTTAATGCGAAACTCAATCTGACAGGAAATTGTTTCCTTATTAGTTCGAATGACATTTTGTAATCTTCTGCACTTTTTAGAGGTATTCTTGGAATTGAGTCCCTTGAAATGCCCTACCAATATAGTTGCTTCAATGATATTTCTTCCAAATCTGCGACAAATTAGTCGCGTGCCGTTGCATAATCCATTTTGGGATCAATATTTCGGAGAAGCATAATTGGACAGCCACGCTTCAGTGATAGCTTGTGTGTTGGTAGATTACCTGGATTAATAGAGTTTAAAAATTCTGGTAGATATAAGCTGTGGTCATCATCCGAAACTGAGTCGAAAGAGTAGTAAGTTGTGCTATCCCCCGGAAACATATCCATGCATAATTCATTCAACTTGTTAACATCTTCGTTTAATGGGGTGATTAGAGCTCTTGTTGCCATATACTCGGCATCAATACTATTGACATTGTAAGTTTGCATATTGGGGAAAACAAAATTTATTATGTCATTAATTGATTGCTCTCCTTCCCAAGGCATAACAATTGAATCAAGAAGACGAATCATGTCATTTTCTATTGTTGGCTCCACCCCATTTCCGACCCTTAGCAAGAAATCTGCAAATTCGTGGTCATTGCGTGCCCTCATATTTTCTTTTAATGTAAGTAACTTGACACCTGCCCATAAGTAAGACTCAACGATGCTTGAGCGAATTATTTCCAATCTCGTGCCATTCACAACAACGGGCGTCACTTGCCTGAAATCTCCTCCCATGATAAGAACCTTCCCACCAAAAGGCTTGTTTATTTCTAACACGTCTTGCAATGTACGGTCTAGAATTTCGAATGTTTTCCTGTTGGCCATGGGTGCCTCGTCCCAAATTATTGCGGATGAAAGTTCAATCAATTTTCGCAGATCTGATTGCTTACTGATGCCGCAGTTTAATACATTCTCCAGTTTAATAGGTATTTTGAACCTAGAGTGAGCTGTGCAGCCGCCTGGGAGTAAATTTGCTGCTATTCCGGATGTTGCAGTTGCTATCACAATACGCCCTTCGTTGCGGAAAGTTGCTAGTATTGTTCGATATAGGAATGTTTTACTAGTTCCACCAGGGCCGTCAACAAAAAAAATACCTCCATTTCCTTCTCTTATGCAACTGCATATAGTATTGTACGCTATTTGTTGTCCATGATTTAGTAGAGATGTTGAATTTAGGTCCATTGTCGATATAGGAATTGATAATTCACTATCAATCAAACCTGGTAGGTCCACGGTGTATTGTATGCCCTTACTCAACCTTGGTAAGTCGAAATCTTTCGTGTTTTTGTTATATTGCTCAAAGATTATGTTTAACTCACACAATAATCTGTTTATTAAGAAATCACTATTTACAGTGCTTGTGCTACCGTAATCTTCGTTCATCGCCGCATGGTTTTCATCCCATAGGGTTCTTACACCGGTTGGTTGGCAGTACAATAAAATTGTTGCAAATAATCTTCGCAGTGCTGCTGGCATTCTAAAACTTCTGGCTTCTTCTAGGCATTGTCTGATGCCATTGTCTTCCTCGTGTAGACCTCGTTTCTCAGCTACTTCCTTAAAAGTTGTGTAACGAATACCATGAACGGTATATAGGTAGTCAAATGATGTTGGCGCTGGAATATGATTAAGTAGAAGACGTAAATAAAAGTGCTCACCCTTGGTTGGCGATACAGCATACATACGTCCTACCACTGTCCGATTCCGAACTCTTCTTATCCATTTTCTCGACGGTGTTAGTCATCTGTAATGTTTTGCAAAGTCAACATATAAGTAAGGAACGGTTTCTAATCCATTGTTGTTGTTGGAACCGACAGGGCCAATTCCTCCTAAAGCTCGGATCTAAAACTGCAGCTCACGCCTACTCTCTCTGGACCACGCTCTCAACAGAACCCTTAGAGGAAAAGACCGGGGGTTTTCAGCTTGGAGGTCCCACCTCTTACCCAGGAGAAACAGGAATTCTCCCTCCCTAGCCAATGCTGAGCTAGGTGTCTAAGTAGGAGAGAGAGAGAAGGGTTCAACGCCTCTTTCTCAGACACCTTACCGGTCTATTTATAGGCCTCAGAATCTGAACTGCAAATAAACCAAACAAGCACCTGTGAAATTACTAAGATACCCTGGGCTAGGTCTGCCAACAGCCGAACTCCGCTGTTTGGAAAGGCTAAAGGCAGACCACCCAGGGTAAAAGGGTAAAAAACCTCGGAGGCTAAAAAAGATGAACCGTTTGTCAATTGAACCGGTTCCCACCCAGTTGTTGAACTGGCCTTTACTCTTTCTGCCGGACCGGTGCTCGGCGAGAGGGCCATCTCGCGGCTGAAAGCGCCATCTCGCAGGCGAGACCCCTTGTCGCCAAAAAGCTTCCCTACGACCTCCCGCCTGCCAGGGGAATGGACCTTTTCTATGGTCCCTCTCGCCCAGCGCGAGCGGACCCAACCTAGGCCCCTCTCGCCAAGCGCGAGTGGATCCATCTTTGGGCCCCTCTCGCCTAGCGCGAGTGGATCCATCTTTGGACCCTCTCGCCTAGCGCGAGTGGATCCATCCTTGGGCCCCTTCTCGCCTAGCGTGAATGGTCTTTGCTTCCTCCTGAGGACTCCTCTAATCCCGTATCCGCCGAGCCCTTTCTCGTGAGCCCGAGGTTGTACACAATCCCCGCTCTTTTCGAGTTTGTCTAAGCTCGAAAAGAAAAGTCCAACCGAGGCTCATGTCATCTTAGCGACTTTATGGCGGAATCTTTTTTTTTCTTTTTAGGTGGGATTCTCTTCCCTCCTGAGCCTATAAATACTGGGATCCTTCTTGAGTGCAAGAGACCTCTTCTCTTGATTTTACCCCCCTTTAATTCCGCTGCTATGTCTCTTAGCAAGAGCTTCCGCGATCGTATCGCGTTGGTGCGCCAGCGGAATAAGGCAAGCGCGGCGGCCTTAAACCTCATTCCCGTTCGCACTTCTTCCTCCCCGCTGCCCTCTTCCTCTCGCCCGAAGAAGGCGAGGACAACTGATCTTGTTCCCCGTCGGGAGAACCCTTTCCAGACCCTCCGGAGAGACGCATCCCTCCTACTTCACCGCCTTCTAAGGGAAAAGAGGTAAGATCATTGTGTACCTCCCTCGTTTGTTATCTATCCTTCATTACTCCTTCTGCTGTCGGTTTTCAGAAAAGTCATGCGCCTCCCCATCAGTCTGGTAGCACACAAGCTCACCTCGCCGACCATCGTCCAAATTCCGTCTCGCCTCCTCCCTCCACTCCTCCTTCGACTCTTGGTGGGAAAAAAGGCGAGCCTTTCCATGTTGCTGGGACCTCTCGCCACTCTGGTTAGGACTTTGTTGCCTTGGGCTTTCGGCTTCTATCGCCGCATACCTTTGATTATGGCCCTTCTTATTCTGCTTTTTACTTTGCAGATGTGCGAGTGGACTCATCTGCTGAAGACTCGCCTGCTGAGGAGCGCTTGAGGCGAGTAGCCTCCTCACCTCCTCCTCCTTTGGACGAGATCGAAGATTACCTTGGCGATCCTATGGACCCCTTAACAATGAAGCGAAAGGTGGCGGAAATGCT
Source organism: Platanthera zijinensis (assembly GCA_039513925.1). Classification (NCBI taxonomy): domain Eukaryota; kingdom Viridiplantae; phylum Streptophyta; class Magnoliopsida; order Asparagales; family Orchidaceae; genus Platanthera; species Platanthera zijinensis. Next base: position 68,417,386 of record CM077092.1, on the reverse strand, counting down.
CCGGAAGCATGCCTTGATAATCCAAGATCTGGAAAAGGACAAGCATTTTGCAGATCGGCGGATCGACTGGCTGGAGGTGGAAGTTGCTCGCTTGACCTCCGAAATTGATGCCGATATCGAGATAGACGAGACGGATCCCCAGGCGATTCTGAGCGGGGTCGACCAACAGCTCCGTCTCGCGCGCCGTGGCGTAGACGCGGCTCGCGCTTTTCACCTTCCCCACCGTCCTCCCTGCACAAGGGGCCGTGGTGGGGGGCGCTGGCGATGGCATAAGGACTGAGTCTCTCGCGCCGTCTCGCGCCCTTAGTTTCTTTGTATTGCTGTGTTTTGTAATAATGTTTCCTCTCGCGGCTAACGCCCGAACCTTCTAGGTCCCATGAATGGGCTGCTCGCTGTACGCGAGATGAACAATTTAATAACCTCTTTTAATAGTTTCCTTGATAATAGACCGTTTTATTTTCATATTTCGATGGTACTGTCTCGCCCCCGGCTTGAGGATTCACGTAAGATCACGCCAATCGAGGCTAGGAGAGAGAAAAGGACGGCCGCCTCTTCCCCTTCCTCTGCATTATATTTTTTTTTTTGCTTCCTCTTATTTTTCCTACTTACCTAACAGGCTATAAATACCCCTACCTCCAGGGCCCGGATCATGCTTTCGTGACCTCGGCGCCCCCCACTTTACCCCTCTTTTCTCTTCCTATTGCGAGCAAGTTCCGCCGGCGCTTCATCTCGCCCACTCTTCTCGCCTTCTCCTTTCGCCTTCTCGGCCTACCATGGGAAAAAGGAAGATTGAGGAAGGCGAAGGGCGAAGCCGATGCGGGAAGCGATTCAGTGACCACGATTTTCCTCCCGGGCGGATTTCCGAGGAGGAATACAACGCCTTTACTCGGGATTTTTTGCCGGCGGACTTCGAGTCCCGCCCCCCAAAGGTGGGCGAATCGATTAATACTTTTTATCCTGATGAAATCGCCTTCCCCGTCTCGCATTTCGAGGCGGGGCTGAGGTTGCCCCTCTGGCCAGAGGTGAAACAGGTCTTAAAATACTTCGGCACTGTCCCGCGCGCAACTGAATCCAAACGCCATCTCGGTCCTTGTGGCCTTCGCCTGCTATATGCGTCGGGAGCGAATCGAGTTCAGCCTGAACTCCTTCCGTAAGCTTTTCATCTACCATGCCAACGCCGACGGCGTGTCCTATTTTACGGGGCAAGGGCTCAAAGTGTGCGAGACGCCCAACAAGAACCACCACTGGCTCACTCGCTTCGTCTTCATTCGAGGCCACATGGGGGGCATCCGCGAGCGCCTGTGTCACCAGCCGAAGTTTTCTATACCTCCCCACAGGTCAGCGGCACGGACAAGCTCCTCTGCGACTTCTTCGCTGGCAAGAACTTCGAAGTTCAATTCTTGAGGCGTGGTCTCGACTCCCTCCTCCCCGTGCTTCCGGGCGAAGGTAAACCCTCCCTCTCTTTTTCCCTTATTTCTGTCTCTTATTTCGAACCGCATTTATAAACGTCTCGCCTCGCCCTTATAGGAGAAAGAACTGTTCCTGTCCGCCCTCCTTACAAAAGTAGCATCAAGCCCTCCAAGGAGGTTGCCCTAGCTACAATGGCAACCGAAGCGGCGAAGGATACTCTGCCCCCCCCCCCCTGAAGAAAAGAACTGCCGAAGACTCCGCTCCGTCTCGCCCAAGCCCCTCAAAGAAGACGAAGACCAAGAAAGGAGTGCCTCCTTCCTCGGGAAAAGCGAAACGAGTTCGTGCTACGGTGCTGGAGGTGTCGGGCTCTTTGTCTCCTATTTCCCTGGGATCCCAATCTCCTAAGTCACCTTCTCAGCTTCCCCATCGGCGGGCCGTCTCGCCAATTGGCGAGACGGGTCAACCTGCCCTTCCCGCTGACAAACTCCCCTCGTCCTCCAAATCTCCGACTCGCGAGGCAAGTTCCTCCAGCCGCCCGGCTCCTTCCACCCACCCTAATTTCAACATGGGTCCTTCGGTCCCAGATGCAGCTGATGACCCTACCCTGATATGGGACCAGGAGGTGAATCGGGTCTCCATCTCCACTCTCCTTCCCCTTGGGTAGAGCGAGACCGTCCTACGGCCCACGCGTTCTCTTTGAGCTTCGGACTCTATGGCGGCTCAGAGCGAGGACCCGCCGCTGAACTGCCCTCGCGGGACCTGATCATGAGGTCCGCACAATCTCATCTGCGCTCGCTAGAGCTCTCGCATCAGCTCTCGCGTCGCCTAATTTTCAACAATCAGAAATGGAGAGAATCGGAGGCCAACTTAGCGGCGGAGCGTGAGAAGTCTACAGATCTTGAAAAGAGGCTGGCCACGGCTGAAAACCTCCTCGCCAAGGCTCGCGGTGGTGTGGTAAGCACTCAACCCTTAACTCCCTCCTTTTCCTTGCTTTTCCTTAACTTCTTTCTAACGAATAATCCCTTCGCAGGATGCCGAGACTGCCGATAGGATGCACTCGCGCATAGCCCACCTAGAGGAAGAAATTAAGGGCATGGAATCCGAGATCATTCGGCTTCAGGAGGCCGCCCTCTCGCCATCCCGCGGGGTGATCCCTCAACCTCCTCCACCTCACTATTCTCATGCCGAGGTGGAGGAGCTCTGCAAAGACGCCAACATCCGGACCGCCGAGCTGGTTATAAAGATGATGAAGGAAATGGAAGTCGTCAAAGAAGGCTGTGAGGATGTTACCGCCCGCCACCTGGTGCCAGAAATTTATGGCGAGGAGGAAAGCGGTTCGTCCTCCAGTGCGGAAGAATAGGGTTACATATAGTCCGCCCCCCCCCTTTTTTTTTTGCACACTTTGTACTAAGGCATTTTTGTACTAAGGCCTTTTCTACATATATATATATACACATTTTTGTGCTTGATATCTTGCCTCCCCTTTCTTTTTTTCTCTGCCTTTGCCTTTTCCCGTGGTTGGAGTTTTTTCCTTTATTTGCGAGACGGGTCACGATTCATCTCGCCTGTCGCTAGAAGGACTAGCTTGACCTGTGATGCGAGTGGGTGAGCCCTGATGCTCTCGCACCGAGGATGTGTCATTTCCTCTCGCCTTTTGGCCGAAGAGCTGGCCCCTTGCTCTGGGCGTGGGTAGTCAGGTTCTCGTTATACTCGCCCGGGGATGGTGTCCCTTCCACTCGCCTTACTTTTGGACCCCCCCCGGGCGCGAGACGACCTTGAGAGACCAACGCCTCCCCTCTCTTTTAAGAATAAGGATCCTGCCTTTGTTTGCCTAAATCATGAGTTCTCCTTGTAGGAAGTCCCCACCCATGAGGGTATGCTCCAAAACCAACCCCAACCATCGAGTGAGCCTACAGACCTGCCAGCTCGTGGTAGCCTGGACAGCGGGTCTTCTCGGGGTCTCCTCTCCAAAACCAACTCCAACCGCCGAGTGAGCCTACAGACCTGCCAGCTCGATGGTAGCCTGGACAGCGGGTCTTCTCGGGGTCTCCTCTCCAAAACCAACTCCAACCGCCGAGTGAGCCTACAGACCTGCCAGCTCGATGGTAGCCTGGACAGCGGGTCTTCTCGGGGTCTCCTCTCCAAAACCAACTCCAACCGCCGAGTGAGCCTACAGACCTGCCAGCTCGATGGTAGCCTGGACAGCGGGTCTTCTCGGGGTCTCCTCTCCAAAACCAACTCCAACCGCCGAGTGAGCCTACAGACCTGCCAGCTCGATGGTAGCCTGGACAGCGGGTCTTCTCGGGGTCTCCTCTCCAAAACCAACTCCAACCGCCGAGTGAGCCTACAGACCTGCCAGCTCGATGGTAGCCTGGACAGCGGGTCTTCTCGGGGTCTCCTCTCCAAAACCAACTCCAACCGCCGAGTGAGCCTACAGACCTGCCAGCTCGATGGTAGCCTGGACAGCGGGTCTTCTCGGGGTCTCCTCTCCAAAACCAACTCCAACCGCCGAGTGAGCCTACAGACCTGCCAGCTCGATGGTAGCCTGGACAGCGGGTCTTCTCGGGGTCTCCTCTCCAAAAACCAACTCCAACCGCCGAGTGAGCCTACAGACCTGCCAGCTCGATGGTAGCCTGGACAGCGGGTCTTCTCGGGGTCTCCTCTCCAAAACCAACTCCAACCGCCGAGTGAGCCTACAGACCTGCCAGCTCGATGGTAGCCTGGACAGCGGGTCTTCTCGGGGTCTCCTCTCCAAAACCAACTCCAACCGCCGAGTGAGCCTACAGACCTGCCAGCTCGATGGTAGCCTGGACAGCGGGTCTTCTCGGGGTCTCCTCTCCAAAACCAACTCCAACCGCCGAGTGAGCCTACAGACCTGCCAGCTCGATGGTAGCCTGGACAGCGGGTCTTCTCGGGGTCTCCTCTCCAAACCAACTCCAACCGCCGAGTGAGCCTACAGACCTGCCAGCTCGATGGTAGCCTGGACAGCGGGTCTTCTCGGGGTCTCCTCTCCAAAACCAACTCCAACCGCCGAGTGAGCCTACAGACCTGCCAGCTCGATGGTAGCCTGGACAGCGGGTCTTCTCGGGGTCTCCTCTCCAAAACCAACTCCAACCGCCGAGTGAGCCTACAGACCTGCCAGCTCGATGGTAGCCTGGACAGCGGGTCTTCTCGGGGTCTCCTCTCCAAAACCAACTCCAACCGCCGAGTGAGCCTACAGACCTGCCAGCTCGATGGTAGCCTGGACAGCGGGTCTTCTCGGGGTCTCCTCTCCAAAACAGAATCCTCTTGCTTTGAGATGACGGCTACTTGCGATTGCGTGGCGGTACCAGAAGGCCATGCTAAGTTTGTTAGTATTGAAAAAATGAAAGACCACCATCCCGTACAGAATAGAAAATGACCACAAAAGAAAGGCATTAAGGATAAAATCGCTTTAGATCGTCGCCGCTTCGGGCGCGATCGAGGGGTGCCCCGTCCACATCTTGGAGGTGGTACCCCCCTGATTTCAGGACTTCTTTTACAATAAATGGACCTTCCCAGTTGGGGTTGAGCTTCCCGACGGAAGCCCCTCTTCCTGCCGCATCCACTTTCTTAAGGACCAAGTCCCCTCTCTCAAACTGCTTGATTCTGACGTGCCTATCAAAGTATCTTGACATCTTGCGCTTGACCTCCTCCTGTCGGATAGATGCCATATTTCTAGACTCCTCCACCAAGTCGAGGGAGAGCCTTTGTTCTTCCTCGTTGTCTGCCAGCCATTCCTCGTCTCCCTTTTTTGCGGCTACCACCCTGGGAGATTCAACCTCAAACTCGATAGGTATGACAGCCTCGGAACCGTGAGAAAGTTTGAACGGCGTCTCTCCCGTGGCCGAGCTTGGCGTGGTCCTCAAAGCCCAGAGGACGGAGGGGAGCTGCTCCACCCAACTTCCCCTCAAGTTTTCTACCTTTTTCTTTAAGAGATTCACGATGACTTTATTCGCAGCCTCCACCTGCCCATTGCTTCGAGGATGGTGCACCGAAGCAAACCGAAGGTCTATGCCCAGCTGTACACAAAAATCCACGAACTCTCTGCTGGCAAATTGTGGTCCGTTATCCGTGACAATAGCCAAAGGGAGCCCATGCCTACAGATGATTTCCCCCCATACAAAGCTCTTGACCACCTGGGACGTTACCTTTGCCAACGCCTTCACCTCCAGCCACTTTGAGAAATAATCTACCATGACTAGCAGAAATCTCCTTTGGCCACTGGCTTGAGGGAACGGACCCACCAGATCTAGCCCCCATATGGCGAAGGGCCACGGAGCTGTAATCGTGCGTAACCTCTGGGCCGGGAGAAGCTGGAGAGGAGCGAACTCCTGGCACTTCCTGCACCTTCTCGCGAATTCCTCGGCATCCTTCCTAAGGGTGGGCCAGAAATAGCCTTGCCTCAACACCCTTGCCTCCAAGGTCCGACTCCCGGAGTGGCTGCCACATTCCCCGGAGTGAATCTCCTCTAGCACCCTCACGACCTCCTCCTCAGATATGCACCGAGCCAACAGGCCTGACAACGTCTTGCGATATAAGACCCCCTCCTTAAGCAGGTAGTACGCTGACTTGTACCGGATTTGCTTCTTCTCAAGCTCCCCTTCAGGTAAACGTCCCGTCATCAAGTAGGTGGTAATCGGATCCATCCAGGACCTCGGATGATCCACTTCCATCAGTTCTCCTTCTTCGATGGAGGGTCTGAAGAGCTCCATCGTGGTTCCTCCGGCCCGAGGACCGTGTTTGGCGAGCAGGTCTGCCCGAGTATTTTCCTCCCTTGGGACATGTTGAATCGAGAAACTGCGGAACTGCCCAATGATCCCCTTTACCCTTGTTAAGTATAACTGGAGGGTGGCTTCTCTTACTTCGAATTCTCCCTTGATATGCCCTGCCACTAGCATAGAGTCAGTGAAAACCTTGATGTCTTGTATGCCGAGCTCACGGGCCAACCTCAGCCCTGCTATAATGGCCTCGTACTCTGCTTGATTGTTGGTGAGGGTGAAATGAACCCTCAGGGCCTGTTCGATCCGCGTCCCCTCAGGGCTTGTCAAAACCATCCCTCCCCCAAAAGAATTCCTTCCCGAGGCCCCGTCTACGAGCATCTCCCAAGCCACTACGGGAGACGTTTCGGCCTCCTTGACCTCCACCACGTAATCTACCAAGAAATCCGCCACGACCTGAGCCTTGACTGCCATCCGAGGCACGAAAGAGAGATCAAACTCGCTGAGCTCTATCGACCATTTAGCTAACCTCCCGAATGCTCCACCCCTTCCAGAATACGGCGGAGAGGGTGGTCCGTCACTATTTGGATTGTATGGGCCTGAAAATAGGGTCTGAGCTTCCGGGCGGAGATGACGAGAGCAAAAGCTAGTTTTTCCAGGATAGGGTACTTTAGCTCCGCCTTTTTGAGGACCCTACTTACGTAATAGATTGGGAATTGCTTCTTTCCTTCTTCTCTTATGAGAACCGAACTCACCGCCTCTGCTCCCACTCCCAGGTACAAGAATAGAACCTCTCCCTCTCTTGGGCCTTGGAGTAGCGGCGCCTTGGTAAGCTGCTGCTTAAGGGCTAGGAAAGCCTTCTCGCACTCGGAGGTCCACTCAAATTTCTTCCCCCCCCCTCAATGTCCGAAAGAAAGGTGAACACCTTTCTCCTGCTCTAGAGAGAAACCTGCTAAGCCCTGCCAACTTGCCGGTGAGACGTTGGACCTCCTTGGTATTTGTCGGGGACTCCAGTTCTAGGATCGCTTTCACCTTGTCTGGGTTAGGCTCTACTCCCGATGGGGTGAGGAGATGTCCTAGGAACTTTCCTCTGCTAGCCCCAAATACGCACTTCAACGGGTTGAGCCTCATTTTGTACTTTCTTATGGTCCCAAACGTTTCCTCTAGATCCGCGATGTGGGACTTGAGGTCTTGGCTTTTGATCATCAAATCATCCACGTAGACCTCGAGGTTCCGTCCCTTTTGCTTTCGGAAAATCCGATCCATCATCCGTTGGTAGGTGGCCCCCGCATTCTTCAGCCCAAAAGGCATCATGTTGTAGCTGAAACACCCATCCTCGGTGATGAAGGTGACATCCTTGATGTCCGGAGGGTGCATGCGTATTTGATGATATCCTGAAAAAGCATCTAGAAAACTCATTAGTGAAAAACCGACGGCTGAATCAACCAGCGCGTCGATTCGAGGCAGAGGATAACAATCCTTGGGGCATGCTTTATTCAAAAGAGAGAAGTCGATACACATTCTCCATTTCCCTTCCCCCTTCTTTACCATTACAACATTGCTCACCCACCCCGGATACTTGTTCGCCGATATGAATCCTGCTTGGAGCAGCTTCTCCACCTCCTCCCTGATCGGTTTGGCCATCCTGGAAGCGATAGCCCTCTTCTTTTGCTGGATGGGACGAATCTGGGGATCAAGGTTGAGACGATGACATGCCACGTCTGCGTCGATCCCTGGCATGTCGGCTGCGCTCCAAGCAAAAATATCAATGTTCTCCTGCACGCATCTCCTGATCTTCTCCTGGTCCTCAGGGCCGAGCTCACCACTAACTTTAATCTTTTCTTCCCTTCCTTCCTTTGTTAAGATGTTCATCTCTCGTACTTCGACTGCAGCCCTCAGCCTTGAGGGCTCCTCTTCCTCCTCCTGGTCTATCGGAGTCCTCTCTTCCATCTCTAGCCTCTCCTCCTGCCTCCCGAGCTCTTGCCCTCCGCCCGCTCCTTCCTTGACTGCCATAGTTACTTCCCTCCCGAATCTCTCTCCCACTGCCTCAGATCCTCTCCCCAGCGGCGAATCTTCCATCTCTCCTATCTTCCTTTTCTTCCTTCCTACTTCCTCTCTTCCTCCGGGCTCCTGCTTTCCTGCCATTACTGGCTCCACCGTAATGCCACCACCCAACTCCTCAACTCCATTCTCCTCTTGCTCCTCTCCTCCGACCCTTAGCTCTCCTGCCATTACTGGCTCCACCGCAATGCCACCACCCAACTCCTCAACTCCATTCTCCTCTTGCTCCTGTCCTCCGACCCTCAGCTCTCCTGCCATTACTGGCTCCACCGCAATGCCACCACCCAACTCCTCAACTCCATTCTCCTCTTGCTCCTGTTGCTCCATCCTCTTCTCTAATTCTTCCGCGTCACCCTTCCATGAAATAGTGTTTACTGCAGTCACGTAGCACTCCCGGGCCGCCTTCGGATCTCCTCTTACCCTGATCTGGGTCCCTCCTGAATTGAGTTTCAAACACTGATGAAAAGATGATGGTACACATCTGAAGGCACTAATCAAGGGGCGCCCAAAGATGGCGTTGTAGCTGCTGGGAGCGTCCACTATCACAAAACGGCAGTTCCTGGACAGCCCTCCCAGAGTTACCTGAAGACCGACTCCCCCTTCTACTTCTTTCCTTTCTCCCGAGAATCCAAACAGCGGTCCATCGGCTGCTAACACCCTCCTGGCTTCCACCCTCATCTCATTGAACGCCTTTTTGAAGATAACATTAACCGAGCTTCCATTGTCCACTAAGATCCTTGATACCGTGAAATTTTCTATAGCTGTTCGAATCACCAATGCATCGCAGAACGGATCTTCGTGATCTGGCAAATCTTTCCTAGAGAAGGTGATCTTCTCATCCGGGGGGGGGGCTTGCGACGTCGAGGCGACACCTCGACGGTACATTGTATGAAGGCTGGCCTTTCGGGCGGCTTCCATCCCTACTCCACCATGAATCACCCCGATCCCCCCTCGGTCCCCCACATCCGACCGATCTACACATCTATCTTCCTCCCTGCTCCGTCATCTCTACTATTCGCGCTGGTTGCTGCTGTTCTCCCGTTCCTCTTCTCCCCTTCAGCTCTAAAAACTCCGGGCAAGTAGCTGTTGCGTGACCCTCCTCCTCATGGAAGTCACAGAATGGCGTAGCTACCTCCCCCTCCTGCCTTCCCTCCTGTTGATTCCTCCTTCTCCCTGCTCCTGTTCCTCCCCTTCCTCGCTCTCTTCCCTTCCTCTTCCCCGGCCTATAGCCATAGCTTGCTGAGGCGGGGGTGGGAGTGGCCTCGGGCCATGTCCCCACCCCAGCTGCTGAAACCTCCCTGGTCCTCCCTGGTAGTAATTCCTTCCCCCCGGGGGAAGACCTCTTCCTTGCCCTTGAACCGGGCCTCCTGGCTGCCTCCAAGCCAACTCCTGATGTGCCGGTCCCTTGGCTCCTCCCTCCTTCTTCCTTCCTGCTGCTTCGCTCCTCCCGGCTCTCTCGACTCCACTTCCGTCAACCGTGCTAGCTTCTTGGCAAATGCCGGATTTGCCGCCTCCATCGCTATCTCTTTGGCTGCTTTTTCCATCAACCCTTCAAACGACAAGGGTGCCTTCCTGGTCAAACTCATTTTGAAGAAGCCTTCCCTGAGCCCCACCGTAAAGGCCATTTGAAGAGCGAACCCTGGCACTTCCTGAATGTCCAGAATTTCCTCTTGGAAACGATCCACGTACTGGGCTAATGATTCATCGGCCTTCTGCTTAATCAGGAAGATGGACTCCGGGTTTTTCTTCCTCTTCTTTGAGGTCGAGAAGCGCAGCTGGAAGCTCCTACTCAAGTCCTCAAAGCCATATATTGATCCTGCCGGGAGTTGGTGAAACCAATCCCTAGCTTTGTCTTTCAGGGTGATTGCAAAGAGGCGGCACTTGAATGCGTCGGTCATCGGCCTGATGGAGACCGCATCTTCAAACCATTGCAAGTGTTGAAGGGGGTCATCCTTTCCCACATAATAGATCATCTCGGGCTCACGAAACCCTCCGGGACGGGAGCCGAAAGAACCAGCTCGCAAAAGGGCGATCCTCTCGCTAGGGGTCTCGCCGTCTCCACTCGCGCGACGAGATCCACTGGCGAGACGGCGCTCGCCGGGCTGGGGAACAACTCCCTTCCCGCCAGATCTCGCCCGTTTCCTTCCACCACCTTCTCCTTTCCGGGCCGCCCTCCTGGCGCATCCTCGCCCACCCTTGCCGAGACGGCTCCTTCCGGAGGCGAGAGGCCCGGCCCTGAGGTAGAGGGGTCACGCACTCGCCTCGCTGCGAGATCTGCTGCAACATCCCCATGATCCCCCCGATGGACGCCATGAATTCTTCCCTCCCAACATATCCTCCTGGGTTCTGGGACCCGCCCTCATTTCCTCCGCCCTCATCTCCTCCTCCTAGGTCTCCTGCCATGAGGTGATCCAAAGTTCTTCGACGCAGGCTGCGATCCACGCTCACCGCACCATAAATGTTGGAACCGACAGGGCCAATTCCTCCTAAAGCTCGGATCTAAAACTGCAGCTCACGCCTACTCTCTCTGGACCACGCTCTCAACAGAACCCTTAGAGGAAAAGACCGGGGGTTTTCAGCTTGGAGGTCCCACCTCTTACCCAGGAGAAACAGGAATTCTCCCCCTCCCTAGCCAATGCTGAGCTAGGTGTCTAAGTAGGAGAGAGAGAGAAGGGTTCAACGCCTCTTTCTCAGACACCTTACCGGTCTATTTATAGGCCTCAGAATCTGAACTGCAAATAACCAAAACAAGCACCTGTGAAATTACTAAGATACCCTGGGCTAGGTCTGCCAACAGCCGAACTCCGCTGTTTGGAAAGGCTAAAGGCAGACCACCCAGGGTAAAAGGGTAAAAACCTCGGAGGCTAAAAAAGATGAACCGTTTGTCAATTGAACCGGTTCCCACCCAGTTGTTGAACTGGCCTTTACTCTTTCTGCCGGACCGGTGCTCGGCGAGAGGGCCATCTCGCGGCTGAAAGCGCCATCTCGCAGGCGAGACCCCTTGTCGCCAAAAAGCTTCCCTACGACCTCCCGCCTGCCAGGGGAATGGACCTTTTCTATGGCCCCTCTCGCCCAGCGCGAGCGGACCCAACCTAGGCCCCTCTCGCCAAGCGCGAGTGGATCCATCTTTGGGCCCCTCTCGCCTAGCGCGAGTGGATCCATCTTTGGACCCCTCTCGCCTAGCGCGAGTGGATCCATCCTTGGGCCCCTTCTCGCCTAGCGTGAATGGTCTTTGCTTCCTCCTGAGGACTCCTCTAATCCCGCATCCGCCGAGCCCTTTCTCGTGAGCCCGAGGTTGTACAGTTGTATGTCTTAAAAAACTCTGTTAGCATTGTTTGTGAATTCCGTTCATTAGCCAGTACATCGGAAATAGATTGATTGCTTCGAAATTGGACCTGTTGTAGATCTGGCAGATGTATTTGCAAACGGACTACAGAAGGGAATGTTTGGTACATATGAAACTTGAAAAGCTTCCACGATGTCTCAGGCGCACAAATCCAACGACCGTCGACATATTTACTTACTTCGTCATAGTTCGGCCCCGGGCGCACCTCGAATGCAACCCAGTCAGGACCCTTGTACACGTACTTGTACAAATATTTGATACTCTTAATGCTGCTACAAATTTCCACATTGATATGGCAGTCGTATTTAAGTAGAAGATATGGGTTGTACGGGACTACCCAGCCATTGTTAGGCACGAAGTCCCCATCTCTCCTAAGAGGAATTTCTCTGTGGTCATCACGACGACGGTACAGTGGGTATGAATTCAAACCGTGTGTTGTGGCCTCCACGAAAGGTTTTGGAAACCCTTTTTTGCATACATTATTTTTTCATGCACTGCGCATTTGGTCGTAAGCGTCCGCATGGCCCATGCAACATATGTCTAAGCACTGCAGTGTGTAAATCTGGTTCTTCTGTTTGTATTGGAATTTCAGCTCTGACAACGCAGTCATAATCATCTGGACTACTTAGCTTATCGTGGTCATTGAAAATGAATAGCATATGTGCATGTGGAAGGCCCCTTTTTTGAAATTCTACCACATGAACGTGTGCTACAACTCTACCCAGGACGCCCTTATGGAAAATGTCATCCTTTAGACATTGCAACTTTGCTTGAAATATTCTTGAAATTAAATCAGGTCGATCTTGTGCTGTTTGTCCTGGATAAAGCTCGTTTGTTATCTCTGGCCATGAAGGATTGCACGTCATAGTTAAAAAAATGTCCGGCCTTCCAAAAGTTCGTACAACTGCCATAACGTCTTGATATCTCTGGAACATATCTCTTGGACTTCCAATAAAAGAAGACGGCAAAATTGTCCTACGACCGACGTTACCTGTAGTGAGGTAAGGTAACACTCACGGGAAGTAGGTAAAATTGATTCTGTTATATATGTTTAAAAATCGATGGTGAATGTACGTACCTGCGTTAATTTCACCGCTGTGCAAGAAATCCTGCAATCCTTGGTATAGCTCGGCTCTAACATCACTTTGGTGCGATTTAATCCAGCGTAGTTTTGTGTTTCAACTTTTATGTACATATCAACGATGTACTGTTGTAGTAGACGGCCAGCATAGTGAAGTACAGAATTTCGGTTTGCACGGATTTATATGTAGATAGTATAATTTAGTAAATATTCACATGTAATATTATGTCATGTTAAACTGAGTGTAGTTGTCGAAGTACCTGTAGTTGGTAGGAGTAGTAGTCACAACAGCTTGTTCGTTCTGCACGATGCAATAGTTCGTCGCCACGCCATCCATGTGAGCCATGTGGAAATAACAAAGGATATTGTAGGGGATCGCAGAACCCCGAATATTCTTTTACCGGCATTAGTTCTCCGGAATATGTCTCCACAATTATGTCTCTATCATTTGCTTCCATGAAATCATCTGCGTCAACTAATATGGCTGCAACCTGTGATGCGGTTGGAAGGGAGTATTGACGCTCTGTTGAAGGCCTTTCTTTAATCAGAAGTCTGCATTGGTGGAGATCTGAGTGTCTTGCTAACTGTCGTAAGGTCTGGACAAACGGATTTACTTCATCCAGTAAGCTGGAGAACATATAGGAACTTATAGGAAATAGAGATTGACAGAAATTGAAAACCAGGTGCTGATACTAAATTAATGCAGTTCAAGTTGTAATCTTATGAACATATAGGAAATAGATGCACTCATATATGAGATGAGATTGAAAAAACATAAAAAACTATAAATCAGTAAAAAAACGTGTAGATTGGAGAGGATAAAGAAAATAATTAAATGAGATTGACAGAAATTGAAAACATTTTCAGATTTGAGGATAGAGATCTGTAATCTTATAAAAAATCAGTGAATAATGAATATAATTTTTCAGATCTGAAAAAAGGTAGGAAGAATAGAGGGGGTAGAGCATAAGAAGATTAGATCCACTGAAATGAGTATATTGCTACCTTCGAATCGATGAAAATAAGAAATGCTTTGTCGCAATGAACTGTTGTCGTGGTAAGTGAGATGAGGCTCCGACAGTTCTGAAGAAGAACCGGGGCAGGGGGGGGGGTTCCTTATTTTCGGTCGCGAAGATGCATTCAAACATGAGGCGGATCAAAGTCGACAGGGAGAAGATGCATTCAACCTTACCTTCCGCCATGCACAGGTCTTCGATTTTGCCGGACTTCACAGCAGGATGCGATGCCCTAAATGAGATGAGGAAAAAGAGATGTCGCGGGAGGAGCGGCGTTGGTAGTGGAGGCATGTTGTTGCGGCGCTGAGAGGAACTCGTGGCGTAGGAGCACTAGAAGGATTGGAAGCCCTAGAGGCGAATGCTGGTAGAGGCTGTCGGGGAGTGAATCGAGAATTAGGAGTGAGAAGTTGGGATGGTCTAACCCAATTTGTGATTTGATTTTGAGATCGTATGGTGGAGAACTTCTCAATGTCTTTTTTATCTTGCCACAAATGTCTTTTTTATCTTGCCATCGATACTTCTTTTTAATATAGTGTGTGTATATATATATATATATATATATATATATATATATATATATCATGAGTCGACCAAAGTCATGTAGGAGGAACTTCACTCCTTTTATTCTGGCAAGGACAGCTTGCAACATTTATTTGACATCATTATGGACCTTTAATCCCTCGAGTCGGGGGTGGCTAGAGACAACCTCTTTTTTGCGCGATCCAAATCTATAGTCGAGGTTTGGATTCAGCATCCACCACCAACAATAGATATTGCAGCCCAAACTGCTCAGAAAGAAGCAATTGGCATCGTGATGATGATGACCTGTGTTTCGCCTTATCTCCATAATGTCCGGGCTCAGATCCTATCCTCCTCCATAATTCCTCTTTCGGATGTGTCCTCCATGCTTTTAAAGGTCACCACACCCCCGGATTCTCCTGGGACTCTCTCGCCATATTTGCTCCAAAAATCTTCTACATCTCACCCACTCCACTCGCTCGTGTAGGTCTCATTTCTTCTCGTGGAGCGGTCGAAGCAGTCGCTCCCGCCTCATGTGTACCTACTGTAGCAGGGATGGTCATCTCGAGGCCACATGTTATTGTAAGAATGGTGTGCCACCACACCCGCAAGCTCTATTACCATCATTGCTCCGACCAACACTCAAAAAAACGTTGATGTCTTGCACACCAAGCTCCAACAACTTCAGAGGATGATCAGTCGTACCCCCCACTCTGTTGCGTCTATCTCCAATGAAGGTATCTCCTGTCTCTCCCATAGTCCAACTTGGATTATGGATTCCAGAGAAACCCACCATATCACTCCGAAGCAACCTCCTCAATACTTGAACTCTGAGCATCCCAAGTGCATCACTGCGGCTTTAATCCTCAAATGATTATTTTTCTGAAACATAAGTCCCTTTCCCGGAAATCCTTTCACATATTCCAAGATCTTTATAGCTGATTGAAGATGACACTCCTTGGGGGCTTGCATAAACTGGCTAACCCTTCCTACTGCATAACAGATATTCGGTCTCGCAACTGTCAGATAAATGAGTTTTCCCGCAAATCGTCTGTACCTGGTGATATCTGAAAGAAGAGGTGAATCTTCATTCCAACACTTATCATCACCAACAATCATTGGACACCGAGCAGGTTTAGCCCCAAAAAGACCTGTCTCTTTTAAAAGATCCAATGCATACTTCCGCTGTGAGAGTACGACAAAATCGGGCTTCCGGGAGATCTCAAATCCTAGGAAGTACTTGGGAGACCCCATATCTTTATAACAAAATGTTGAAGAAGATGTTTTTTATTAGCTCAATTCCCTTCTTATCATCCCCTGTAAGAATGATGTGATCCACATAAACAGTAAGAACAACTAGCTCTGTAGAAGTCTTGCGTATGAATAGAGAGTGATCTGCAGTACTTCAAGCAAACCCAATAACAGAGATAACTTCGCTGAACATCTCAAACAAGGCCTGTGGGCTTTGCTTAAGTGCATAGATTGCCTTCCTCAACCTACACACTTGAGACTCCCTCGGAGCAACATACCTAGGAGGTTGCTCCACGCAGACTATCTTCTGTAGATTTCCATAAAGGAATGCATTCTTGACATCTAACTGTGACATCTCCCAGTCTTGTTAACGGTCACAGAAAAGAGAATACAGATCGTTGTAATTCAAGCAACTGGAGAGAAGATGTCAAAGAAATCCACATCATAGGTCTGAGTAAAACCATTGACAACTAGCCGAGGTTTATAACGATCGATGGTACCATCAGGAAGAAACTTGATGTAGGCTTGGGATATTCGCGTCACCGTGACGGACGTACCTAAATACGACGCTCTCTAAGTTTCTAATTATCCCAATCATTCATAAAACGCAGCGACGTTTATCACCGGATAATCACTTAATTAAAATTATAGAGGGTTCGCAAAACCCTTCAAGATAATACCGATGCTATAGGCCAAGGTCCTTTCAAGCGAAATGAACCCACACGGTTCGGTCGAGCGTTCGTTGTACCAAAAGAGACACCACCGAAAATAAAGATCCGGATAACGGGTGGTTCTCTCCCAACGAAATAAAACGAGGGCCGCCATGCCTCACGAAATCAAACGGAAAATAAAACTAGAAACAATAACAATAACTAAATAGATATTAACCACGAAATTCTAACCAATCACAATTCACGCGTTACGTTAAATACCCCAAGAAAATATCTAAGAGAGAAACACGAGAGTGGAGACGTTCCCAACCGGAATGGATGATTCCGATTTAACTCTCTTTGGATCGTTCCGTTCCGGATCCACCGAAGGCGTGCCGATTGGAGGGAAACACCAAGTTCTTCATTGGTTTCACGTCGTCGTTGAAGATCCACAAGTTTCACCTCATGCCTTGGCCGAAAAATCTTCTTCACAATAGATATGGGGGCTGTTTTGGGTATCTCACAAAGGGGTTGATTTCTTTGGTGAGGGAAATGATGGAGGCCGATTTGATGGAAAGAGGGGGGTCGGTTTTTCTGGGATGGAGAAGAGTGACCGAATTGGGGGTGGAGAAGGAGGTTGATCGGGTTTGGAGATGGAGGTGGAGAGGCGGCTAGGTGTAACTCTTGAAGAGAGAAGGGAGATAGAGGGAAGGGAGGAGGAGAGGAAGTGGCCGAAGCCTTGGAAGGGGAGGAGGAAGGCCGACGGCCAAAGAGGGAAGGAGAAGCGAAGGGGGCGGCCAAGAGGAAGAGGGAAGAAGGGAAAGTAATTCCAAATCTGAAATTAGGTTTTAAAATTTTCATTCATTCTACCAAAATCCAACACAACTTAGCCTTTTATAGGCTTTACAAAGACATGGGCTAAATGCACCCCAAGAGTGGCTAAACAAAGGCCAAAATGAAATAAAAGATAATTAATACTTTGGCTAAACATAGGCCAATTAAAAACATAATTATAAAATCTGAAATAATAATTTAAATGATGCGGCGATGGCGGTGGATGTCGCGGCAAAGTTCCAACATTAAAATGACGCGGCGATGGCGGTGGATGTCGCGGCAAAGTTTCAACATTAAGACTTGCGGCACGGTCATAAAGATCTTCAAGCTCCATATGGCGACGAACAACGACACCAACAAGTAAATCATCATCTCAAGGCGGCGAGGGAACATCAAGTGTGAGCCGGCACCAACATCAACCGGGTCACCATAGTCATCCGGAAGGGGATCTTCTGCAGCAACATGACGCAGATCTATGACATGTACCGGGTCACCATCATCGTCCAGAGGGGGACGCTCCAAATCAACAAGCCGGGGGATGACGGCGCCATCAATCCTCCCCCTCTCAAAAATACTCATCACTGATGAGTAGTACCGTGTATGATCGTCGAGGAAGAGGAACCTGCAAGGCAAAAAGTAGTCTTGGGGGGACCTCAAAGACGCATTAGCCAAATAAGAACAAGGAATTTCCACAACATCAATCCACATACCTCCGATGGAGACCGGGGATGAAAACGATCCAGAAGAACTAACACCACCCACCCCAAGAGAAAGCATAGTGAAAAATGTAAACGGAGAGATAGACTTTTCAAGGGGCATATAAACAGTACGCGTAAAGTATGAAAAGTCGAAACTATGAGTGATGCCCCAATCAGTGGAAAATTCTACCAGAAATGTCATGCTACTAAGTTTCCATAAGATTCGCAAATAATAGACTTGCCGATTCGTAAATATTTCTAAGGTGCCCGGAGGCATCCATTCAGGGGTGAGACAAGCCAAAACCAAATCACTTATATAACTGTGGGATACTCTCTGATACAAGCAAACAATCTTAGAGCTGTGTGAGGAGAACCCATGTGCAATGTGACTTGCTTCAACATTGGAAAGTAACGGGACCAAGTCAGGTGGCACGGGTGCTATAAAAACAGTGGTGAATTCAACGCAATACAAGTCGTAGTTTTAGATTTAGACTTAAATTTAAATTTTAAAACGTCATGAAGAAAAGCTAACGGAAAACACTCATCACCACATATAGGATTGGATGTATTCAGAAATGATCGGAAGTGCGAGCGACACAACTCAAAGTACGCAACTTCCATCACGGATGTGTGTGTAATAGGGTCAACAAAAGGTGGGGGGTAAATGCGTGCAACCGGATGTGGTATATAAGTATGTCTAGCAAGCACCATGCCCGGGTCTATACCACTAACGTCATCCACATGAGTATCTCCTTCGCTAGAAAATTCTTCCCACTCACTAGATACTACATCCAACTTAGTATCAATAACAGTCTCAGAAATAGATTCAATTGAACCCGACAAATTTTCTAATTCAATTTGAACTTCAGTAAATGGTAATAACATCAAAGAATTATTTCTCGTTTTCTTAACGCTAGAGTCATCCAATAATATCACTCCTTCATTAGCCAAAGCTTCCCACGACGTAGGCACGTCATCAAAATCAGGAGAGTGAATCGAATCCTGGGACAAATCAAACTTAGCTGGAGCCTCAAACAAGGGCGATAACATCAACGAACTATCTTCCAGAACTTCATCAAATAGATCATCCCACGATAAACAGTCATCCATAGAGGGCTCTTCCAGCACCGTCGAAATATCTACCAATTCAGTTGAAATGTCTTCCAACACAGATCCAACCGAAGATTTTCTGATATTCAAGGGAGACGCCTCAGAAACATCGTCAAAGGGAAGCGGAGATGATTCCTCAGAGGATAAATCCTCATCCAGGTCACTAGGGTAACCAATCTCCTCATCGTCACTCAAATCTTCAACATATTTAGCCTCATTGAGCACTATCGTATGTGAAGGAATACTCTCACCTAGCTGGTCATCTTCAGAATCCACAGTTAGTATATCAACATCAGCATCTTCAGGATCAATAGATACCACATCTACATCAGCATCCTCATGGGTATCAGTCACTATATCAGGGGGCTTAGACGTCAAGGCTAAAGGAGGCATAACCCTAGTAGTAACATTTTTCGATTCCATAACATAGGGTATAGACTGCATATTTTCCCTAGGAGTGGAATTAGGCACACTAGGTGTAATCCTATCATTGTGGGGAAAAGATCTAACCTGAGGCATAGGGTAACTCCTATGAATAGCTACGGGTCTTGCTCCACAACGATACTCACTCACAAGCTTGGGATCAGCAGTGCGGAGGTAGGCGGGATCAAATTGATCCGAGAGGAGGCTTTGCATGTGCGGCCAAGCATAACGATAGCTACCAACACGACGCTCTTCGTTTAACCAAAATAATCGGGCTCGACCAACTAATCGCTCTCGGGCAAAGTTAACCTTATCGTAGTCATCCCAAAAGTGACAATTAAAATAAAGTTCTATACCCTTAAGCCAATCCCTAAAAATTTTAGGACACCCTAAACCGTCATACGTGGGGGTCCTACTAAACGTGAGAGGATAAGTGTGGGAATGTGTAGCACGTACGTCATAAGCCATCTTAGCGCAAAACGGGGCGAAAAATTCACCCGGACTTAGTGCATGTGCAAGGAAAAGGGTACCAGGACAATTTAACTCTAACGAAGATGGAATTGTTCCCGCTTAACCACTGGGGTCTTAATTATGATAAAATAGGGTTTTTACTGGAAAAATATGAGGATCATTAAAAATTTTTGCTGGATTTTTTTCTGAGAAAATAAAAATCTAGGCTGCTATTGGCACACAAAATACTAAATTTCAAATTTATTAATAAAAAAAATACTTAATGAAAAATAATTTTTTTTTGATTTTCTTACTAATAATTAGATGGATAAATTCCAAAAATTTTAAATTTTAAATTTTAAGAAAATTAAAATTTTCTTAAGGTCGCTATTTGCAGACCAATAGTTAACAATTTGATTTTTCATGAATGATATTGCGACGTGTGAGTGCGTGTTAACGTGCTACAAGAAGGGGGAGGGGTGCCAATTAAGAAATTGACGTGAACCTCCCTCTGATACCAAATTGATGTAGGCTTGGGATATTCGCGTCACCGTGACAGACGTACCTAAATACGGCGCTCTCTAAGTTTCTAATTATCCCAATCATTCATAAAACGCAGCGACGTTTATCACCGGATAATCACTTATTTAAAATTATAGAGGGTTCGCAAAACCCTTCAAGATAATACCGAGGTTATAGGCCAAGGTCCTCTCAAGCGAAATGAACCCACACGGTTCGGTCGAGCGTTCGTTGTACCAAAAGAGATACCACCGAAAATAAAGATCCGGATAACGGGTGGTTCTCTCCCAACGAAATAAAACGAGGGCCGCCACGGCTCACGAAATCAAACGGAAAATAAAACTAGAAACAATAACAATAACTAAATAGATATTAACCACGAAATTCTAACCAATCACAAATCACGCGTTACGTTAAATGCCCCAAGAAAATATCTAAGAGAGAAACACGAGAGTGGAGACGTTCGTTACCCCAACCGGAATGGATGATTCCGATTTAACTCTCTTTGGATCGTTCCGTTCCGAATCCACCGAAGGCGTGCCGATTGGAGGGAAACACCAAGTTCTTCGTTGGTTTCACGTCGTCGTTGAAGATCCACAAGTTTCACCTCATGCCTTGGCCGAAAAATCTTCTTCACAATAGATATGGGGGCTGTTTTGGGTATCTCACAAAGGGGTTGATTTCTTTGGTGAGGGAAATGATGGAGGCCGATTTGATGGAAAGAGGGGGGTCGGTTTTTCTGGGATGGAGAAGAGTGACCGAATTGGGGGTGGAGAAGGAGGTTGATCGGGTTTGGAGATGGAGGTGGAGAGGCGGCTAGGTGTAACTCTTGAAGAGAGAAGGGAGATAGAGGGAAGGGAGGAGGAGAGGAGGTGGCCGAAGCCTTGGAAGGGGAGGAGGACGGCCGGCGGCCAAAGAGGGAAGGAGAAGGGAAGGGGGCGGCCAAGAGGAAGAGGGAAGAGGGAAAAGTAATTCCAAATCTGAAATTAGGTTTTAAAATTTTCATTCATTCTACCAAAATCCAACACAACTTAGCCTTTTATAGGCTTTACAAAGACATGGGCTAAATGCACCCCAAGAGTGGCTAAACAAAGGCCAAAATGAAATAAAAGATAATTAATATTTTGGCTAAACATAGGCCAATTAAAAACATAATTATAAAATCTGAAATAATAATTTAAATGACGCGGCGATGGCGGTGGATGTCGCGGCAAAGTTCCAACATTAAAATGACGCGGCGATGGCGGTGGATGTCGCGGCAAAGTTTCAACATTAAGACTTGCGGCACGGTCATAAAGATCTTCAAGCTCCATATGGCGACGAACAACGACACCAACAAGTAAATCATCATCTCAAGGCGGCGAGGGAACATCAAGTGTGAGCCGGCACCAACATCAACCGGGTCACCATAGTCATCCGGAAGGGGATCTTCTGCAGCAACATGACGCGGATCTATGACCTGTACCGGGTCACCATCATCGTCCAGAGGGGGACGCTCCAAATCAACAAGCCGGGGGATGACGACGCCATCAAAACTTGATCACCAAGACTCATCGACAACCAATCTGTTACGGACGGGCACCCCCTCTATTATACTGGGCCGTTTGGACCAGCGAGGGACCCGCCGTAATAGCTTAATAGGGCCGCGTCCCGTACACCCCAACCCTGGCCCCAGTGAGGCTGGTTGTTGTCTCCGCGATTCGAACCCGGGACCTTGATAAGAAGCGCTTAACGCTCGCCCTCATCACCAACTGAGCCGCGATTCGAACCGCCATAATAGCTTAACATGGCACCCCCTCTATTATACTGGGCCGTTTGGACCAGCGAGGGACCCGCCGTAATAGCTTAACAGGGCCGCAGCCCGTACACCCCAACCCTGGCCCCACCTGTTCTCAGTGAGGCTGGTTGTGGTCTCCGCGATTCGAACTCGGGACCTTGATAAGAAGCGCTTAACGCTCGCCCTCATCACCAACTGAGCCGCTTCTTATCAAGGTCCCAGGTTCGAATCGCGGAGACAACAACCAGCCTCACTAAGAACAGGTGGGTCCAGGGTTGGGGTGTACGGGTCGCGACCCTGTTAAGCTAATACGGTGGGTCCCTCGCTGGTCCATACAACCCAGTATAATAGAGGGGGTGCCCGTCCGTAACACAATCACATCAGCTCCTGGAGGGGTATGGACAAGAGTCCAAGTACCCCGTTTAATCTGAGTTTTCATATCTTCATCCATAGCGACTTTCCAACGAGGAATAGCAAGAGCTTCTTGATAGGTAGTCAGGATGACATTAGTCGAGAGAGCGAGTGCAAAACTCTTACAGGAAGGATACGACTGAGCATAAGAAACAACATCATGAATATGATGTTGATTGCATGTCCAAACTCCCATCCGAAGGGCAATCAGAAGTTCAAGGTCTGATTTGTCTGTAGTATCAAATCCATTCGCCGGAGAGACTGCTGGTCCGGGAACTGTCAGCAACGGCTCAGGTAGAGAAGCAGTATCAGGAGAAAGAAGTATAATCAGAAACTGGTGGAGGAAGAAGCATAGTTTCAGGTGGAGGTGCAGAGATAATAGGTAGAAAAGAGAGATCATCAGACAATGGGAGGGTAGAGGTGCGAGAAAAGTAAGGAGTATCTTCAAAGAAAGTGACATTCGCAGAAACATACTATTTTTGGAGAAGAGAATCATGACACCGATATCCTTTTTGTGTCGGACAGTAGCCAAGAAAGATGCACTTAACGGAGCGAGGAGAGAGTTCGTCACGACCAGGAGAAGGAGAGTGAATAAATGCCGTGCAGCCAAAGACACGTGAAGGTACAGGAAATGGTGTGACATCAGGATACAGAATAGAGAAAAGAGTTTTGCCATTAAGAACCGAAGAAGGAATTCAATTGATGAGGTAACAAGAAATAAGAACGACATGAGCACAATAGGACCGAGGAACACTCATTTGAGTGAGAAGAGTGCGAGTCACAT
The DNA here is from genome assembly GCA_039513925.1 of Platanthera zijinensis. Classification (NCBI taxonomy): domain Eukaryota; kingdom Viridiplantae; phylum Streptophyta; class Magnoliopsida; order Asparagales; family Orchidaceae; genus Platanthera; species Platanthera zijinensis. The sequence goes on along the minus strand of CM077092.1, from coordinate 68,394,307 downwards.
CAAGGAGATGACGATTCTTTCGTTCAACAACCCAATTCTGTTGAGAGTTGTAAAAACAAATAGTTTGATGTATAATGCCACGATGCATACAAAAATGAGAATTGATGACTAAGATACTTTTTGACATTATCAGTGCGAAACACTTTAATAGACACATCAAACTGAGTACGTATCTCATTATAGAACGTATCAAAAACAAAAAAAATTTCAGAACGTTTTTTCAACATGTACAATCAAGTACATTTAGAAAAATCATCAATAAATTTGACAAAATACAAACTATCCCTACCACCAAATTTAGTAGGAGTAGGACCCCAAATGTCAGAATAAACAAGTTCAAAAGGACGAGAAGAACTACGTCCTTGTTTTGCACGAAAAAACGAACGATGGTGTTTGCCGAGTTGGCAAACTTCACAATTTTGAGAAGTGTCTCCTCGAGGTAGATCATGTAAGAGCTGGTAAAAAATGTGAGGAGGATGCCCAAGAAGAAGATGTCACTGTACAAGAGAAGTAGAAGCAGAAAAAGCCGACACATTGTCAAGGTAGAATAAGCCGCCACTTTCAGTCCCAGTAGCAATCGTCTCCTTGGAGTGAGGATCCTGAAAAGAACAAGTAGCCGAGGTAAAGGTAGCCGTGCATTTTAATTGTTTACATAGAGAGGTAATAGAAAGTAAGTTGCACAAAAAAGTTGGGATGTAGAGTGTGTCCTCAAGTTGGAGAGATGAAGTGATATGCACTGTTCCAGATCCGCACACAGATGATGGAGAACCATCTACAATAAAAACCGGGGGTGACCGGTTATGTTTGTTCAGACGAGAGAAAAGATGAGAATTGCCCGTCATATGATTAGTAGCACCGGAATCAATGAGCCACCTACCCGTAGTGGTCATTTGAGCACCACCTGGAGAGGTAACAAGAGAAGTGGACTTCTTCGAGGTAGTATCACCTGTAGTAGGTCGAAGATGAGGATGCTTGACCCAACAACGATCAACAAGGTGGTTGGTCTTGCCACAATGAGAGTAGAGATATCTAGAGGGACCACGTCCACCAGAGCGGCCTCCACGACCACTAGGAACGTCATGAAGAGTTGGATGAGCAACAGTGTCAGGAGGAGGCGGAGAGGCAATCAAAAGACGCTGAAGAAGAATAATAACAACTGAAATGCGCGCAACAATGACATCCAAAGTTGGAGTGTCAGCCTCTCCAAGAATTGGTTGCCGAATTAGATCATAAGAGTCTGGCGAAGCAAATAATATACCTCCAGAAGTTCCTGAAAGTGTTTATGTTGCTCAACGAGATCAGTAGAAAAGAGTCGATGTTGAAGAAGTTCAACACCAAGAGCTTGCACTTCCTGATAAGCAACAACAACAATCATGACAGGTCGGGCAAAAAGATCCGCATACAACGTATATATGCGCGAAGTTTGAGCTTTCTTGGAGTACAAAACAACAAGATGTGTCCAAGCAGCCTTAACTGTCTCATCATGTCGAATGACAAGAATGTATTCATCAGAAAGGCTATTTGCAAGCCATGTACGGATTAGAGCATCACTTGCGCTCCAGTCATCAAATACAACAGATCCACGTGGAGGAGGGTCATCGGTAAGATGATGACGTTTGCGTTGAGACCGTAACAAAAAGTGAAGGAAATACTGCAGTCCGGATAATTGGGACCAGTTAGCTTGGACGCAGTTCCAAGATTGCCAGAAGAAGTGGAAATAGAAGCAATGGTAGGAACCTGTTGCGCGGATAGAGTGGAGGAGGAAGAGGCCGGAGACTCCATAGACAACCCGTGCGAACAGAGTGAAATTGGACGAAGAAAGCGTGGCCGCGCGAACAGAGCAAGATCGCGCAAACAGGGCGAGACCACACAAACAGAGCGAAACTGCGCGAACAGAGCAGAGGTCGCAAGAATGAAGCAATTTGCAGGAAGTGCGAGGAGCAAAGGGAGGGAGGGAGGGCGGCAAGAAACAACGAAAAAGAGAGACCACAAAAAGAAGAAAGAAGAAAATTGCGGAAAGGGAGAAGATCGCGGTTAAGAGAGAAAAACCGTGGAAACAGAAGAGCAGGCGGTTAAAAACTGGAGACCCCTTACACTGCACCACTCCCGAGAAAGCTAAAATCTGAGCAAATGGACCGATAAACTCTGATACCATGTGAGAAAAGCATAAATACATGAGTTTTTTATTGATCCAAAAAGATCAATAATACAAGGGTATGCCCCCCTATTTATAGAAAATTGGGGGAGAGAGAATACATAACGTGTGTCACATGCGACTAGGAGGATACATAAAAGCAGACCGCGCGGACTGTGTGGTTAGACAAATCTAACCACACAATTACAGCTTGAGACCAACGTGCTTGCTCTGATCTTTATCCGTCTTCAATGTGACAGCTCGCTTCAGGGCAATAGTGGTGGTTAAGATAGAATCTAACCGCCAGATTGCAATCATTAGCACCAGCTGATTGCCAAACTCCTCAGTTGCGGTAAGCACATATGATCTTTTGTAGTGGTTAGGCAGATACTAACTGCGAGTTCGAAACTGAGCCACCTTTGCTGATCGCCACGTCTTGGCCTTAACAATTATCAGGGGTCAACCTTAGGAAGCCACCAGACTGCCTGTCCAAGTCGCCAGTCCGCCAAGACTTCCGTTCTACGACCTGTGCGATAACATAACCAAATCTGCCAGACCGCCAGACCGTCATGACTTTTAGTCGCCAGTCCGCCAGATCTGTCCGCCTATACAGACCGACATACCTCCTGGGCTCCATATGTTTTAACAAACTCCATTACTCGTGCAGTAACACAACCAGATCTTCCAGAGAGGCAGACTGCTAGGAGTAAATCGCCAGTCCGCCACTCCTATTCGCCAGCCCGCCAGGACTACATAGGTTCTGACAGTGATGAGGGAGTTGCCTAAGCCACAAACAATTGCCAATGCGAGGTTATGTGAGTTTGCTAGTATTTTTGCAAGTTCATGTGTCACTTCTTTATCTTATGATTTCCTTTTGCTGAAGAGGAAGATCATACCTATAGTATACCGAAATGTTGTAAATGTTGGCTGACATATTTTTCGGAGGAAATGCAACTTCATGATATTTTCCCTTAAAATATCATTTTTGAAAATATCCATGGGTTTTTTAAATATATTAAAACTTCTAAATTTTGAATTAATTATTACTTATTTTTCATGTCTTTTCTGTTATCGTCCCCTTTCATCCATTAAAATGTTATTTTTTTTGATCATTTGATTTTAGTTTACATATAATTAGAAATACAACTACCATTTAAGTAATAAATGAGAATTTTAATGTATTTTAATTTAAATTATTGAGAATGTTAGAATTTTAATATCTATATACATAAATTATATATACATATAATATTATAAATTAAATATATTTATGTGTATTTACTTATTTACTATATGATACATATAGTAATACAAATAATGTTATATATATAAAAATAAATGTCTACAGTTGTAGGTATATAATATTAATATATATTATATACATATAATATATATTGAAAAATGTCCCTAATATATCCTTCAATCCGTCGTCCGACATTTCAAACTCAAACCTACATTAACCAACCTTTGACATTTGCAGTTTGGGTGTTCCAAGAAGCTGTGAATAACCATCCTGCATCCGTCAAAAGAGTTATTGGGAATATATATTCAATCACATTTTGGATCTAATTTCACATCCTGAAAATCAGGATCGTGGACCTGCAATCTTAGGCTCCGTTTGGGGGGACTTATTTTCACCGGTCAAGCGGTTACGACCGCACGAACCGGACCTTAATTGTCGTAACCGCAATTAAGGTCCTGTTCATGCGGTCGTAACCGCTTGACCGGTGAAAATAATTCCCCCCAAACGGAGCCTTAATTTCATATGCTTTAAACCACCTAAATGTGTTTTTGTTATTCTATCATCTGTGTATATTTGGCACTTTCTCTAATATAATATATTTTTTTAGTTTTGCCACATCCATCCTACTATTATCATGTATTCCTCAACCAACATAGATATTTACCATTGTTTTCTCGTCCCACACTGACCACGGAACATCATCTGCCTAATTGCGCGAGTTTATACTAATTTGCATTTCAATTCTCCATATTACCTCCAACTTTTCCGGCATATGAACTGGAGCACTGGACCCTTAAACTAGTATTTGGTGAATAGTTTTTTTTTTCCTTGTGATAATGCAGATAGCCAAGATAACTGAAGTAGGGGTGACAATTTCCGAACCGTATGCCTTGAAGACTTTCTGGGGTTTCTTGGCCTTTCAGAATCCAACTAAGGGTGCTGAAGGATCCTGGTAAAATTTACTGCTGCTTTTATTGGGACTGTCATCATATATACTTGAGTGATCCGTGTCTGTTGAGACTTTTTTTGTATCTGTTTTACTTGTGACTAATTTTTATCTCCAAGTTGTTGCGTATTTGTTTAAGATACACGATAGTATTTATTGGAGTAAGTGGCAAATATGATCGAGAAAACCGTGTGAGCGTTCAACATTTGTATGTTTAATGCATTTGAGTTAAATATGGATTTGATCGCTCGTGTATCTGTCCCAACTTTGATCTATTCTCCCGTCTAATGAGATAGAATACTATCTCCTGAAATACTTGTGGGGGAAAAAACTAAAAGTGAAAGCTCTGTTGTGTTTTGTACTGTTTTTATGAGTAAATTGATGATAACCCTCATCTTTTTCAACAGTCAATAATCTCCTTTATCTTTAAAATTGTGTATAATTCTTATCTTTCTCATTATAGTTAACACCTCATAATATTTAGAAATATGTGTATAACCCTCATCTTTTTCACCATAGTCAATAACATCATCCTTCATAAATGTGAATGTGTGAGTCATTCTTTATCCATACAAACTTTTTTTGGGAATTGTGAAAAGATATATTGGCGTCTTCCCATCATCCTTAACAAACTTTTTTTGTGCTCTAAACTTAAATCATGATAAATTGATCATCACATGCGTGCTAAAATAAGACACTAACTGTTACACAACAGCTGACAATCTCATTTTCAAACTATACAGCAAGAGCTCACATTATTCTTTGAATTATACGGAACAGAGGCTTCAATATTCTGCCATTATCATTTGTAGGATGCTCACTTCATAACAGTTGTAGACACCCACTCTCCAACTACGTCGGGGAGAAAATGAGGGAGGTGAGGTTTTGGAGATGCCTTTGTGATTAAAGATGTATCCTAATTCCATATGCTTTAATATACCAAAAAAAATCTCAGTGGCAGTCATAACTGTTGTCATGTCAAATATATATTGTTTGACAGTAGTATTCTTGTCCAAACTCATCTGAGCAAAAATGCAGCGTGAAATGTGACGTGAAATAAGCTATTAAGAAAAGAATTGTATAGCTTGAAATGTGACGTGAGTCATTCCTTTTGAGCCGACGGAATTGTGAGAAGATCAATTCTAAAAAGAAAGTGGGACATTTGAATTTACCAATCAAATGAAACAAATATCATTAAATAGACGAAACGTAGGCATTACATCCGCATGTATTGATGCTATTATCGCTAATGTAAACTACATATACAAAATCTTTTGGTTAGTTCGTTTGGATTGAATTAAAATTGGAAATTGGAATTAAGATTAATTTCAATTCTTATAGAAATTGGAATTGTTCTAATTCCAATTATAGTGTTCGCCCAATAAACAGAATTGGACAATATTTTGAAATTGATCAATTTTGTTAGATAAAATTCAATCTTAGAATCACGCACGCCAAAGAAAACACACATTTGGGTGAAAAAAGCATGTCTGAGAGAAAATGCGTGACTGGTGAAAAATGTGACTGTGCGAAAAATGCGCCTCGGCAAAAAATGTGCGCCCGAGTGAAAAATTTTGCGTCAGGGCAAAAAATGCACGTCAACGAAAAATATGCTCGCGGCCGAAAAAATGTGCGCCCAAAGCTGAAAATGAGTGTCCGGGCAGAAAAAGCGTGCTCAGTGAAAAATACGCGCTATGGCATAAATGAGCATCCATGAAAAAAATGAGAGCCCGAGCGAAAAATGCCCTCCCAGGCGAAAAATGTGTGCCCGGGACAAATATGCACGGCCGGGCGGAAATATTCGCACCTATCCGAAAAAAGCGCGTCAGGACGGAAATGCTTAAAAAAAGCGCGCAAGGGCAGAAAATGTGCGCCTAGTCGAAAAATACACGCTCGACCGGAAAATGTGTAGCGCTCAACCGTAAAATGCGCATCTGATCGAAAAATGCACTTGTGTGGAAAATGCGCCCCCGACACAAAAATACGTGCTTGGGCGAAAAATGCTCGCCCTAGCAGAAATATTTACGCTTGGGCGGAAAACACTCGCCCGACCGAAAAAATGCAAGCCTGACCAGAAAATGTGCGACTGGTTGGAAAATGCTCGTACGAGCGGAAAATTATGCACGTGGCACAAAAATATGCTCTCGGGCGAAAATGTGCGTTTGAGCGTAAAGTGCTCGTTCGGGTGGCAAAAAACACGTGTTGGGAATATTGCCCTCAATGTTCCCTAGATTTGAAGAGGCATCACCATCAACACTAAGAACATATTTGTATTTGATGTTGTTTAAGTTCATAATGTGCAGGATGTTCCCTGAAACAAGTTTAGACAGGTTATCTAAGTGTTTGTGATAGATGGTCACAAGGTAGAAAGGTGGAGAGACAGAAATCTATCTAAGTCTTCAGGCGTTGAGTGAAGCCAGTTCACTCAACGCCAGATGCCAAGGAAGGATGCTGGAAAGACTGAAAATCGTCTAGGTCCACTGGTGTTCGTGAAGCTAGTTCACTCAATGCCAGATGCCAAAAAGCGCTGAGTAAAGAAGGGACAGTCAAAGCCCAACAGTTTGTTATACAGATTTGCGGCTAAATCCACAGGCATTGAGTGAAGGCAGTTCACTCAATGCCATATAACAAGAGGCGTCGAGTACAACACAGTCTGTCAAAGCCTCAACATTGGCAAAGGAAGAAATTTGACGAAGTTCAGAAGCGTCGAGTGAATACAGCTCACTCGATGTCTGAAGAAGAAGCGTTGAGTCAAGCTTAAGCTTTTGAAGATCTATCAAGAATTCTAGCAAAGTCCAATAGCGTTGAGTGAGGACAGCTCACTCAATGCCCAAAGAAGAAGGCGTCGACAGAGCAATGATCAGTCAAAGCCTAAGGAGAGATAGACAAAAAAATCTGTCTAAGTCCAGATGCATTGAGTGAGGACAGCTCACTCATCGCAAGCTCATCAAGAAAATTGGCTAAGTATAGAAGCGTTGAGTGAATGCAGTTCACTCAACTCCTCATCAAGAAGTCAGGCAAAGACAGAAGCGTTGAGTGATGAAAGCTCACTCAACGCATTCATAAAGAAAGTTGCAGCTAAGTACAAAAGCGTTGAATGAAGCCAGTTCACTCAACGCGTTAGTAAGAAGGCAGATGTTCAGAGAAGCAACTAAGTCAAGGGGGGTTGAGTGATGAAAATTCACTCAACACACTCAACGCCTGCCAGTGCAGAATCAATTGACTAAGTCCAGATCGTTGAGTGAAGCCAGTTCACTCAACGCGCTCAACGCCTGAAACAACATGAAGATTGTCCAAGGACGAAAGCGTTGAGTGAAGGCCATTCACCCAACGCAAAGAACGCCTGGAAGTGCAGAATTATTTGGCTAAGTGTTTTTGCGCTGAGTGAGGACTATTTACTCAATGCACTCAACATCTGGGATTAATTTGAGAATTTGTCTAAGTTCATAGATGCTGACGTCAGCATGAGTCAGCAAATTTTCAAAATATTGCGGGAAGGTTATAGTACACGACAAATGATGCCGCAAGCCTACTATATGACTTTTCCTGTAAAAGCAAAGTTGCAGCCAACAACTTCAGTGGGATCCACGGGTCAAATAGCTGTTGGACGGCGGAAGATAAAAGGGATAAGTTCGGCGGATGCAATGACAACTTTTAGGGTTTAACATTTCGCAAAGAGACGGAACTTCATCGTCTTCTTCCTCGTCATTGTTGCAGAGCTTGAAGCTGAAGTTCAACCCTGCTGGACTAAAAGTTCACCCAGTTAGCTGTAACTATCTTGTTGGAACCTTTGTTTTAATTTGTGCTAGGTTCACTCTTAGGATGTTTAGACCCTCTTGTATAGCCAGGGTCTCTGTCTTAAGTCTTAGTTAGATCCCCTTTAGATCAGGTTTGGGCAGACCAACATTGCAGTGGACTCAGACTCAGATTCAGAAAATGTTGTGAACTATCTATATCAGTTCGACTATAGTCGAACTCAGCTCGACGATCGTCGATCTCCCATCGACGATCTCCCATCGACGATCTCAGAGTCTTCTACTCTGAACTGAGCTCGACGATCTACGAGCTCAGGTCGACGATCTCTCGTTTCTCTGCAGTAATCAAAGCTCGACGATAGCCGTTCTCTGGTCGACGGTCTCTTATCTCTGGTTGACGATCTCTGAACCGAGCCCTACGATTTTATGCTGCCTTCTTCTATCAATGTTCTCAGATCAGTCAGAAGTCTTATTTTGGTTATGATAAATTAATTTATTTTAAGGCAAGATATATTCTGATAATAAATGCTGATACTCCCAAGGCTGATAGCCGTATTTCTTGAAACATTTATTATGGTATTCACAGAATATTGTATAGAGATAGTTATGGATTGTATTTATGACTGCCAGCCATTATAGCCGTTTGGGCTCCTCAATTCTTGCAGTAATTTATGCCTTGCCTTGGGAATTCAAATTCTAGCCGTTTTTCTTCATACTGACAGAACATATATCTCAATATAACAAAAAGAAGAAGATAGACAGGAATAAGTTAGTAATCAAAAAGAAAAGAATCTTCCTTTGCTCTCAGTGGATATTTCATGCTTTGCTAAAAAGAAGAAGAAGAACTTTTTCTGAACAACATTTCTCTCTAGTCTTCTTCTCTCTTCAGTCTTCAAAGATTCACAGAGAGTCGTAAAATCAACAACTGTTATCAGATTCAAAAAGGCTTTACAACTTTTCTCCTTGAAGACCTACACCCAGGGCCAAGCTTCATCTTCCTGGATCCATACAATATCTCAGGGGGAGCTTGGACATTCTTCTCAATCCACAAAATCTTCTCACTTTTCTGAGAAAGAGAAGATTCTCATAAACCTTTTCTTCTACCTCCATCTGTACAGGGTTATCTCTCCCTTCAAAAGTGAACTCTTTGGTGATAGGGCACCTGATCAAAAACCTATTGGATTTTGAGTCCTGATCAAAAGCTCAAAGGGTCTCTAGATCTACCTACAGCAGATCTTGTGGTGATAGGGCACCTGATCAAAAACCTAAGTGGATTCCTACCTGGGTGGTAGAAGAGTGGATGTACCCAGATTTGGGGAACCACTATAAATTTTCTTGTGTTGTCTGTGTTGCTCTGTGATTTCTTTATGTGCTGTGTTGCTGTGGTAGTCTAGCTTATTTCTTTTCTCTAGTTACTTTTATTAGTATTTTAATTCCACAATAAATCTATTTTTTTTAATACTCTATTCACCCCCTATAGAGTAAAACCTATCTATCCCTCACTTTTAATTGGTATCAGAGGGTGTTTTTTTGAAGGTTGTACATGCTAACACCTGAACCTAAGATCTCAGATAGATACATCTTTACTCTATTTCTCCTTGTTATACCATGACACAGTACAAGGACTTTGCAAGCACCAGACCTCCAGTTTGCAACTTGCAAAAGTTTTGAATCTGGAAGGCAAGAATAAGACTTTATATGAATTCAATTGATGAAGATATTTATGCTTCTATCTTAATAGGAGTACCTTCACCACCAGCTTCCACCCCAAGCACTTCTACAAACATGACTGCATTACCTCCTCCAGACTACAATGATGCATACAAGAAAGCAAAAATTGCTGATGCAAAAGCCATGAATATACTGACACAAACAATGTCTGATGACATATTTCAGAAGGTAGCTGAATGTGAATCAGCTAAGGCCATCTGGGATTCCTTAAACCAGATGGTTGCAGGATCAGCAGATGAAAGGAAGGACAGGAGAGCTCATTTCATCTCCCTGTATGAGAATTTTAAAAAGGAAGAAACTGAGCAAGTTTCTGAGATGTATAACAGACTCAGTATCATTGTTAATGAACTGAAAACCTTTGACAAGGACATCTCAGTCACAGAAATAAATGACAAGATTCTCATGTGCTTCCCCAGCTCATGGGACCCTAGAATCTGGCCTATCAGAGAAACCAGAAGCACACATAAGATGACCACTAAATCAGTCTTAGGAAAGCTGAAATCCTATGAACAACTGCTGAAGACAAGAGAAGCTGAGCAACAAAAGACTGCTACACCAACAAGGAATGAGCAGAATATTGCTTTCAAAGCTTCAGAAGAATCAGAAACTTCTCCATCAAATGAAGAATTGATGAGTCTCTTTGCAAGGAGATTCTTCAAGATGGGGAGAAAAGAATTCAGAAGTAAATCATCAAGGAGTGATGATAAACTAAGGTATGATAAAACCCCTTCTAAAGAAATTATTTGTTTTGGTTGCAGAAAAGCTGGACACATTCTTCCAGAGTGTCCAGAAAACAAGCACAAGGAAAAGAGGAAGGAGAAAGACTCCAAGAAGTACTCCAGCAAACCATCCTCCTACAAACACAAAAAGAAGGAGAGAGGATTTGTTGTAGAAACCTGGAGTGACACTGAAGAATCATCTTCCTCCAGTTCTAGTGAAGATGAAGAAGAAGCAAAGGCCAAATAAATTTGCTTAATGGCCATCAATGCTTCAGGGAATGTCTCAGAAGAAGAAGAATCTGAAGAATGTTCAGATTGTGATTAGGTATTGGAAGATTTTGACTTTACCTCTGAAAACTTTAAATCAAACTTTAAATCTATGTGTAGTGATCTGATTAGATCTGAGAAGGAAATCAAACTTCTCAGAGATAGGTAATTTAACTATGATAGTTTAGTATCAGAAAACAATAAATTGAAAAATGAAATAGACATGTATAGTGAACAAATCATTTTTCTTAAAATGAAATTAAGTAAGGCAAAACAACTAGAGGAATCATTAAATGGAAGAAGTAAACAGCTAGAAGAAATTACCAGCACACTCAATGCCATGCTTAATAAAAGTAAGTTAGGATTAGGTGCATCATCTAGTGAACCACCAGTTATTCAGAAAAATCATCTCTCATAATCTATAAAGTTTATTTTAGATAAAGGTAAGAAAAATACAGAGCAAATTAAAAAGGTTAATAAGGTTCTAAAACAAGTTGAGAAAAACAAAGAAAAACAAACAACTAAGTCTCAACAAAAATCGTCGAACCAAGATCGACGATCTCAGCATTATGCATCGAACGCCGATCGACGATATTAGAACCCAGAGCTTGAGTTCAAACACTCTGCAAATGGAGATCGACGATATCACTATGTATCGTCGACCAGAGATAGACGATCGTGGAACCCAGATAATAGCTACTATTACTCTGAGAACCGAGATCGATGATATCAATGTTGGTCGTCGAACGCAGATCGATGATCTCAACCTAAATCGTCGAACTCAGAATAGAGTTATCAAAACTTCAATTTCAACAAAAACAGAAATTTCAATAAGAACCCCAACTTTAAATCATTTCATCCCTTAGCTAACTCGACAATACCACCTAGGAGATTTCATCCCTTAGGCTATAAATGTCAACCTGAATACTCTTATATTCAAGTTTTAAGTGTGAAAAGAAGCCAGGACCCAAGGTTACCTGGGTCCAAAATATATAATCTGTCATTTTGCAGGTGAAGACCTATCCTACCATACAGGATAGATGGTATCTGGATAGTGGGTGCTCCAAGCACATGACAGGAAACTAGGCCAACCTAAATAACTACAAGGCAAAGCTGGGTCCAAAAGTTTTATTTGGTGACTCAAGTTTTGGTCAGATAGAAGGCTATGGAGAATTCAAACTTGGAGATGTCACATTCAGGAAAGTGGCATATGTAAGTGGTCTGAAACATAACTTGATATCCATAGGTCAGCTATGTGATGTAGGTTATGAGGTATATTTTACTGAATCAAAATGCAACATTTCTTTAAATAACAGCATTGTGTTGTCAGGATATAGGTTAGATAATATTTACTTAGCTGATTTTAATTCTGCTTATTCAGAAATTTGTTTATTTAATCAGGTTAGCAATAATAACATATTATGGCATAAAAGGCTAGGGCATGTAAATCTTAGAAACATTGCTAGGTTATCTAGGGACAACCTTGTTAGAGGATTGCCCTCTTGCCCCTACAAGAAGGAAAGCCTTTGCAAGGCTTGTCAAGTAGGCAAGCAAACTAAAAATAGCTTTAAATCAGTTAATAAGAGTGATTCACCTAGGATTTTGTATCTGCTTCATTTGGACCTTTTTGGACTAATTGCTGTACAAAGTCTGGGAGGGAAGTTCTACACTTTAGTTGTTGTAGATGACTTATTTAGGTTCTCTTGGGTTTTCTTCTTGAGAAACAAGTCTGATAATTTCAAGGTTCTTACAGACTTTCTAAAATGCATAAAGATTGAGTACTCTACTCAAGTTTCATTGATCAGAAGTGATCATGACACTGAGTTTGAATCTCTTCTTATGCAAGAATTCTGTGAGAAGGAAGGTATCAGACACTGCTTCTCTGCTCCCAGAACTTCTCAACAAAATGTGATAGTTGAAAGGAAAAACAGAACACTCATTGAAGCTGCAGGTACATTGCTTGCTGATGCTCACATGCCTCTATCCTATTGGGCAGAAGCTGTAAGCACAAAAAACTATGTCCTGAATAGAAGTTTGATACACAAACTTAAGGGAAATACTCCCTACGAATTACTCAAAGGGAAGAAACCTAAAATAGATTACTTTAGAATTTTGGCTGTATTTTTTTTATTCATAATAACAACAAAGATTATCTTAGAAAGTTTGCAGCCAAAGCTACAATGGGAATTTTTCTAGGATATTCCCAAATTAGCAAGGCATATAGGGTCTTCAATAAATCATCTTTGAAAATTGAAGAATCTGTTCATGTTACTTTTGATGAAGCTAATATGTTTTATAAGGAGAAGGAAGTTTCTACCAGTAATTATTTGCAGGTACCAAATCTATGTGATAAATTGGATGAATTAAATCTCACCCAAAAGGTGATATCTCATCCCTCTCCATAGATTGATGAAGATAGTGAAGAAGAATCTCTAGAAATTGCTGAAGGCTCTCCAACAGCAAATTTAATTCCACAAGAGGAATCAGTTCATGATGCTGCTGTTGTTGAACAAACTCCACCTCCTGACTATGTTACACTTAGAGATCATCCCATATCTCAAGTGATAGGAGACATTTCAGTGGGTCTGCAGACAAGGCATCAACTCAATGAATATGTGATGCATGCCTACTTCTTATCTCATATTGAGCCCTCATCCATTAAAGATGCAGTGCAAGATCCATACTGGATTATTGCAATGCAAGAGGAGCTAAATCAGTTTTGAAAGATGCAAAGTTTGGAATTTGGTTCCTAGACCCAAAGGACAGCTAGTTATTGGAACTAAATGGGTCTTCAGAAATAAATTGGTGCCCAAGGCATAGTTGTCAGAAACAAAGCAAGATTAGTGGCACAAGGCTACAAGAAAGAAGAAGGTATTGACTATGATCAGACCTTTGCACCTATTGCAAGGCTTGAAGCTATCGGATTTTTCTTGGCCTATACTGTTCACAAGAAATTCAAGGTATATCAAATGGATGTCAAAAGTGCCTTTCTCAATGGGGAACTTAAGGAAGAAGTGTATGTGGAACAACCATTAGGTTTTATCTCTTCAACTCATCGCTTTCATGTTTTCAAATTTCATAAGGCTCTCTATGGTCTAAAGTAAGCTCCAAGAGCTTGGTATGAAATCCTAGCTAGCTTTCTTTTAGAGAATAAATTTTCTAGAGGCTCTGTAGATAGGACTTTATTTATTAGACATCATCATGATAGGATTCTGTTAGTTCAAGTATATGTGGATGATATTATATTTGTATCTACTGATTCTAAACTTTGCAAAAGGTTTTCTTATCTTATGCACTCCATGTTTGAAATGAGTAGCATTGGTGAACTTTCTTACTTTCTTGGTCTTCATGTGTCGCACCCCAAAAATCTCAAAACTGGATTTGAGGTGCAGGCTATTTGACACGGCCTGGGACACGGGCGTGTCCCAGGGCGTGTCGGGGGTACACGGCCTGGGACACGGGCGTGTCCCAGGGCGTGTTCTGGATAGTCGACGATCGGTGGTCGACTATAGTTGAGCCTGGGACACGGCCTTGGACACGGGCGTGTCACTCAAGAATTGGCCGGACTGAGTCAGAGACGTACACGGCTCGGAACCAAGCCTTGAACACGGCCGTGCCAGATTTGACACGGGCGTGTCCGAGGGCGTATGCCTACTCGTGTACTGCTCTGTTGGTTTTGGAGCTCGTTGAGGCAGGGGTGACACGGGCGTGTCACATGACTGACACGGGCATGTCAGGTTCGACACGGGCGTGTCGATGCCCGTGTTCTGGTAGATTTCAGTCGGTCCGAGTGCCGCGTGTGCCGCTTAAGGGTACACGGCCTGTGACACGGGCGTGTCACAGGCCGTGTCAGCCAAAAAAATGGAATTTTGGGAAAATCGTGGCCGTTCCTTTTCTCTATTTGGATCCAAAGGCTCAGGTGATTCCTTGCTGGATTAAAACACCAGAAGCTTGATGAAGAGATCATTCTTCATTTGGCTAAGTGAAGAGAGAAAGAGAGAGGAGGAAGAAGAAGGAGGAGGAGATCAAGCCACCGGCGGAGCTCCCGTGTTCCGATTCGAGATCCGAGGCCAGCGCTGTGAAGGCAAAGCTGCTGCGGTGCTTTCTCACCGGCTAGATTTTGATGGCTCCCAAGAGATCGTCAAGGGTAACGATCTCCCTTCTTGGACATGTGAAGTCCTTCTTTTCTGCATTGCATAGGGAAAACCCTTCCCCGTGAGTGTGCGGTGGGTTGTGGCATCCCTTGGGGTAGATATGTGAAGTCCCCTTTGTTAGAGTCCGAAATTGGAGTACGGATCTAGGCATGCTGTGTGAAGCCCATCTGGATATGTTGGTCTGGATTGGTGATGCTTGTTTGCATATCGGAGAAGACTCCGTGGTTATGGCTTGTTTGCCTTGTGCCTACCTGTTGCTTGGTGTAGCAGGAAGTACTGGATGAAGTCCAGGAAATGAAGAGGGTTGGATGCAACTCTTGTGGCCGTGCGTTGCCACTTTGTGTGCGGTTGAGCCGTTGGGCTGCAACTCGATGAAAAGGCAGATTGCCGAACAGGAAAGGTGAAACCGACCCGCGCCTATAAATTGCCATAGATACTTCCGTATTCGAGGTGGCACGGCGACTTGAGCAACGGGGGTTGGCTGATCCGTACCTGCGTTATGTCCGTCCGACTTGGAAGCCTGGTTGTGGGTTTTGTTGGAGCGCATAATGAGAGTCTTAGGCCCGCGCGCCAAAAAGACTAGAATGCTCAATACCGTGTAAACGGTGGTGTTGACCCTGGTTTTCCGGTGCACCAAGAATGTGCCCTGAGTGCACGGACTGTCGGGCCGTGTGACCGACAGTTGTGATGGCTTGAATGTGCCTGCGAGCACATATTTGCTATTGTTGATACCATGCTGTGCAGGGAAGGAATGCTACTGCCCCGAGAAAGGGGTAGGATTGTTATAATTGGGTCAGCTGAATGCTGACCGTTGCCGTGTTTGCCACCGTTTGGGTGGATTGTCCCTATGCAGGTGCTAGAGAGCCAAGTGGTAAATGAAGGGCTGAAGCCCCTACTGCTGTTGCTGCTGCTGCGGCTAGCCCTTGAAGGCTACGCGAATGGTTTTGTTTGTTTTACTTTTACTCATGTATGGCCGGCCTGCGCACCGATGTTTGTAATCCATGATGTGTGGAAAGAGGAACTGTAAGGCCTTAAGGCCAACCCTTCACCTTTGTTGTACATTCCGTGGCTGTATATATAACTGTGGTTGATATATTGGACATGCCTGATTAAAGTTCAATTTACAACTTAAAGCTTCCGCTAGCATGCTCTGAGTTAGGATACGTTTATGGTTTGGTATTATTCTGTGACCTCACCGTCTGTTTGTGGCATATCGTGTGGGGCCCCGGCCGGACCTTCTACTATACGTCACGTAACGGATGGGGTCGTTACATTTTAGTATCCACTTCGTTCGGTCTTCCTCTTTCGAATTCGTGGTAGAATTCTTTTGTGGGGTGGCGAGCGCGTGTTTGTGCGCCCTGCTGTAACGCTAATGAACTCTGGAATGCCCACTAAGGAATGTACATAATCTTGTTTGAGGAATCTACGCGTTCCTTTTCTGTTGTTTTGCTTGCATACGATCGCTAATGTGTGTCTTGTCCACCTATAGGTGACGCGTAGTGGTGCTGGGCAGTCTGAGCCCCAGCGCTCTGATGAGAGTGCGGCACCAGCTGAGGTGCCAACACCTCCTCCATCTGCAGAAACTGTTTGCTTAGTTGCTAAGGCTCTATTTGCCATGATTCAGCCGACCGGGCAAGCGCAGCCGGCAGTAGTGCCAGTTCGTGTTGATGTAAGACCCGAGCCGGTTGAGGCTGTCGATCCACGAGCAGCTGACCGACAGTTGAAGCAATTCATGAGCTTCAGTCCGCCTACGTTTACGGGACTGGGATCCCCAACGCAGGCAGAGGATTGGTTATCGCGTGTCAAGCGGATAATGACAGCGATCAGGGCGGAGGAAACTTTAAAGGTCACCTTGGCCACCTTCATGCTTGAAGGAGAGGCGCGGTTGTGGTGGGACGAGGTTGAGGTACACCATTTGGCGGGCAGGCAATTAACGCAAGTATCGATTGAGGAGTTCTCTCGAATATTTCTGGCGAAACATGTCCCAGCGGCGCAACGCATTGCCATGGAAAATGAGTTCCAACGGTTAAAGCAAGGAGAAGATAGCGTGGATACCTACCTGCATGAGTTTACAAGGTTGGGACGGTATGCGAGAACAATCTTCGCGGATGACCAAAGGAAAACGAATAGGTTCTATGAAGGATTGCGGGATGAGTTGAGGTTCATGCTTTCGAGTTCAGTGAACCAAGGGTTTCAGGCGTTGGTTGATACTGCATGTGCGTTGGAGAAGGACATGAGATGGGTGCAAGGGAACAAGGGCTTAGTTGTGTCGAAGCCAGAGTTTCAAGCACCTCGCCCTAGCAAATCGTTCTACCAGAAGAAAGGGGGCAAGAGGTCCAAGCCGTCTGGGCAAGTGTCTACGACCGTTGTGTCGGGGGCGACGTCAAGGTCGGAGTCTCGTACATGCTTTACTTGTGGCCGGGTGGGGCATATAGCCCGTGATTGTCGGGTTGTTCAGCCCAAAGGGGAAAAGAAGACGGGTGCGTCTTATGCTGAGAAGGGCAAAGCGGTGGTTGATTCCTCTGCGTCCCAGGCACAGCCCCGAATTTATCACCTTGGCCAGCAGGAGGCGATTAAGCAAAGTGACGTCGTCACAGGTACGAGTGAATATAGATTTCTTGCCTAAGTGCTATTGCATTTGGTTATGTATAGCTTGTGCATGATGCGTGTGTGCTGCAGGCTTTGTCCTGATTCGGAATAATCTGGCGAGAGCCCTGTTTGATACGGGTGCTTCGCATTCTTTTCTGTCCGAGGACTTCGTATCTCGAATTGGGGTGCCGAGTCATGTGACGGTTGATAGTACAAGGGTGCTATTGCCGAATGGCTGTGTGATGCTTGCGGTTAGGGCTTGCGATGTGGATGTTCAAATAGGAAGTCAGGATTTCAGTTTGAGTGCAGCTGTGCTACCGTTATCGGAGTTTGATGTGATCTTTGGCATGGACTGGCTCTCGGAGCAGCGTGCCTTTATTGATTGCAACTCCAAGGAGATCACACTGGGCCAGAAAACCGGGCTTGTGACGAAGTTCGCTGGTATGCGAGGAGTTGGCGGGACTTTGTTGTCTGCGCTCCAAGTCGTCAATGCTGTTCGGAAGGGCGCGAAGTTATTCTTCACGCTAATTCAGGCTGTTGAGCCAAAGGCCAGTGTCGGTGAAGTTCTGGTTGTGTCAGAGTTTGCCGATGTGTTTCCTAAAGATCTTCCTGGGTTACCACCCCAGCGGGAGATTGACTTCTCTATTGAGTTGGTGCCAGGTGCTAAACCTGTTGCCCGCTCACCATATCGCATCGCGCCAAAAGAGATGGCTGAATTGAAAGTCCAATTGCAAGAGTTGTTGGAGCAGGGATACATACGCCCAAGTATGTCACCTTGGAACGCACCTGTTCTATTTGTAAAAAGAAAGATGGTAGTTTGCGGTTATGTATTGACTACCGCGAATTGAATAAGCTGACGGAGAAAAACAAATATCCGATCCCACGGATTGATGACCTATTTGATCAGCTGGCAGGATCAACGGTCTATTCCAAGTTGGATTTGAAATCGGGATATTATCAGTTGAAGATTCGGGAAGGTGATATTCCCAAGACGGCGTTTGGAACACGCTACGGTCATTATGTGTTCACGGTAATGCCGTTTGGCTTATGTAATGCGCCATCGGTATTTATGGATCTAATGCATCGAACGTTCCGAGAGTACTTGGATTTGTTCGTGATTGTGTTTATCGATGACATCTTAGTATACTCTCAGTCGGAAGAGGATCATGCAAACCATTTGCGGTTGGTCTTGCATACCCTGCGGAGGAATAAGCTTTATGCCAAGTTCTCAAAGTGTGAGTTCTGGCTCTCTTCAGTAGCCTTTTTAGGCCATGTGGTAAGTGGAGAAGGTATCGCGGTGGATCCGTTGAAGATAAGTGCCATTCGAGATTGGCCAGTGATGTCGTCAGTGGCCGAGGTCAGGAGCTTCCTTGGGCTTGCGGGCTACTATAGACGGTTTGTGGAAAACTTCTCACGGATTGCTTTACCTCTGACCACGCTGACGAGAAAGGATCAAAGGTTCATTTGGACGCCGGAGTGCGCGCGAGCTTTTGAAGACCTGAAGAGTCGTTTGACCACGGCGCCTGTGTTAACCCCGCCATGTGGTACAGATGGTTATGAGATCTATAGCGATGCTTCCGGGAGAGGCTTAGGCTGCGTTCTTCTGCAGTTTGGTAAAGTGATTGCTTATGGCTCACGCCAGTTGAAAGTGCATGAGCGGAATTACCCCGTCCATGATTTGGAGTTGGCGGCGGTAATCTTTGCGCTCAAGTTGTGGCGACACTATCTTTATGGCGTTAAAGTGGACATCTATACAGATCACAAAAGTCTAAAGTACTTGTTGGATCAGAAGGATCTGAATATGCGACAACGAAGATGGATGGAGTTCTTTGGGGACTACACCTTCGAGATTCACTATACTCCCGGGAAGGGAAATGTGGTCGCTGATGCTTTGAGTCGGAAGACTCCGGTACGGGCAAGCTGGTTGCAGAGGCATGATCAGCGTTTGATCCAGGACTGGGAAGCATTGGAGATATCGTGTGTTGACAAGGGTTCTTCGACCGATGCATGCTTGAACTGGACGGAGGTGCAATATGACCTTACGGACAGAGTTCGGCGAGCAACGGAGCTTGATGAAAGTCTCCAGCGCTATGCAAAAGATGGGCCGGATGACCAATTCTCTTGGGATAACGGTTTGTTACGAAGAAATGGTCGAATGTGCGTCCCGAGTGTGGGTAAATTGAGGGAAGAGTTGATGTACGAAGCTCACTTTGCAAAGTACTCAGTTCACCCAGGAAGCACAAAGATGTACATAGATCTGAAAAAGCTATTCTGGTGGCCCGGACTAAAGAAAGATGTCGCACGTTATGTGGCTGAATGCACTACCTGTGCGTTGGTGAAAGCAGAATGCCAGAAGCCTGGCGGTTTCCTGAAGTCGTTACCCATACCGGAGTGGAAGTTCGATGACATTTCGATGGATTTCGTGCACGGGTTGCTGAGATCTCAACGCGGTCATGATTCAATCTGGGTGATTGTGGACCGGTTGACAAAAGTGGCGCACTTCCTTCCAAACAAAAGAGACGATTCAGTGGAAACCTTGGCCAAGCTTTATGTGGAGCAGATTGTTCGACTGTACGGTGTTCCCCGTAGCATCGTCAGTGACCGTGTTGGGCGATTCACATCGAATGATTGGCGGCTAGTTCATCAAATGTTGGGTACAAAATTAGCGTTTAGTACGGCCTTTCATCCCCAAACGGATGGCCAGACTGAACGAACCAACAGGACGATGGAGGACATGCTCCGCATGTGCGCCCTAGACTTTGGTAAGAGATGGAAGATTATATTTTTCTTGTAGAATTTGCCTATAATAATAGCTACCAAGCGAGCATCGGTATGGCACCATTTGAGGCTTTGTATGGTCGTAAATGTCGTACACCGTTAGCTTGGGCAGAAGCAGGCGAATCTAAGCTGAGTGGGAAAAAGGAAGTCGAAGAAGCTACCTCGCTTATACGCTCTATTCGGGAGAGGCTATTGATAGCCCAAGATCGTCAAGCAAAGTACTACAATGCCAAACACCGGAACGTGGAGTTCGCGGTGGGTGATTGGGTATATTTGAAGATCAAACCCTTCAAAGGCGTGTCCAGGATTCGGCGGTTGAAAAAGCTAAGTCCGAGGTATCTTGGTCCATTTGAGGTGGTGGAGCGAGTTGGGGAAGCTGCTTATCGACTAGCACTTTCAGCAGACTTGGGTGGATTACATGATGTATTTCACATCTCAGTACTTCGTAAGGCTGTCAAGGATCCAGCTCAAGTAGTGGAGAATGATCGGGTACCGGTCGAGAGTGGGCTAACGACGAGGGTTCGACCCATTCAGATCGAGGATCGAGCCGAGAAACAGTTGCGGAACAAAGTGATCGGGATGGTCAAAGTCCGATGGGACAATTGTGGCCGAGAAGAGCTAACATGGGAGCGCGAGCAGACCATGCGAGCCGAGTTTCCCGAGTTATTTTCGTAACTTCTTCGCTCGTTGTATATGTAATCGAAACATATAAATGTTTTGTTATTTTCTCCCTACTGTCTTCAAATTTCGGGACGAAATTTTATTAAGGAGGGGAGGATTGTAACACCCCAAAAATCTCAAAACTGGATTTGAGGTGCAGGCTGTTTGACACGGCCTAGGACACGGGCGTGTCCCTGGGCGTGTCGGGGGTACACGGCCTGGGACACGAGCGTGTCCCAGGGCGTGTTCTGGATAGTCGACGATCGGTGGTCGACTATAGTCGAGCCTGGGACACGGCCTTGGACACGGGCGTGTCCCAGGGCGTGTCACTCAAGAATTGGCCGGACTGAGTCAGAGACGTACACGGCTCGGAACCAAGCCTTGAACACGGCCGTGCCAGATTTGACACGGGCGTGTCCGAGGGCGTGTGCCTACCCGTGTACTGCTATGTTGGTTTTGGAGCTCGTTGAGGCAGGGGTGACATGGGCGTGTCACATGACTGACACGGGCGTGTCAGGTTCGACACGGGCGTGTCGATGCCCGAGTTCTGGTAGATTTCAGTCGGTGCGAGTGCCGCGTGTGCCGCTTAAGGGTACACGGCCTGTGACACGGGCGTGTCACAGGCCGTGTCAGCCAAAAAATGGAATTTTGGGAAAATCGTGGCCGTTCCTTTTCTCTATTTGGATCCAAAGGCTCAGGTGATTCCTTGCTGGATTAAAACACCAGAAGCTTGATGAAGAGATCATTCTTCATTTGGCTAAGTGAAGAGAGAAAGAGAGAGGAGGAAGAAGAAGGAGGAGGAGATCAAGCCACCGGCGGAGCTCCCGTGTTCCGATTCGAGATCCGAGGCCAGCGCTGTGAAGGCAAAGCTGCTGCGGTGCTTTCTCACCAGCTAGATTTCGATGGCTCCCAAGAGATCGTCAAGGGTAACGATCTCCCTTCTTGGACATGTGAAGTCCTTCTTTTCTGCATTGCATAGGGAAAACCCTTCCCCGCGAGTGTGCGGTGGGTTGTGGCATCCCTTGGGGTAGATATGTGAAGTTCCCCTTGTTAGAGTCCGGAATTGGAGTAAGGATCTAGGCATGCTGTGCGAAGCCCATCTGGATATGTTGGTCTGGATTGGTGATGCTTGTTTGCATATCGGAGAAGACTCCGTGGTTATGGCTTGTTTGCCTTGTGCCTACCTGTTGCTTGGTGTAGCAGGAAGTACTGGATGAAGTCCAGGAAATGAAGAGGGTTGGATGCAACTCTTGTGGACGTGCATTGCCACTTTGTGTGCGGTTGAGCCGTTGGGCTGCAACTCGATGAAAAGGCAGATTGCCGAACAGGAAAGGTGAAACCGACCCGCGCCTATAAATTGCCATGGATACTTCCGTATTCGAGGTGGCACGGCGACTTGAGCAACGGGGGGTGGCTGATCCGTACCTGCGTTATGTCCGTTCGACTTGGAAGCCTGGTTGTGGGTTTTGTTGGAGCGCATAATGAGAGTCTTAGGCCCGCATGCCAAAAAGACTAGAATGCTCAATACCGTGTAAACGGTGGTGTTGACCCTGGTTTTCCGGTGCACCAAGAATGTGCCCTGAGTGCACGGACTGTCGGGCCGTGTGGCCGACGGTTGTGATGGCTTGAATGTGCCTGCGAGCACATATTTGCTATTGTTGATACCATGCTGTGCAGGGAAGGAATGCTACTGCCCCGAGAAAGGGGTAGGATTGTTATAATTGGGTCAGCTGAATGCTGACCGTTGCCGTGTTTGCCACCGTTTGGGTGGATTGTCCCTATGCAGGTGCTGGAGAGCCAAGTGGTAAATGAATGGCTGAAGCCCCTACTACTGTTGCTGCTGCTGCTGCGGCTAGCCCTTGAAGGCTACGCGAATGGTTTTGTTTGTTTTACTTTTACTCATGTATGGCCGGCCTGCGCGCCGATGTTTGTAATCCATGATGTGTGGAAAGAGGAACTGTAAGGCCTTAAGGCCAACCCTTCACCTTTGTTGTACATTCCGTGGCTGTATATATAACTGTGGTTTATATATTGGACATTCCTGGTTAAAGTTCAATTTACAACTTAAAGCTTCCGTTAGCATGCTCTGAGTTAGGATACGTTTATGGTTTGGTATTATTCTGTGACCTCACGGTCTGTTTGTGGCATATCGTGTGGGGCCCCGGCCGGACCTTCTACTATACGTCACATAACGGATGGGGTCGTTACATCATGTAAAGCAAGCTCCTGATGGTATCTTCATTTCCCAGTCCAAATATGCTAAGGAATTAGTAAAAAGGTTTGGGATGGATGATGCCTCAACTTTGAAGACACCCATTGCTTCTAATGCAATAATTGATTCTGATGAAAAGGGTAAACCTGTTGATCAGAAAAATTTTAGGGCCATTGTTGGGTCTCTATTATATCTTACTGCTAGTAGACCTGATATAATATTTGCAACATGTATTTGTGCTAGATTTCAAGTCAATCCTAAAGAATCTCATTTAATTCTCCTCAAAAGAATATTAAGATACTTAAAGGGTTGTCCTAATCTAGGACTTTGGTATCCCACAGAGTCAGAATTTGAATTAACTAGATATTCTGATGCTGACTATGCTGGATGCAGAGTTGACAGAAAAAGCACTTCAGGAACATGTCAGTTCCTGGGTGATAGATTAGTATCCTGGTTTTGTAAGAAACAATCTTCTGTGTCTACATCAACTGCAGAGGCTGAATATATAGCTGCTGGTAGTTGCTGTTCACAAATCTTATGGATTCAAAATCAACTACTGGATTATGGGTACTCTCTCAAAGATTCCACCATCTTTTGTGACAGTACTAGTGCCATATCTATTGCACAAAATCCAGTCCTGCATTCTAGGACCAAGCATATAGAAATAAGGCATCATTTTCTTAGAGATTGTGTTGACAAAAACAAGATTAACCTCAAGTTTATCTCCACTAATTTTCAAAGAGGAGATATTTTTACCAAGCCTCTGGATGTGCAAAAACACCTATTCTTTTTGAATCAACTTGGAATGATAAATGACATGGATTAAACTTGACTTTTGTCTTTGTGAAGATGTGGTCAACGATCGTCGAACGGAGATCGACGATCATCAAACTCATCTTGAGCTCAATCGTCGACCTGAGATTGATGACAGCTCTGTGTGAAGACAAAAATCGTCGAACGGAGATCGACGACTTTGCTTCAGTAAAATCAATCGTCGACCTAAGCTCGACTATCGATTTTTTTTCAACTGAGATCAGAGACCAAAGATATCATTTGTTTTTAAATTAAATCTTTGACCTAAGATCGACGTTTTTGCTTTTATCGTCGGCTAGAGATCGTCTCTTCATATTCCAAAAACCTATGTATAGGTTTTTTCTCGATCTCTGTCCCGAGCTTTCATATTTCCCCTCTGCTCTTGATCTTTGCTCTCTCGAGTTTACAGGTTTCCCATGGCGATCTCTACAGCAGTTCTCGCAGCGATGAAGTTCGACACAAGATTTTGTTGGTACCCTAGATTGGATTTGAGTTTAGTCTTCTCTTTTAGTCTCTTGACCCAAGATTTATCTATGGTCAAAAGTTAGTTGTTTAGTTAGATTGCTCTAGTTGGAGAGTTGTCACTTATCCAGATGAAAATTTGGTTAAGTTGTTTTTGGTTCGACTATGGTCGAACGCCGCTCGACTATCGTCGATCAACTGTTCGACAATCGTTTATCAGTTGGTCGACTATCGTCAGTCAGCAGATCGTCTATCTCTGAGTTAGTTCAACTCTTGTTAGCTCGACGTTCTGTGGTATCTGCCTCGTCGATCGTCGAACCCCGATCGACTTCTTTTGACCAGACATATTTCTTGATAGTTCAACTATCTGCTTGGATAGTTCAACTATCTGATAGTTCGACTATCTGTTTGATAGGTCGACTATCTGTGTTGCTTGATAGTTCGACTATCTTTTTTGATAGGTCGACTATCTGTTCTGTTTGATAGTTCGACTATCTGCTTGGATAGTTCAACTATCTGATAGATCGACTATCTGTTTGATAGGTCGACTATTTGTCTTCTTTGATAGTTCGACTATCAGTTTGATAGGTCGACTATCTATTGTGTTTGATAGTTCGACTATCTATTTGATAGGTCGACTATCTGTTTTGCTTGATAGCTCGACTATCTGTCTTGATAGGTCGACTATCTGATAGCTCGACTATCTATTCTGATAGGTCGACTATCTGCTGAGGTAGTTCGACTATCTTCTTTGATAGTTCGACTATCTGTGTCGTTCGACTATCTGTTCTGATAGATCGACGATCTCTGTGCTTCGGTCGACGATCTCCGAGGGTCGTTCAACGTTCTTCTGTCTGTCTTTAGTAATTTTGTACTCCTTCTATTCTATGATTTAATTCCTATTTATTTAGCATATTTTATTAAAGATTATTTCATTGATTTTGTGCATACATCTCAAGGCAATCTTTGCCCCATCTTTTGTTCCTAAGTCATGCTTTATCTGACAAAGTTTTTTGTCTTATTAGTTGAAATATCTGTTTGCTTTATCTGCCATGCTGTCCTTTATAGCCGTTAGACACGGAAAGTCTTCTTTGGCCGTAAAGAGTTTAGTCTGATGTGACTTTCTTTAGTACTCCTGTTATCAGATTGGATATGCAGCTTCTTAGAAAGCTTTATCCCCTTATAGCATGTCTGCCTGCTGGATATGTTTTGCTTTATGTTTTTTGCAACCCAGATTGCAGATTTCAGAAGAAGACAAAATTCAAACAATGATTAGAGCTGTTGGAAAGGCAAATATATAAAGTGCTTTCAAAAGGCAGCAGAAAATGAACAACCATATACAACAAGAGATCAATACATAGTTTTATATACAGATTCAAAGCAAGAAGATTTACAGCTCTCAGTCATTGATACATTCAACTGAGAAGATCATCCCTCTTCAACATTCTTCTTCAACCCTGAGTCCATCCTGCTTACAGGAACATTCACTCAGTGCCTCAAGAAGAAGAAGAAGAAGAAAGAAAAGCTATAGAAGAAGGACAATCAATCTACAATCAAGAGTCTTCTTCAAGCTTCTCCTTCAGAACTTCAAGACAGTTCTTTGTCTCAAGTTCAGAAGAGTTCCTGCACCCTGAAGCAAGACTTCTTCCTGGATATTCTCTAAGCCAGGGGAGCCTTGATTCTTTAGAGCTTTCTAGCTTTGTGCAATCCACTAGCTTCTCTAATCTGTTTTAACAATAGAGAAGAAACTTTAACTCTCTCAATCTCCTGTATAAAGGGTTATTACTCCCTTCAAAAGTTAACCTTGGTGGCAGGGCACCTGATCAAAAACCTGTGTTAGATTTTGAGCTCCTGATCAAAAGCTCAAAGGGTCTACTTGATCTACCTAAAGCAGATCAGTTGGTGGCAGGGCACCTGAACAAAAACCTGTAGTGGATTCCTACCAGGGTGGTAGAAGAGTGGACGTACCTATTTAGAGGGAACCACTATAAACTTCTTGTGTCGTCTGTGTTGCTTATTTAATTTATTGCACTGTGGCTGTGAGTAGAAATAACTAGGATTGCTAGTTGTTGTGATAGGACCAAAGCTCAACTGTAATTACAGTTAGCTTTCTCTAGTGCACTTCACTTTGTGTTAGGCTCTAGGGTTTCAAATATCTATAAACTCATTCCGCAAATTAACTCTAAGGGAGTTGAGTAGGGTGTCATAATTTTTGAATACTCTATTCACCCCTCCTCTAGAGTTGTATCTATCCTCACTTTCAATTGGTATCAGAGGGAGGTTGACTGACTGTACAGGCTAACACCTGAGTCACAAGATCCTGATAGATACCAAGCTTATATATATTCACTTCATGGCCCAGTCCAAGGATTACTCTAGCACCAGACCTCCAACTTGCAACTTAGCTAAGTTTAGCATCTGGAAGGCAAGAATAAAATTATATATGAACTCTATTGATGAAGACATTTTCCCTTCTATTTTGATAGGACCTCCAACACCTCCTGCTGCAGCCACTGCTACAACATCTATAAATCTCAGTGCAGTGCTTCCTCCAGACTACAATGATGCCTACAAGAAGGCAAAGATAGCTGATGCCAAAGCTATGAACATTCTGGCTCAGACTATGTCTGATGAAATCTTCCAGAAAGTGGCTGATTGCACCTCTGCAAAAGCCATGTGGGACTCACTGAATCAGATTGTAGCTGGTTCAGCTGATGAAAAGAAGGACAGAAGGTCCAACCTTATATCCCAGTATGAGAACTTCAAGAAGACTGAAGCTGAATCAGTTGAAGCCATGTACACAAGGCTCAGCTCAATCATCAATTAGCTGAGAACCCTTGATAAGAAGATAAAATTGACAGAGGTCAATGATAAGATACTGATGTGCTTCCCCAGCACATGGGATCTTAGGATCTGGCCTATCAAGGAGGCCAGAAGTACTACTGAGATCTCAACTGAAGCCCTTCTTGGAAAGCTCAAATATTTTGAGCAAGTTCTGAAGACCAGGGAAGCTGAGGCTGAAGCAAAGACTCCAACTCCAGCAAGAAAAGAGCAAACTCTTGCTCTCAAAGCTGCTGATACTTCTGAAGGATGCCAATCCAATGAGGAGCTGATGGCACTCTTTGCCAAAAGGTTTCTCAAGATGGGAAGAAAAGACTTCAGAAAGAAATCTTCAAGATATGAAGATAAAGCAAGGTATGACAGATCTCCTGCTAAAGAAATTATTTGTTATGATTGCAGGAAACCTGGACACATTCTACCAGAGTGTCCAGAGGAAAAGAACAAAGAAAAGAGAAAGGAAAAAGAACATTACAAGAAGCACTCCAAGTCCTCCTCCTACAAAAATAAGAAGGAGAAAGGATTTGTTGCTGAAACCTGGAGTGATTCAGATGAGGAATCTTCCTCCTCAAGCTCCAGTGAAGATGAGGAAGAGAAGAAGGCAAAGGAAATCTTCCTTATGGCAATTGATGCCTGCAGCAACCACTCAGCTGCAGAGAGTTCTGATGATGATGAAGAAATGCCTACAGAAGATCAGGTATTATCTTCATATGATTTTTCTTCTTTTGAATTTAAATATGAATTTAAATCTCTTTGTTTAGATTTAATTAGTTCAGAAAAGGAAATTAAGGAACTTAGAAATAAGTTAGCTGAATCAGAATCTATTTCCATTGAAAATGCTAGGTTAGAAGCAGAACTCACTAAGTCTAGTGAAGAAATAAAGTTTCTTAAAAATGAACTAGCAAAGTCCAAGAGATTAGAAGAATCTTTGAATGGTAGAAGCCTTAAGCTGCTAGAAATCACTAGCATGACAAACACTAGGTCAAGCAATAATAAGCTAGGCTTAGAAGCCTCATCGAGTGAACCCCCTTTGGTTCTCAAAAATCATCTTTCAACTCCAGTGAACTTTATTTCAGCTGATGGAATAAAGAACAATGAGCAAGTAAAACAAGTTAATCAAGCCTTAAATAAAGCTAAGAGAGAAAAGAGAAAGCAAAAATTTAAGGAGATACAAAAAGCGTCGAACGCTGCTCGACGATCGAAGGCTCAATAGTCGAACGAAGCTCGATGATCTGAGCAATGTTGCACGCTAGGGTTCGAATAAAATAAACGCAACCGAACTAGCAACCCGATGAGGCAAGTATACCCTATTGAATTGTAGCTAGGGGACACAAGTGTCGTATTGAAATCCGGGAACTGTTGGCTATGCTTACTCACACGAACGCTATTATCTTATCGACGAAAAAACTAGGGTTTTAGAAAATCTAAGTGCAAGGAAGGAAGTAAAACTATACTAGAAAGAGAACTATTGCAATTAAGTAAAGTGCTATTAAGTAAAACGATTACGACAGAAGGTTGAAACTATGGAATGGAAATGCACTCGATCAAGAATCACCTCGGCTAAAGACGATTAAGAAAATGCGATAAAAATCTAAACTTAATAGGGTAAAGGTCCTTGACCGTGGAGGTTCCTAAAGCTTGAACACGCTTCTCTCGAAGTCGTGCCCAACTGAGTTTAGGAAGGTCCGACCGACTCTCGTCTAAATCGGAGGCCTAAAACTCGCTTTACGCGGTGAACCCCACTATTGGATTTTACTCCAATCCGGGAGATTTGGACGTCTGCCTCTCTCGAGGGATGCGTACAACTCCCTTTACTCTTGAATGCTCACTTCATTCTATCGGCCTCTCGGCTAGCCCAGAATGAAAGCAAAGGTGGAGGGTATATATCGATAATATACCTCCAACCCGTGATTAATCAAGAGTAATTCAAGGCCCTAACCTAAAAAGAAAAGATTAATCAAAACATCATAACTTAATCGCTCTAATCTCGGATCATCAAGATCGAGTACAAGGAGGATTAGTTAATCATAATGGAGTGGAGGAGGGGGGATGAGTAGTAAAGCATAAAAAAAAGAACACTAGTAAAAGAAGAACACTTTTATTAATAAAAAGGGGCAAGTTACACTATTGAAAATAAAATTACAAGTGCATGAAAATGAAAGCCTATTCTAGCCCTACAATTAGCACTAAGCAACACTAAAGATTACAAGGAAAGCTAAGGCAACTAAATATTAAACCATGATTAAGCAAAAATTACAAAGGAAGAGAGAGAGAGAGAGAGAGAGAGAGAGAGAGAGAGAAAGCATGAAAAAACTAAAGAACCAAAGGGGCAGCACCTCTCCCTCTCAACCAAAGCTTGCTGAAATGGAGAGGGGGGTCTCAATTTATAGAAAAAAATCTCGGGTTGGTCACGCCCTCCGACACGCCCTAGGGGGGGCGTGTCAAGGGGCGTGACAGTACTATGTTGACCTCGGGCTCTGGATTCTAGCGGAGAGGGATGATTGCTTCGGTACGTCGGTGGTCACGCCCTAGGGCACGCCCGTGTAGGGGGGGCGTGACGGGCACGTCATGTCCAAATAATTGGTCGGAAATTCGTCAGTCACCGAAAAGTTGATGTCACGCCCAAGGTCATGCCCGTGACGGGGGGCGTGACAGTACTGTTTTCGTGCTGTGGAGAAACGACATTTAATGCGGCGGCAGGCTTTGCGGCAGAGGGCGACACACCCATGGTCACGCCTGGTGACACGCCCAGGGAGGGCGTGTCAGGAGGGCGTGACAACGGTTTTGTCTGTTTTTCTGTCCCTTCCAGCAGGAGTCCTCGGGATCGGGTGACACGCCCAAGGTCACACCCAGGGAGGGCGTGACAGTGGGGCGTGTCAGGTCATTTTGGCCGATTTCTTGGAAACCTGCAAAAAGACAAGAAAAAGTCAGTGGCAATAATATTTACATAAAAATGATAAAAAATAAACTAATAATAGACATGATTTGTACAATATAAAATAGAAAATACGATAATAGTTTAGGCTACAAAACGTATTATCAAATTCCCCCAAGCTTAAGCTTTGCTTGTCCCCAAGCAAAAATATAAAAATTAGATAATCATAAAAAAAAAGACTAATCAAAAAGTTCTAATTATGCCTACACAAGTACCATGCGAAATTCTAAGTAGGGAAAAGGTGAAATGTAAGTCTAAACCAATTATTTAGGTATGGTATAACTTTTATAAACTTTACTTAATAAAAACAAATCATCCAAAATTTTAACGAGATTTTTTTAAATAGACTTAAGCAAAGCAGCGAAAATGAAAAACACGCATTGAGTTGTTACTAGATCCAAGCAACGCATTATAATTATATCAATTTAATTAACAAAAATCTAGGTTTAAATCCAAAACTAAAACTGATTTACTTTTTTCTTTTCTTAGCTGTTAAATAAAAATCAAAAAGCGTGAATCAAAAGGACTTAAATAGGATAGAAACGTTTGGTTTAGGAATATGATTAGGAGTGAAATTCAAAGATAAACGTGAAGGTTTAAAATCACACTAAACCAAAGCAAAGAGTTTCAAAAACTTTCATAAAAAGATATATACACTTTTTTTCTTTTTCTTCTTTTTTTCCCTTTTTTTCTTTTTTCAAAACAAAGGCCATAAATATTTTTATTTTCCTTTTGAATTGGCCAAACAGAAATAAACATCACTTTTGAGCATACTTTTTTTTCAAAAATCTTTCTCCCACAAAAATCACAAAATTTCCTATCAAAATCGTCAAAATAATTTATGAAACTAAAAAAAAAGCTAGTGTGATTCGATAGGTTGGAAATTTTGGCTTTAGTGAAACTGAAATGAAGGGAGGAGCTATCAAATGAAATTGAAAAAAGGCTCAAAAACGGCTAACTAGTGGTAAAAGTTTTTAGGTTGGCAGGAAATCTCAAACGAAAACAAAAACGGCCTAATCATTTTCACGCTTTTGAATTTATTTAAAACAAAGGTTTGAAAAATTTCAAAAAGCGAGTCCTAGATAATAAAAGAAGATTGATGAAATTAACTTGAAAATAGAAATAATAGGTGACTTGGATCGTTCACATCTACTACGTTATTCAAAAGTTGACTTTACAAAAATTATTCAAAAACGAAAAAGAAAATAGTGGATGATGAATTTTCGAGAAAGTAAAGGAAATAAAAAACAAAAAACCATAATAGAAATGCAAGTTTTTTTAGAAAAATATTTCACCTTAACATGCTACCGTGAATTAGAAACACAGCATGACCAATATTTTACTTGTGAAACATAATTAAAAAGGACGATTAGAAATATTATAATTAACTAAGTTGTTTATAGGAGATTTTGAGTAAATCAAAAACAAAAACTAGGGGTACTATTGAAATACCAAAATGTCTAAACTATTCAAAAACACATATATATATTTTTTAATTTTGTGAAATATTCTCTTTTTTTGGAAATATTTAAAATATATACAAAAAGAAAAATATTTACACTAAGCAAAAATGAAGGAGGAAGTCCTCCCCCAAGCTTAAAATAGACATTGTCCTCAATGGCTAAAGAAGGGGATTGGAGAAGGAGAGAAAAATAAAGTACAGAATTGAAAGACAGAATTGAAAGACAGGTACTTCCCCGGATTTATTTACTGCGAAAGCTGAGTGATGCCGCTCCTCCGAATGTCTTCTTTGGACTTCGTGATGGATTCAGCAACGTTGGAGCAGGCGATCGCAGAAGCTTCAGCTTGTCGAAGCCGTCCGAGGCAAAAATTATAAAATAAAGAAAACAGAAAAAGATAACTTGGGTTGCCTCCCAAGAGCGCCCTTTGGTTAAAGCGTCGTTGAGCTCGACGCATCAAAAATAGTATTGTCCAAAAATATTGTTGTCCAGAAATAAAATTGTTTTTAGCAAAAATTAAAAGTTCAAGATTAAAGTTCGTGAAGCAGAAACTTAATAATGTTTGGACTGACATCATCATCACCAGAGAAATACAGTTTAAGACGCTGACCATTCACTTTGAAATTACCCTTATCAGGGTGAGAAATTAAAACAGTTCCATAAGGAAATACTTCTAAAACAGAAAACGGGCCAGACCAGCGAGATTTTAATTTGCCCGAAAATAAACGCAACCGAACTAGCAACCCGATGAGGCAAGTATACCTATCGAATTGTAGCTAGGGGACACAAGTGTCGTATTGAAATCCGGGAACTATTGGCTATGCTTACTCACACGAACGCTATTATCTTATCGACGGAAAAACTAGGGTTTTAGAAAATCTAAGTGCAAGGAAGGAAGTAAAACTATACTAGAAAGAGAACTATTGCAATTAAGTAAAGTGCTATTAAGTAAAACGATTACGACAGAAGGTTGAAACTATGGAATGGAAATGCACTCGATCAAGAATCACCTCGGCTAAAGACGATTAAGAAAATGCGATAAAAATCTAAACTTAATAGGGTAATGGTCCTTGACCGTGGAGGTTCCTAAAGCTTGAACACGCTTCTCTCGAAGTCGTACCCAACTGAGTTTAGGAAGGTCCGACCGACTCTCGTCTAAATCGGAGGCCTAAAACTCGCTTTACGCGGTGAACCCCACTATTGGATTTTACTCCAATCCAAGAGATTTGGACGTCTGCCTTTCTCGAGGGGTGCGTACAACTCCCTTTACTCTTGAATGCTCACTTCATTCTATCGGCCTCTCGGCTAGCCCAGAATGAAAGCAAAGGTGGAGGGTATATATCGATAATATACCTCCAACCCGTGATTAATCAAGAGTAATTCAAGGCCCTAACCTAAAAAGAAAAGATTAATCAAAACATCATAACTTAATCGCTCTAACCTCGGATTATCAAGATCGAGTACAAGGAGGATTAGTTAATCATAATGGAGTGGAGGAGGGGGGATGAGTAGTAAAGCATAAAAAAAAGAACTCTAGTAAAAGAAGAACACTTTTATTAATAAAAAGGGGCAAGTTACACTATTGAAAATAAAATTACAAGTGCATGAAAATGAAAGCCTATTCTAGCCCTACAATTAGCACTAAGCAACACTAAAGATTACAAAAAAAGCTAAGGCAACTAAATATTAAACCATGATTAAGCAAAAATTACAAAGGAAGAGAGAGAGAGAGAGAGAAAGCATGAAAAAACTTGTTGCGCGCTAGGGTTCAAAGAAAATAAACGCAACCGAACTAGCAACCCGATGAGGCAAGTATACCTATCGAATTGTAGCAAGGGGACACAAGTGTCGTATTGAAATCCGGGAACTGTTGGCTATGCTTACTCACACGAACGCTATTATCTTATCGACGAAAAAACTAGGGTTTAGAGAAAAACTAGTTGCAAGGAAGGAAGTAAAGCTATACTAGAAAGAGAACTACCGCAATTAAGTAAAGCTATTAAGCAAAGAACTATGCTAGAAAGGAAACTACTGCAGTTAATTAAAGAGCACAAGATAGGTGATTACTACGAAAGGTAGAAAATATGAAATGGAAATGCACTCGATCAAGATTCACCTCGGCTAAAGACGATTAAGAAAATGCGATAAAAATCTAAACTTAATAGGATAAAGGTCCTTGACCGTGGAGGTTCCTAAAGCTTGAACACGCTTCTCTCTAAGTCGTGCCCAACTGAGTTTAGGAAGGTCCGACCGACTCTCGTCTAAATCGGAGGCCTAAAACTCGCTTTACGCGGTGAACCCCACTATTGGATTTTACTCCAATCCGGGAGATTTGAACGTCTGCCTCTCTCGAGGGGTGCGTACAACTCCCTTTACTCTTGAATGCTCACTTCATTCTATCGGCCTCTCAGCTAGCCCAGAATGAAAGCAAAGGTGGAGAGTATATATCGATAATATACCTCCAACCCGTGATTAATCAAGAGTAATTCAAGGACCTAACCTAAAAAGAAAAGATTAATTAAACATCATAACTTAATCGCTCTAACCTCGGATCATCAAGATCGAGTACAAGGAGGATTAGTTAATCATAATGGAGTGGAGGAGGGGGGATGAGTAGTAAAGCATAAAAAAAACACAAGCTAAACAAAGAACAATTCTATTAATGAAAAGGGGGAAATTTACACTAATTGAAATTAAAATTACAAGTGCATGAAATTGAAATCCTATTCTAGCCCTACAATTAGCATTAAGCAAGAGCAAAGATTACAAAGAAAGCTAAGGCAACTAAATATTAAACCATGATTAAGCAAAAATTACAAAGGAAAAGAGAGAGAGAGAGAGAGAGAGAGAGAGAGAGAGAGAGAGAGAGAGAGAGAGAGAAAGCATGAAAAAAACTCAAGAACCAAAGGGGCAGCACCTCCCCCTCTCAACCAAAGCTTCCTGAAATGGAGAGGGGGGGGGGGTCTCAATTTATAGATTTTTTCTCGGGTTGGTCACGCCCTCCGACACTCCCTAGGGGGGCGTGTCATAGGGCGTGACAGTACTATGTTGACCTCGGGCTCCGGATTCTGGCGGGAGGGATGATTGCTTCGGTACGTCGGTGGTCACGCCCTTGGTCACGCCCGTGTAGGGGGGGCGTGACAGGCACATCATGTCCAAATCATTGGTCGGAAATCCGTCAGTCGCCGAAAAAGGAGGGTGTCACGCCCATGTCACGGGCGTGACATGGGGCGTGACAGTACTGTTTGCGTGCTGTGGAGAAACGACATTTAATGCGGCGGCAGGCTTTGCGGCAGAGGGCGACACGCCCATAGTCACGCCTGGTGACACGCCCAGGGAGGGCGTGTCAGGGGGGCGTGACAGTGGTTTTGTCCGTTTTTCTGTCCCTTCCAGCAGGAGTCCTCGGGATCGGGTGACACGCCCTAGGTCACGCCCAGGGAGGGCGTGACAGGGGGGCGTGTCAGGTCATTTTGGCCAATTTTCTGGAAACCTGTAAAAAAACAAGAAAAAGTCAGCGGCAATAATATTTACATAAAAATGATACAAATAAACTAATAATAGACATTTTTTGTACAATATAAAATAGAAAATACGATAATAGTTTAGGCTACAAAACGTATTATCAAATTCCCCCAAGCTTAAGCTTTGCTTGTCCCCAAGCAAAAATATAAAAATTAGATAATCATAAAAAAAAGACTAATCAAAAAGTTCTAATTATGCCTACACAAGTACCATGCGAAATTCTAAGTAGGGAAAAGGTGAAATGTAAGTCTAAAACAATTATTTAGGTATGGTAAAACTTTTATAAACTTTACTTAATAAAGACAAATCATCCAAAATTTTAACGAGATTTTTTTAAATAGACTTAAGCAAAGCAACGAAAATGAAAAACAGGCATTGAGTTGTTACTAGATCCAAGCAACGCATTATAATTATATCAATTTAATTAACAAAAATCTAGGTTTAAATCCAAAACTAAAACTGATTTACTTTTTTTTCTTTTCTTAGTTGTTAAATAAAAATCAAAAAACGTGAATCAAAAGGACTTAAATAGGACAGAAATGTTTGGTTTAGGAATATGATTAGGAGTGGAATTCAAAGATAAACGTGAAGGTTCAAAATCACACTAAACCAAAGCAAAGAGTTTCAAAAACTTTCATAAAAAAATATATATACACATTTTTTTCTTTCTTTTTCTTCTTTTTTTCCATTTTTTTTCTTTTTTCAAAACAAAGGCCATAAATATTTTTATTTTCCTTTTGAATTGGCCAAACAGAAATAAATATCACTTTTGAGCATACTTTTTTTTTTCAAAAACCCTTTCTCCCACAAAAAATCACAAAATATCCTATCAAAATTGTCAAAATAATTTATGAAACTCAAAAAGGCTAGTGTGATTCGATAGGTTGGAAATTTTGGCTTTGGTGAAAGTGAAATGAAGGGAGGAGCTATCAAATGAAATCGGAAAAAGGCTCAAAAACGGCTAACTAGTGGTAAAAGTTTTTAGGTTGGCAGGAAAGCTCAAACGAAAACAAAAACGGCCTAAATCATTTTCACGCTTTTGAATTTATTTAAAACAAAGGTTTGAAAAATTTCAAAAAGCCAGTCCTAGATAATAAAAGAAGATTGATGAAATTAACTTGAAAATAGAAATAATATGTGACTTGGATCGTTCACATCTACTACGTTATTCAAAAGTTGATTTTACAAAAATTATTCAAAAACGAAAAAGAAAATAGTGGATGATGAATTTTTGAGAAAGTAAAGGAAATAAAAAACAAAAAACCATAATAGGAATGCGAGTTTTAGAAAAATATTTCACCTTAACATGCTACCGTGAATTAGAAACACAGCATGACCAACATTTTACTTGTGAAACATAATTAAAAAGGACGATTAGAAATATTATAATTAACTAAGTTGTTTATAGAAAATTTTGAGAAAACAAAAACAAAAACTAGGGGTACTATTGAAATACAAAAATGTCTAAACTATTCAAAAACACATATTTTTTTTTAATTTTGAGAGATATTCTCTTTTTTTTTGGAATTTTAAGATATTCATTTTTTTTTATTTTAGAAATATTTAAAATATATACAAAAAGAAAAATATTTACACTAAGCAAAAATGAAGGAGGAAGTCCTCCCCCAAGCTTAAAATAGACATTGTCCTCAATGGCTAAAGAAGGGGATTGGAGAAGGAGAGAAAAGTAAAGTACAGAATTGAAAGATGGAATTGAAAGACAGGTACTTCCCCGGATTTATTTGCTGCGAAAGCTGAGTGATGCTGCTCCTCCGAATGTCTTCTTTGGACTTCGTGATAGATTCAGCAATGTTGGAGCAGGCGATCGCAGAAGCTTCAGCTTGTCGGGGCCGTCCGAGGCAAAAATTGTAAAATAAAGAAAACAGAAAAAGATAACTTGGGTTGCCTCCCAAGAGCGCCCTTTGGTTAAAGCATCGTTGAGCTCGACGCATCAAAAGAATAATATTGTCCAAAAATATTGTTGTCCAGAAATAAAATTGTTTTTTAACAAAAATTAAGAGTTCAAAGTTAGAGTTCGTGAAGCAGAAACTTAATAATGTTTGGACTGACATCATCATCACCAGAAAAGTAGAGTTTAAGACGCTGACCATTCACTTTGAAATTACCCTTATCAGGGTGAGAAATTAAAACAGTTCCATAAGGAAATACTTCTAAAACAGAAAACGGGCCAGACCAGCGAGATTTTAATTTTCCTGGAAATAAACGTAAACGAGAATTATATAAAAGGACTTGGTCGCCCGGATTAAAGTTTTTAGGGTGCCTTAAGTGTTTATCGTGTAAACGCTTCGTCCGCTCTTTATAAAGTTTATTATTTTCATAAGCATAAGAGCGCCACTCATCGAGTTCATTTAATTGAAATTTTCGAAGGTCATCGACTGAGTGGGGATCGAAGTTTAAAAATTTTAAGGCCCAAAAGGCGCGGTGTTCTAACTCTACGGGCAGATGACACGATTTTCCATAGACCAGCCGATACGGCGTACATCCGAGGGCGGTTTTGTACGCTGTTCGGTAGGCCCATAGAGCATCGTCAAGTTTGGCTGACCAGTCTTTTCTAGAAGTTGAAACAGTCTTTTCTAATATTCTTTTTATTTCTCTATTAACTACTTCGACTTGTCCGTTAGTTTGGGGGTGGTAGGCAGTGGAAAGCTTATGCGTAACGCCGTATTTGGTAAGAATTTTTGAAAATTACGCGTTACAGAAATGGGAACCCCTATCGCTAACGATTGCGCGAGGCGTACCGAATCTAGAAAATAATTTTTTTAAAAACGTGACTACAACTCGGGAGTCGTTCGTAGGAAGAGCTTGGGCCTCAGCCCATCGTGAAACATAATCAACAGCAACCAAAATATATTTGTTTCCGAAGCTAGAAGGAAGGGGGCCAACAAAATCAATTCCCCAGAGGTCGAAAATTTCGCACTCTAAGAAATAATTTTGCGGCATTTCATTTTTATTAGAAATGTTGCCCGACCGTTGGCAACTATCACACCTGCTCACAAAGGCTTGCGCGTCTTTAAATAGGCTAGGCCAGTAAAAACCCGCGCAAAGCACCTTATGAGCAGTGCGAGCAGCTTGATAGTGCCCACCTGTCGGACCTTCATGTAAATGCTTTAGAATATCAATTCTTTCATCATAAGAAACACATCTCCTTATCACTTGATCCGCACAAATTTTGAAAAGATGCGGGTCTTCCCAAAAGTAGTTCTTCTGCTCAGAAAAGAATTTCTTCTTTTGCTGAGAGGAGAACTCTTTTGGGAGCACCCGGGCCACTAGATAGTTGGCGATGTGCGCGAACCAAGGAGAAGTAGATGTATTAACTAAAAGCAGCTTCTCATCAGGAAAATAGTCATTAAAAGATTTTTCATTTAATTTTTCTATAAAGGGGTTATCTAATCTGGATAAATGGTCGGCGGCCAAGTTCTCGGCTCCTCGCTTATCACGGATCTCTAAGTCAAACTCCTGGAGGAGTAAGACCCAACGAATCAAGCGAGGCTTGGCATCCGTTTTGGCAAGAAGGTACTTGAGGGCCGAGTGGTCCGTAAAAACAATGATTTTTGAAAGTGTAATGTAAGGGCGAAATTTATCAAAGGCGAATACTACAGCTAAGAGCTCCTTCTCGGTTGTGGTGTAATTTTCTTGTGCAGATGTGAGGGTTTTACTAGCGTAATAGACGGGGTGGAAGTTTTTAGATATGCGTTGACCTAATACGGCTCCCATCGCAAAACTACTCGCATCGCACATAATCTCGAAAGGAAGGTCCCACACTGGAGCTATCATAATCGGTGCGTTAATTAACTTTTCTTTAATTGATTCAAAGGCAGAAATACAAGAGTCATCAAAAATGAATGGAGCGTCTTTTTCTAAGAGATGGGTGAGGGGCTTTGTGATCTTGGAGAAGTCCTTTATAAAACGACGATAAAAACCAGCGTGGCCTAGGAAACTTCTTATAACTTTTATGTTTGTAGGCGGCGGCAACTTTTCAATAACTTCTATCTTGGCAACGTCTACCTCAATACCTTTAGCAGAAATTTTATGACCCAAAACTAACCCTTCCCTCACCATAAAATGACATTTTTCCCAATTTAGGGCAAGGTTAGTTTCTTCGCATCGTTCTAAGACTTTTTCGAGGTTTTCTAAACATCTATCGAAGGAATCGCCGAACACGGAGAAATCGTCCATGAATACCTCCATAATGCTTTCTACGTACTTGTCAAATATTGCGAGCATACATCGCTGGAATATAGCTGGCGCATTGCACAATCCAAACGGCATTCTTCGGTAAGCGAAGGTGCCGAAGGGACAAGTAAATGTAGTTTTCTCTTGGTCCTCGGGAGAGATGGGTATTTGAAAGTACCCCGAGAGGCCATCGAGAAAACAATAAAAGCTATGGCCGGAGAGACGTTCTAAAATCTGGTCGATAAACGGTAAAAGAAAGTGGTCCTTGCGGGTGGCGTCATTCAACTTACGGTAATCTATGCACATACGCCAACCCGTCACCGTCCGTGTCGGGATTAATTCATTATTCTCATTACTAACTACGGTTATCCCTCCCTTCTTTGGAACTACCTGAACGGGGCTAACCCACTTATTGTCCGATATAGGGTAGATAATTCCTGCATCTAATAGTTTCATAACCTCGCCCTTAACTACTTCTTTCATATTCGGGTTTATACGGCGCTGAGGTTGGATAGAGTTACGCGAATTATCTTCCATTAAAATTTTATGGGTACAGAAAGATGGGCTTATGCCCTTGATATCAGAAATTTGCCAATCAATAGCCCGACGATGCTTACGTAGAACTAGAAGAAGTTTATCGTTTTGCGTATCCGTGAGGTAGGCCGAAACGATAACTGGTAACTTGGAATCTTTTTCTAAGAAAGCATACTTAAGGTGTTCGGGGAGTTCTTTAAGTTCTAGGGTAGGGGGTTCTTCATAAGAGGATTTTGAGATTCTTTCTTTTTCAAAAATAATATCTTCATAAACTTGTTTATAAGGAACGTAATAAGGGGTGGGGCTAGCAGCCAAGACGGCTTCTTGTAGCGATTCAGTGGGAAGAAAAGAGGAAGAACAAAAATCAGAATATTCTTTTTCAAACTCAGAAAGACAATAAGAAGATTCATCACTTCCTTGCAGTGATTCAGTTGTAAGAGAAGAGGAGCAAAAAGTAGAAAATTCTTTTTCAAAGTCGGAGAGGCAGTAGGAAGAATCATCACTCACGGCGTCTACGAAAAAGCATGAGTCATCGTTTGCTAAGGTGTTCTTCATCGAAGGGGTGATAGAAAATGTGACTTCGTCGTCGCCTACTCGAAGAAAGATCTTACCATTGCTTACATCAATGATGGCTCGGGAGGTGGCAAGGAAGGGGGGCCAAGGATCAGGGGAACCTCGACGTCTTCTTCGATGTCCAAAATGACAAAGTCCACCGGGAAGATGAACTTGTCGACTTTCACTAGAACGTCCTCCACTATTCCTAATGGGTACTTGACGGATCTATCGGCTAGCTGGATACTCATACGCGTGGGGTTAAGGCTACCAATCCCTAACTTTTTAAACAACGAAAAGGGCATCAGGTTTATACTTCGCGCCTAAGTTGGCTAATGCGTGTTTAACAAAAAGATCACCGAAGACACACGGGATAGAGAAACTACCCGGGTCACTGATTTTCTTCGGCAAACGGTTTGTTAAAACGGCGGAGCACTCGGCGTTTAGCGTGACGTGCGAAAGATTCTCTAACTTCTTCTTGTTTGTGAGGAGGTCTTTAAGATACTTGGCGTATTTCGGCATCTACAAAATAGCCTCGTGGAAGGGAAGATTAATGTGGATTTGTTTGAAGATCCTAAGAAGCGGGAGTACTGATCATCTTGACGTTGTCTATTAAGTTCAGAGGGGTATGGAGGAGTTGAATTATTTTTGAAGATGGGTGGTGGAGTGGGATTATTTTCTAAAATAGGGGTGATAACTTCTTCAGCAGAGGG
Organism: Platanthera zijinensis; assembly: GCA_039513925.1. Classification (NCBI taxonomy): domain Eukaryota; kingdom Viridiplantae; phylum Streptophyta; class Magnoliopsida; order Asparagales; family Orchidaceae; genus Platanthera; species Platanthera zijinensis. The sequence continues at coordinate 68,353,096 of CM077092.1, read as the reverse complement.
TGGAAGCGGAGCGGAGCTTTGATTTTTAAAAACAGGAGCGGAGCTTTGATTTTTAAAAGCGGGAGCGGAGCTTGCCTCGGGCTCTTCACTTACTATTCCGGAGACTTGCTTCCCACTCCGAAGAGTTATAGCTTTCGCTTGCTCTCTCGGGTTGGGTTCGGTATTGGAAGGAAGAGACCCTGCGGGTCGCTCAGAAATTATTTTCGCGAGCTGTCCTACCTGATTTTCTAGACTTTTTACGCTTCCGGTTAAAGTTCTTATAGTGGCGTCATTTGTGGTGATATATTTAGAAAGTAATTCCTCCAAGCTTGGAGGATTTGGGTAATTTTGAAGAGGTGGTGGTGGTGGTGGTGCAGAAAAATCATTTTGCGGGGGTGGGCGCATCGCATTCGATGGATTACTCCATGAAAAGTTTGGGTGATTTCTTAAAGCGGGGTTATAACTATTCGGAAAATTAAAACCAGGCGGATGAAAATTCGCAGCAGAAAAATTATTAAAAGCAGTTCTAGGCATATTATTAACATAATCTAAATGTTTTGGAGTAGGGGTTGCAGATTCCCATACCTGAGGGGCGGAGGCAGCAGTCATCTCCGTGATTTTTTTGCTTAGGATTTCTACTTGCAGGCGAGCTGGGAGACGTTGTCCACTTCATAGATACCTGCAGGCTTGTTCGGGCGGGACCTAGGCACATTCCACTGATAAGTGTTCATGGCCATGTCCTCAAAAAGCTCAAGAGCGGCTTCCGGTGTCTTATGATTTAAAGTACCGCCAGAAGCTGCATCTATCATTTGCTTCGTGCTTTGATTTAGCCCGTTATAAAACGTCTGCACTTGTAACCATACAGGCAGCGCGTGATGTGGGCATCGTCTTAATAATTCTTTAAATCTCTCCCAGGTTTCATATAGGGTTTCAGAGTCTATTTGTCCGAAGGCAGAGATGTCGTTCCTAAGTTTTGCAGTTTTAGCTGGCGGAAAATACTTCGCCAAAAATTTTTCAGTTAATTCATTCCAAGTGGTTATGCTATTTTTCGGAAGTGTGTTCAGCCACTGCTTAGCTTTAGTTCTTAGAGAGAAGGGGAAGAGTCTCAGCCTGATTGCATCATTTGTGACACCATTTATCTTGAAGGTGTCACAAATTTCAAGAAAGCTAGCTATATGTGCGTTCGGATCTTCATCTTGAAGTCCGTCAAATTGCACATATTGCTGCACCATTTGAATTATGCTAGGCTTTAATTCGAAGTTATTATTTGCTATAGCAGGGCGGACTATATTTGATTCTGTTCCCTCGAGGTTCGGTCGTGCATAATAGGACATAGTCCTTTGCACGACCTCATCTACGTTGGGTTCTTCCATTCTTAAAGTAGCAAATGACTCGGAGTCCTCAACCGGCACTTGGATAGTAGGACCTTGAAATCGCGATCTTCTCCAAAGAGTACGCTCAATTTCGTGGTCCAAGTCCAAAATAACCGACGGACTCCCGCGGGTCATGCACTAAAAGAACAGAAAAGAAGAAGAGGAAGAGAAAAAGGATAAACTAGAAAAAAGATTAGAAATTTTTTTTTCTTTTTGAAATAGATTTTTTTTTTATAGATTAACTCCCAAACTTCCCAAGGACTATCCCGTGAAGGGTTCGCAAGGTACTAGACAAGACAGTGGCGCTTAAAGCCCTTTGCCCTTTTCGAGAGAATTAGGTGGCGTAGAAAAATTGTGAAGTTGGTTACTATTAAGAGCGGTGATAAATTTTTTGATTTTTAAAATTTTTAAAGAAGGAGGATGAGAAAGAGAAAATATAAAATTAATAGGTTCGTGTTTTCAATATATCAACGGAAATTGGGTCCCCGACAACGGCGCCAAAAACTTGTTACGTGCTAGGGTTCAAAGAAAACAAACGCAACCGAACTAGCAACCCGATGAGGCAAGTATACCTATCGAATTGTAGCAAGGGGACACAAGTGTCGTATTGAAATCCGGGAACTGTTGGCTATGCTTACTCACATGAACGCTATTATCTTATCGACGGAAAAACTAGGGTTTAGAGAAAAACTAGTTGCAAGGAAGGAAGTAAAGCTATACTAGAAAGAGAACTACCGCAATTAAGTAAAGCTATTAAGCAAAGAATTATGCTAGAAAGGAAACTACTGCAGTTAATTAAAGAGCACAAGATAGGTGATTACTACGAAAGGTAGAAAATATGAAATGGAAATGCACTCGATCAAGATTCACCTCGGCTAAAGACGATTAAGAAAATGCGATAAAAATCTAAACTTAATAGGATAAAGGTCCTTGACCGTGGAGGTTACTAAAGCTTGAACACGCTTCTCTCGAAGTCGTGCCCAACTGAGTTTAGGAAGGTCCGACCGACTCTCGTCTAAATCGGAGGCCTAAAACTCGCTTTACGCGGTGAACCCCACTATTGGATTTTACTCCAATCCGGGAGATTTTGGACGTCTGCCTCTCTCGAGGGGTGCGTACAACTCCATTTACTCTTGAATGCTCACTTCATTCTATCGGCCTCTTGGCTAGCCCAGAATGAAAGCAAAGGTGGAGAGTATATATCGATAATATACCTCCAACCCGTGATTAATCAAGAGTATTTCAAGGACCTAACCTAAAAAGAAAAGATTAATTAAACATCATAACTTAATCGCTCTAACCTCGGATCATCAAGATCGAGTACAAGGAGGATTAGTTAATCATAATGGAGTGGAGGAGGGGGGATGAGTAGTAAAGCATAAAAAAAACACAAGCTAAACAAAGAACAATTCTATTAATGAAAAGGGGGCAATTTACACTAATTGAAATTAAAATTACAAGTGCATGAAATTGAAATCCTATTCTAGCCCTACAATTAGTACTAAGCAAGAGCAAAGATTACAAAGAAAGCTAAGGCAACTAAATATTAAACCATGATTAAGCAAAAATTACAAAGGAAAAGAGAGAGAGAGAGAAAGCATGAAAAAAACTCAAGAACCAAAGGGGCAGCACCTCCCCCTCTCAACCAAAGCTTCCTGAAATGGAGAGGGGGGGGTCTCAATTTATAGATTTTTTCTTGGGTTGGTCACGCCCTCCGACACGCCCTAGGGGGGGCGTGTCATAGGGCGTGACAGTACTATGTTGACCTCGGGCTCCGGATTCTGGCGGGAGGGATGATTGCTTCGGTACGTCGGTGGTCACGCCCTTGGTCACGCCCGTGTAGGGGGGGCGTGACAGGCACGTCATGTCCAAATCATTGGTCGGAAATCCGTCAGTCGCCGAAAAAGGAGGGTGTCACGCCCATATCACGGGCGTGACATGGGGCGTGACAGTACTGTTTGCGTGCTGTGGAGAAACGTCATTTAATGCGGCGGCAGGCTTTGCGGCAGAGGGCGACACGCCCATAGTCACGCCTGGTGACACGCCCAGGGAGGGCGTGTCAGGGGGGCGTGACAGCGGTTTTGTCCGTTTTTCTGTCCCTTCCAGCAGGAGTCCTCGGGATCGGGTGACACGCCCTAGGTCACGCCCAGGGAGGGCGTGACAGGGGGGCGTGTCAGGTCATTTTGGCCAATTTTCTGGAAACCTGCAAAAAGACAAAAAAAAGTCAGCGGCAATAATATTTACATAAAAATGATACAAATAAACTAATAATAGACATTTTTTGTACAATATAAAATAGAAAATACGATAATAGTTTAGGCTACAAAACGAATTATCAAAACTCAAGAACCAAAGGGGCAGCACCTCCCCCTCTCAACCAAAGCTTGCTGAAATGGAGAGGGGGGTCTCAATTTATAGAAAAAAATCTCGGGTTGGTCACGCCCTCCGACACGCCCTAGGGGGGCGTGTCAAGGGGCGTGACAGTACTATGTTGACCTCGAGCTCTGGATTCTGGCGGGAGGGATGATTGCTTCGGTACGTCGGTGGTCACGCCCTAGGGCACGCCCGTGTAGGGGGGGCGTGACAGGCACGTCATGTCCAAATCATTGGTCGGAAATCCATCAGTCACCGAAAAGTTGATGTCACGCCCAAGGTCACGCCCGTGACGGGGGGCATGACAGTACTGTTTTCGTGCTGTGGAGAAACAACATTTAATGCGGCGGCAGGCTTTGCGGCAGAGGGCGACACGCCCATGGTCACGCCTGGTGACACGCCCAGGGAGGGCGTGTTAGGGGGGGCGTGACAGCAGTTTTGTCCGTTTTTCTGTCCCTTCCAGCAGGAGTCCTCGAGATCGGGTGACACGCCCAAGGTCACGCCCAGGGAGGGCGTGACAGTGGGGCATGTCAGGTCATTTTGGCCAATTTTCTGGAAACCTGCAAAAAGACAAGAAAAAGTCAGTGGCAATAATATTTACATAAAAATGATAAAAAATAAACTAATAATAGACATGATTTGTACAATATAAAATAGAAAATACGATAATAGTTTATGCTACAAAACGTATTATCAAGCATCCATCGTCGAACGCTGATCGACGATTTCAATTTGATTTTCAAAATTACAACCAGAACCTTAGAAACCCTAATATAAATAGAAACCCTAGGTTTGTGGACCCATTAACTGTATGGAGCATCCCACCTAGGAGATCTTACCCTTTAGGATATAAACCCCAACCTGCTTATTCTTTTATTTCAAGCTTTCATTATATGAAGAATAATGGACCCAAGGTTGTATGGGTCCACAATGTCTAACTGTTTAATTTGCAGGTGAAGACCTATCCAATTACTAAAGATAAATGGTACTTGGATAGTGGCTGTTCCAAACACATGACAGGAAATAAAGAAAATCTGTCAAGATTCAAGGCCAAGCTTGGACCAAAGGTGATCTTTGGGGATTCCAGCTGTGGTCAAACTGAAGGATATGGTAGGACTAACATTGGAGCAGTAACCTTCAAAAGGGTTGCATATGTAACTGGACTGAAGCACAACCTTATCTCAGTAAGCCAGTTATGTGATGCAGGATATCAGGTATCTTTCACTAACACTCTCTATAATATTACTTTAAATAGTAATGTTGTGTTAGTAGGTATTAGACAAGGTAATATTTATTTAGTAGATTTTAATTCAACCCATTCTGAAATCTGCTTATTTAATGAAGTAACAAATAACAATACCTTATGGCATAGGAGGCTTAGCCATGTTAACCTCAAGAACATATCTAGGTTATCTAAATACAACCTTGTTAGAGGTTTACATTCTTACCCCTACAAGAAGGAGAGCCTATGCAAGGCTTGTTAATTAGGCAAGCAAACCAAAAACTCCTTCAAATTTGTAAATAAAAGTGATTAACCTAGAATCCAGTATTTATTACATTTGGACCTTTTTGGCCCAATAAATATACAAAGTCTAGGAGGGAAGTATTACACTTTAGTAATTGTAGACGACTTCTCTAGGTTCACTTGGGTGTTCTTCTTGAGAACTAAGGCTGATAACTTCAAAGTTCTTACAAACTTTCTACTATATGTGCAGACTGAGTATTCTACTCATGTTGACTTGATCAGAAGTGATCATGGTACTGAGTTTGATTCTCTTCTCATGCAAGAATTCTGTGAGAAAGAAGGTATCAAACATAGCTTCTCTGCTCCTAGAACTCCCCAACAAAATGGGGTAGTGGAAAGGAAGAATAGAACCCTGATTGAAGCTGCTGGTACATTTTTGGCAGATGCTAACATGCCTCTTTCTTATTGGGCAGAAGCTGTTAGCACAACTAATTATGTCTTGAACAGATGTCTTATACACAAGCTTAAGAGTAAAACTCCTTATGAGTTGCTTAAAGGAAAGAAACCTAAAATTAATTATTTTAGAGTATTTGGTTGTGTAGTATACATTCATAACAATAACAAAGAATACCTTAGAAAGTTTGAAGCAAAAGCTTCAATGGGAATTTTTCTTGGATATTCCCAAGTAAGCAAAGCTTATAGGGTATTTAATAAATCAACTTCTAAAATTGAGGAATCTGTACATGTCTCTTTTGATGAATCTCAGATGTTTTATAAGGAGAAGGAAACTTCTCCTTCCTCAAGTTCATTGCAGGTACAGGAAACTAGTAAAGATGTCACTCAAGAGATTCTCCATCTATCAACTCTTTATATCACTGATTCAGACAGTGATGAAGACTTTACAGAAGCAGTTGTTGTACCACCAATAGTTGATCCAATTCCTCCTGAGGAATTAATCCCAACTGTTGCTGAAGATCACATCCCACCTGCTGATCTTGTCACACTTAGAGATCATCCTACATCTCAAGTGATTGGAGACATATCAGCTGGTGTACAAACAAGACATCAATTAAGACAGGATGTGATGCATGCTTGTTTCCTTTCACAGGTTGAGCCCCTCACCATAAAAGATGCTGAGCTAGATCCCCACTGGATCATTGCTATGCAAGAGGAACTCAATCAGTTTGAAAGATGTAAAGTATGGACTTTGGTTCCAAGACCTAAAGGCCAACTGATCATAGGCACCAAGTGGGTGTTTAGAAACAAGTTGGATGCAAATGGAATTATTGTAAGGAACAAAGCTAGGATTGTAGCTCAGGGCTACAGACAGGAGGAGGGTATAGATTATGACCAAACCTTTGCTCCTGTTGCAAGGCTAGAGGCAATAAGGATCTTTCTAGCCTATGCAACCTATATGAAGTTTAAGGTCTTTCAGATGGATGTCAAGAGTGCCTTCCTAAATGGTGAGCTAAAGGAAGAGGTATTTGTTGAACAACCTCCTGGGTTTGTTTCTTCAACTCAGCCCTCATTTGTGTACAAGTTGAAAAAAGCTCTCTATGGACTTAAACAAGCACCCAGAGCCTGGTATGAGACTCTAGCTAGTTTCCTGTTAGAGCACAACTTTGTTAGGGGAGTAGTTGATAGAACCCTTTTCGTTAAGCACCACAAGGACACAATCCTGTTAGTTCAAGTGTATGTGGATGATATTATTTTTGGCTCCACTGATCCCAAATTGTGCAAAAAGTTCTCTGACTTGATGCATTCTAAGTTTGAGATGAGTAGTATGGGTGAGCTATCTTACTTTCTTGGTCTCCAAGTAAAGCAAGATGCTGATGGCATCTTAATCTCCCAATCCAAATATGCCAAGGAATTGGTAAAGAAGTTTGGGATGGCTGATGCTTCAGCAATGCATACACCTATGACTACTAATGTAGTTATAGATTCTGATGATCAGGGTAAGCCAGTTGATTAGAAGAACTATAGGGCCATTGTTGATTCCCTATTGTATTTAACTGCAAGTAGACCAGATATAATGTTTGCTACATGTCTATGTGCTAGATTCCAGGTCAACCCCAAGGAATCTCATTTGATTCTTCTCAAGAGAATTTTGAGATACCTGAAGGGATGTCCAAATTTAGGACTATGGTACCCAGCTGAATCAGAATTTGAGTTAATTGGATACTCTGATTCTGACTATGCTGGTTGTAGAGTTGACAGGAAAAGTACCTCAGGAACTTGTCAGTTCCTGGGAGAGAGATTGGTCTCTTAGTTTTGTAAGAAGCAGGCTTCTATCTAATCTTCAACTGCAGAAGCTGAATATATAGCAGCTGCTAGTTGTTGTTCACAGATCCCGTGGATTCAAAACCAGCTTTTGGATTATGGGTACACACACAAGAACACAAAAATCATGTGTGATAGTACCAGTGCTATCTCCATTGCACAAAATCCTGTGCACCACTCTAGAACCAAGCACATTGAGATTAGACACCATTTCTTGAGAGACTTTGTGGAAAAGAACAAGATCAGCCTTGAGTTCATATCCACTGACCTTCAGAGAGGTGATATTTTCACCAAGCCCTTAGATGAACAGAAGCATCTGTTCTTTTTGGTTCAACTAGGCATGATTAATGGAAAAGACTAAGTGTGACTTATGCCTTTGTTGAAATCTGTTTGAAGATCGTCGAACGACGTTCGACGATAGTCGAACAGGTTGAGCCCATCGTCGACCTATGAGTGACGACGGCTTGTTTGTTTGTGAAGACAGAAATAGTCGAACGATTGATCGACTACTCTGCTTTAGGAAACGATCGTCGAACGATCGTTCGACTATCGTCTCCAGTATCTTTTAAAATAGATTGACGATTGCTGTTTTAATATAAAACCGATGGTCGACCTAGGTTAAGAGATCGTCTTTTTGTCGTCGACGGAGATCGTCTTTTCGTATTCCTGTCTTTCTGCTTGAGCCCTGCCTCGCGCTCTTTGCCGTTTCGCTTTCGTCGTCTCTCTCGTCCTCTCCAACCCAATCAATGGCGATTGCTCCAGCCCTTCTGTCAGTAATGAAGTTCGACGCCGACTTCAGCGTAGATTTTGACTCTTTCAGCGCATGTGATTCTGAGATAGTAGAAATCCTCCAGCTCTGCAAGGAACAAGGATTGGAAAGGCTAATGTCCACAAGGATCAAGATAAACATCCAAGAGATTAAAGAGTGGGCTTTCACTTCGTCTTCTAGTGACGAATCTATGACTGGAACGATTGGCGGCGAAGAGGTAATTCTGACTCCCGCCGTTCTGACTGATATTTTTGGATTACTGAATGGTGAAGAGGAATATGAACAAGATACTCCAGAGTTTGGGAGAATGTTGATTGAATTAGGACATGCAGAAGGCATTCCTTCTAAACTGCTAAAGGTTAATTTTCCATTGAGGATAAAGTTCTTGGCTGAACTAGTCGGAAAAGTGCTTCTGGGCAAGCACTCTGCTCATGATAACATAACCATGCAACAGTTTGTCCTGATGTGTGCAATAGTAAATAAGAAACAGATAAATTGGGCAGGAGTTATGTTTGATTTGATAAGAAAGAAGAATAGCAAGAAGGAAGTCACCCTGGGTATGGTACTTGGGATATTTCTAAGAGAGAAATATCCCCAGCTGTTGGTTACAGTCTCTTCATCCATCAATGCCAGCAAGAAGATGGATCCAACACTGTTTGTTAAGTGGAAAAGGAGCTTTCAGAAGCCTTCTACAGCAGGGGTAGCTCCAGTTGTGTCTGAGAGCACAAGGACTGTTTCAGTCACTCCCCACCTACCTAAAGCAGGCTCTTCCATTCTCTCCATTCCATCCACTTCATCTGCATTACCATCCACTTCTACTGAAGTGCCATCCACATCTGCATTACCATCTAATTCAACTGAAGTTCCATCTACTTCAATTGAAGTACCATCTTCTGCCTCTCTTCTTCTTGACCCTTCCTCCACAATTCTCCATGCATCACCACCAGCATCTCCACTCCCTTCTCAACTTACTAGGATTTCACATCCTAGTTTTGATTTATTGGTTTCTGAGCTATCCACTCCTCCTCAGTCACCAATTCCTCATTCTGATCATATTGATCTTCAGGCATCCACCCATCAATCACCAGTTCACTCTCCATCTCATCAGGAGAACACCATCCCTGATGATCATCCATCTACTATGATTCCCCTAGCCTTCATTTCAAGCATATTGGAGCTAATTACTCCTTCAATCAAAATCATGATTGAAGAAGCAATTGCTCCTCTCGTTTCTTCCATCTCTACCTTGTCATCTTCCATCCTAGCCCTCTCAAAATCTGCTAAGCCATCTTCAGTTAGGGGCCTGACTTCAGTTTCTACTGAAATCAGGCAGGGGGAGATGTTCGAGGAAGATGCCTCTGGACTGCCTCTTGTTTCTCATCCAGCAGAGCCCCAAGCTCAGATTCAAGAAGTAGCAGTAGCTCCAATTGTCATTGCAACATCTTCAGCAGCTCCAGCATCAGTTCAGAAGCCTTCCGATATTATAATGGAAGCAGAGTTTGCGTTCAAAGTATGCCTTGAAGAAGCTTCTACTCCCTTAGTTGCTCTGTTCCTAGAAGGAGTCATTACCTCCTTTCTAGATGACTTATGGGAGTTAGGAAATTCTGAGGAAAATCCTGAAGGTAATTCATTTACTCATTTTCTTGACATGTTAACTGACATGCTAGTGTTGGGTATTGTATCCACAATGTACCTGATTTGAAGAAACCCCTAAACAAGCTAAGGTAAATAGACAATGTGTTTGATGAAATCTTTTAAGTTGTGCTTGCAGTTATTCCACGCTAAGTACACACCAATGTCAGGGTGCAGTGGGTCAATATACACGGGTCTGCGCGACGTAATCCCTCGTTGAGCAGATCAGTGTGTTGGCCTACGTGTACTCTCTCTATTGGGGTGTACTTAATTTCAAGTACAGGGCTATGATAAAGCAAGAGCAGACATGGAGCAAGGATGGGCCAAAGACCAGCTCACGGGTTGAAAGAGGAGAAATAGTCCAAGTGTAAATCGTCGAGAATCACTATGTGATTCTCGCCGATTCGTCGAGAATCACTTGTGATTCTCGACGAGTCGTCGAGAATCACTAGATGATTCTCGCCGGTTGAGGCCAGCTGACTCAACGTAGCCAGAAAATTCTCTAAAGGCAGAATCGTCGAGAATCACTAAGTGATTCTCGCCGATTCGTCGAGAATGTCTTTGCATTCTCGACGATTCGGCGAGAATCTAATGTGATTCCCGCCGATCCTCCCCGGCCTCTGTAACCTGTGATGCCAGAATTAGCCAAGTAGGATTCGGCGAGAATCGCAAGTGATTCTCGCCGATTCGTCGAGAATCACTTACGATTCTCGCCGAATTTGACTTGGGCAAATTTCCGACATTTCCTGGACCGGTCCAGGTTTCAAGCGGTATTTCGAACCGGACTTCGGTCTTTGCTTTGGTGGGGCCCACAACGGTCATCTTTATGACCTAGTGTATAAATACACAGGTATTGGTGTACAGTAAACAACGAATACAGAATACGAAAGCAAGCGGCCGTCAAACCCTAATCTCGCGAACCTCCTCCGTCGCCGCCGCTCGTACAGTGATCACCATTGCTGATCTTGATCTTCTCCAGATCCACGGTGATAGAAGCCAAGTCTTGCATAGCGTCTCACGTGTCTAACCAGAGATCTTTTGTCTCTTGATTTGAGATAGGGAAATCCATCCCCGTCCGAATCGATCGAGATGATCGATCCTAGTGTGACCGTTGGAAGACCTTGCCGACTTCGCTAAGAAGATTGAATCTCCAGTGCTTTGCTGCTGTCTTCAGTTGCCGCCGCCAACACCGAGTGCCTTGCCGCCGCTCGTCGCCGCCGCCGGTCTTGGGGAGATTCTCTCCAAGTGAGATCTAGGGTTGTGGACTCTTCGTTGACTTCAAGAACACGTCGTCGAACGAAGAGGGACACCTTAGTCTCCATACGTTGTTTGTATTTCTTACAAGCTATTTTCAATTCTTTGTAAAGGAACGATTGGTCTCTAGTTGTAGGGTTGGGTGCAACCCGTGTTGTGGGAGTGTGACTCCTACGTGTGGAAGGGTTCCTTCCGATAGTGCAAGGATTGGATTTCAATCCTGTTGGTGAAGTGACCGAGTCGCCCCTGGATTGGGAGATAGGTCGAAGGGGAAAGTGGACGTACCCAAATTGGGGAACCACTATAAATTGCCTGTGTTATTCTCTGTACTGTGTGTTTTGTTTTGATTCTGCAGGTACACTTTTAATTCCGCAAATACGCTGCAAGTCACCTATCCCCCCCATAGGTGAAGGTAGTTGACACTAGGTGAACTTTCAAGTGGTATCAGAGCGAGGTTACTCATCAAAAAGGTTCACACCTTGAGTAGAATCCTGCCACCAGTGTCAAGAAGAAGACCGATATCTTCCATGGACGGACTCAAGCACTCCGGCAAAATCCCAGTATGCACTAGACTGAACTTTCCTATCTGGAAGGAAAGAATCAGATTCTACATGGAAGCAGTCGACCCCCGGCTCTTCATGATAGTGGAGGAGGGACCTTACATTCCCACCAAGGGCTCTACCATTGATCCAACCAGGAAAGTGCCCAAGAAACTTTCGGAAATGTACAAGGACGAAATGGTGCTGTTCGGACTAGACAAGAAAGCTCAGAACATCCTGGTAAGCGCAGTTGACGACTCTATGATGCAGAACTTCAGCAACTGCAGGACAGCCAGGGATCTCTGGAGCTGTCTGATTGTCCTAATGGAGGGCACAGATGAAGTGAGGGACGATCAGAGATCCCTCCTCAATCAGAAATATGAGGCCTTCAGGCAAGGGCCAAAGGAGGAGATCGGAGTTACCTTCGAAAACTTCCTCAAGATCGTCAATGCACTCAAAGGATATGGAAGAGTGTTCACTGACGGTGAACTCAATGATAAGTTCCTTAGGTCCCTCACTAAGGAATGGGACACAAAGATCTGCGTCATCCGCGAGTTTGGCCGACTTGCGGAAACTGATCCACAGATTCTGTTCGGGAAGCTCATGTCCTATGAGCTTCAGTTGAACAAAAGGAAGGCTGAAGAGGAAGCAGAGAAAGCCGCGGCCAAGGAAAAGACGGTGGCCCTGAAAGCCATTCAATCCAGAAAGGGCAAGGGTGCCGCTTCTTCCGGTGCGTGGAAGAGGGATGAAGAGGAAGACTCTGAGCCAAGCTCCTCCGGCTCAGAATTGTCAGAGGAAGATTTATCCCTTATCACACGGGAATTCAAGAAGTTCCTCAAGCTGAGGAATCAGAGAAAGAGAAACGGCTCCTCCTCAAGGGATCAGAAGAAGAACTATTCATCTGACAGGTATGTTTCCAAACCGAACAAACACCGCTCTTCTGACATTATATGCTTTGGTTGCAACAAGCCAGGACACGTCGTGGCCGACTACCATCAAGGCAAGAGGGAAAAGGGAAAGGGAGAGGAGCACAGGTCCTCAAAAGACAAGAAGAAGGAGAGGAGTTACATCGCAAAGAAGCCAAAGACGCTGAGTGAATCTGACACGTCAGACACCAGCGATGATGAGGAAGCCTACTTTGGGCTAATGGGTCACTCTGACTCAGAAGGAGAATGCCCCCCATTTACTGGGAAGGTAAAAGCTCACACCCCTCTCTCCGACTCTGACTCTGATCCTGAGTCTCAGGATGATGACCCTGAGGATAACCCTTCTGCCCTTGAAGCTGAGCTCCTCGATAAGTATGAGCTTCTGCTCAATACTTTCCTGAAATGTCGAAAGAAACTGAAGGCTGAGAAAAAGGAAGTTAAATTCCTTAAAGGTGAGAGTGTATCCCTGAGGGAAGAGATCACCAGTTTGATCTCCCTCCGACAGGAGCACTTGGACCTGACTTCAAAGCATTCAGAGTCTCTCAAGCTCCTTGATCTTAAGCAGGAGGAAGTCGACAAGTTGGAAGAACTACTTACAGTAGAAAGGAAGATCGTCAAGAGCTTCTCTATGCCAAAAACTGTTCTTCCATTAGTTGAAACCTTCTCTGCTCAAGCCAAAGGAGCTGGCCTGGGGCATGTTGGGGTATCTAGCTCCTCATCCAGGAGAAACAGGAACAAGAGGAAGAATAAGGCTGCCAAGAAAGCCTCTGCTGATGAGAAAGGAAAGGCCCCACTCAGCCCTGTTGAGTTCAGAAAGCCTAGCTTTCCCTGTAACCAACATGACTTTGAGTCAACATATGGGCATCACTTCAGGCCCTCGGTTGCGAAGCCGAAGAGCCGGTATGATGGGTGGACCTTTCCCCGTAACTTCAGTGAGAGTGTCTTCAAGACACCTTATGAGGAAATCCACTTGGGAAATTATGGTCAATTCTCTAGCGGCCATAATAGGATGCAGGCACCTAAGGCCAAGCCTGTTACACTGAAAAGCCAAGAGGTGAAGAAGTCATGTGACTGTGGTCATCATGTTTCCTCCACCTCCAGGTCTTCGGCCCCGGCTGAACCCCACGTTTCAAGGGTGAAGTAGGCGCCCAAGAGAAAGTATAACAGGTTTGACTGCTGGTGCTGTGGCAAAACTGGTCACTTTGCCGTGGATTGTTGGTTTAATCCAAGGTATAATGAGACTCCTTATGTTAGCAATGCGAGGCCGAACACTCGTAGAGTTAACCAATCGAGGGGGAGTATGCTAACAAGGAATCTAGGACCCAAGTTCGATTGGGTTCCTAAGGCAAATTAATTCTGTTTTGCAGGAATGTCCAAAGGCCAACAAAACTCCTATTTGGTATTTGGACAGTGGATGCTCCCGTCACATGACCGGGACAAGAAGCCTGCTGAGGGAGTACTCTCCAGTCGAGAATGGACCCAATGTCATATTTGGGGGATCTAATCGGGGAGTCACCAGAGGTTACGGTACGATTTCCAACGGTATACTCTCTATAACTAACGTAGCTTATGTTGAAGGATTAAATCATAACCTGATCAGCGTAAGCCAATTATGTGATAAAGGGTATGACGTTAAGTTCTGCAAGGATAAATGCCTGATAATATCATGTGAATTCTTCGGAAACTGTATTAACTGGCATTAGGAGCAGAAATATTTTCTGTTTAGATTTTCTTAGTTTAGATTCTTCTACCCCAGTATGCCTCGTTGCTAAAGGCAGTGCATCTCTTTGTGAACAATGACACAAGAGATTGGCACACATTAATTACAAGACAATTAATATGCTGTTTTCCAAAGACTTAGTAAGGGATGCTCCCATTATTAAGTGCATTAAAGATAGTCCATGTCCTGCATGTCAGATGGGCAAGCAGACTCGGGCTACCTTTAGGGGCATCCCAGACAAAGACTCCTCCAGATGTCTTTATCTTCTGCATATGGACCTGTTTGGTCCAATGCAAGTTCATAGCTTAGGAGGGAAGTCGTATACGCTAGTAATTGTAGATGATCACTCTCGGTTTTCGTGGGTGTTCTTTTTAAAGCGCAAGTCTGATACGTTTGACATCTTCACCAGTTTTGTCAAGCAGATACAGAACGAACTTAACTGCTCAGTGGTCAAAATCAGAAGTGACCACGAAACAGAGTTTGAGTCTGGGGCTATGACAGAGTTCTGTGAAGAGCTTGGTATCTTTCATGAGTTCTCCTCCCCTCGCACGCCTCAACAAAATGGAGTGGCAGAGAGGAGGAATAGAACACTCATTGAGGCGTGCATGACAATGTTGAATGACGCTTCTCTTCCAGAATACTTCTGGGCCGAGGCTGTCAATACGGCTTGTCATGTACAAAACCGGGCGTTAATCAACAAGAGCCATCATAAGACTCCTTATGAGCTACTGAAAGGCAAGAAATTAACCATGTCCTATCTGAGGATCTTTGGCTGCAAATGTTATATACTGAATAATGGGAAGTACCCTCGTACTAAGTTTGGTGAAAAATGCTTCGAAGGCATATTCATGGGCTATAGTAGCCACAGCCGGGCTTATAGAGTGTTCAACAAGAAAACCCTAGTGGTAGAGGAATCAATAAATGTTGTATTTGATGAAGGAAGCTTGTTTAATTGCAAGACTTCTAGTTGTCTTCCTGAAGCTGCAGGTGCCAGACTCGAAAAGTTACAACTGGATGATCCCGAGAAAGATGCAACTCCAAAATATGTCAAGGTCTCCACATCAACGCCGATCGGAGAAGTTGAAGATCAAAATGAAGCAAATCCTTTAGAAGAAGGAGAGGCCCAAGAAGTAGTCGAAGCTCCGAATGCAAGACTTCTAGAGCTCAGACACGTGAGGGATCATCCCAGAAATCAAATCATTGGAGATCCCCGAGACGGTGTCAGAACTCGTCGAGGTACTCTTAACGAAATCTTGCACCTTAGCTTTCTGTCGCAGGTTGAGCCAAAGAAGTTCGACGAAGCAAACAAAGACGCATCGTGGATTTTGGCCATGCAAGATGAGCTGCATCAATTCGAAAGATGCAAAGTCTGGACGCTGGTTCCCAGACCAAAGACGCAAAATGTAATTGGCACCAAGTGGATCTTCAGAAACAAGTTGGATGAACATGGAGTCATCATCAAGAACAAAGCCAGACTGGTGGCTCAAGGATACAGACAGGAGGAGGGGATTGACTTTGACCAGACGTTTGCACCAGTTGCACGGCTCGAGGCAATCCGGCTATTCCTAGCCTATGCCTCTCACAAAGGATTCACAGTCTATCAGATGGACGTGAAATCGGCTTTCTTGAATGGAGATTTGAAAGAGGAAGTATACGTTGCTCAACCTCCAGGTTTTGTCAATCCTACCTATCCTAATCATGTATATTTTCTTAATAAAGCGCTATATGGCCTAAAACAAGCTCCTCGAGCTTGGTATGAGACATTGTCTAGTTTTCTTCTTGAGAACAAGTTCTCTAGAGGAAAAATAGATAAGACATTGTTTCTCAGGGAAGTCAAAGGCAAGATTTTGCTGGTGCAAATCTATGTTGATGACATTATATTCGGCTCAACAGACAACAATCTTTGCAAAACGTTTTCCAAACTTATGCAAGGAAAGTTTGAAATGAGCAGTATGGGGGAGCTGAAGTATTTCTTGGGACTTCAAGTGAAACAGTCTGAGGAAGGAATCTTCATTTCTCAGACGAAGTTCACAAATGAACTCCTCAAGAAATTCGGAATGGAGAATGCAACCTCTATGAGGACTCCAATGGGATCCACCATGTCTCTGGATAAGGATGAGAAAGGGAAACCTTTTGAAGAAACCAAATACAGAAGCATCATTGGATCTCTGCTCTATCTTACTGCGAGTAGACCGGATATCATGTTCTCCACATGTGTTTGTGCCAGATATCAGGTGAACACTAAGGAATCTCATTATGTCGCTGCAAAGCGAATTCTCAGATACCATAAAGGTACCCCTAATCTTGGCTTATGGTACCTGAGAAGCAATGATGTCGAGCTAATAGGGTTTTCAGATGCTGATTTTGCAGGAAGTAGGGATGACAGGAAAAGCACCTCCGGGACGTGTCAATTCCTCGGAAGAAGGCTTATTTCATGGAACAGCAAGAAGCAGAATTGTGTAGCAACCTCCACTGCAGAGTCAGAGTACATCTCGGCTGGCAGCTGCTGCGCACAACTCCTATGGATAAGAAACCAGTTAGCCGACTATGACCTCCAGTTCAAGGAAGTACCAATGTACTGCGACTCCTCAAGTGCAATTGCTATTGCCAACAATCCGGTATCGCACAGCAGAACGAAGCATATTGAAGTGCGCTACCACTTCATTCGGGAGCACGTGGAGAACAAGGACATCTCTCTCTGCTATGTCCCCACGGACAAGCAGATTGCAGATATTTTCACTAAGCCCTTAGACGAGGCCAAGTTCAGTCTCTTCAAAACTAAATTGGGGATGCTCAACTATGAGGAATGAAGACCACAGAAGCTCATGACTCGTGCATCTAGGGGGAGCATCTGCCAGGAACTCAAGTGTAAGCATAGGTGCAAGAACTGAGGGGGAGCATGGGGTCATATGCACCAGACCCAGATTTGCAGAAGCCGAAAAGGGGGAGATTCCCTCTCGGCTAAGGCTAAGGTGGCTCCAAGCTTGCTCTCAAGTAATTGGTAATGAATATCTCTCTCAACTCAATTTTAAGGTTATGAGTTTCATTCCTATATGCTCTATTCACCTTAGCTTATAGGGTTTAGGCTTCTTCAAATAGGGGGAGATTGTTGGGTATTGTATCCACAATGTACCTGATTTGAAGAAGCCCCTGAACAAGCTAAGGTAAATAGACAATGTGTTTGATGAAAACTTTTAAGTTGTGCTTGCAGTTATTCCACGCTAAGTACACACCAATGTCAGGGTGCAGTGGGTCAATATACATGGGTCTGCGCGACGTAATCCCTCGTTGAGCAGATCAGTGTGTTGGCCTACGTGTACTCTCTCTATTGGGGTGTACTTAATTTCAAGTACAGGGCTATGATAAAGCAAGAGCAGACATGGAGCAAGGATGGGCCAAAGACCAGCTCACGGGTTGAAAGAGGAGAAATAGTCCAAGTGTAAATCGTCGAGAATCACTATGTGATTCTCGCCGATTCGTCGAGAATCACTTGTGATTCTCGACGAGTCGTCGAGAATCACTAAATGATTCTCGCCGGTTGAGGCCAGCTGACTCAACGTAGCCAGAAAATTCTCTAAAGGCAGAATCGTCGAGAATCACTAAGTGATTCTCGCTGATTCGTCGAGAATGTCTTTGCATTCTCGACGATTCGGCGAGAATCTAATGTGATTCCCGCCGATCCTCCCCAGCCTCTGTAACCTGTGATGCCAGAATTAGCAAAGTAGGATTCGGCGAGAATCGCAAGTGATTCTCGCCGATCCGTCGAGAATCACTTACGATTCTCGCCGAATTTGACTTGGGCAAATTTCCGACATTTCCTGGACCGGTCCAGGTTTCAAGCGGTATTTCGAACCGGACTTCGGTCTTTGCTTTGGTGGGGCCCACAACGGTCATCTTTATGACCTAGTGTATAAATACACAGGTATTGGTGTACAGTAAACAACGAATACAGAATACGAAAGCAAGCGGCCGTCAAACCCTAATCTCGCGAACCTCCTCCGTCGCCGCCGCTCGTACAGTGATCACCATTGCTGATCTTGATCTTCTCCAGATCCACGGTGATAGAAGCCAAGTCTTGCATAGCGTCTCACGTGTCTAACCAGAGATCTTTTGTCTCTTGATTTGAGATAGGGAAATCCATCCCCGTCCGAATCGATCGAGATGATCGATCCTAGTGTGACCGTTGGAAGACCTTGCCGACTTCGCTAAGAAGATTGAATCTCCAGTGCTTTGCTGCTGTCTTCAGTTGCCGCTGCCAACACCGAGAGCCTTGCCGCCGCTCGTCGCCGCCGCCGGTCTCGGGGAGATTCTCTCCAAGTGAGATCTAGGGTTGTGGACTCTTCGTTGACTTCAAGAACACGTCGTCGAACGAAGAGGGACACCTTAGTCTCCATACGTTGTTTGTATTTCTTACAAGCTATTTTCAATTCTTTGTAAAGGACCGATTGGTCTCTAGTTGTAGGGTTGGGTGCAACCCGTGTTGTGGGAGTGTGACTCCTACGTGTGGAAGAGTTCCTTCCGATAGTGCAAGGATTGGATTTCAATCCTGTTGGTGAAGTGACCGAGTCGCCCCTGGATTGGGAGATAGGTCGAAGGGGGAAAGTGGACGTACCCAAATCGGGGAACCACTATAAATTGCCTGTGTTATTCTCTGTGCTGTGTGTTTTGTTTTGATTCTGCAGGTACACTTTTAATTCCGCAAATACGCTGCAAGTCACCTATCCCCCCCATAGGTGAAGGTAGTTGACACTAGGTGAACTTTCAGCTAGTCTATGAATACCTAGAAGGGATGTTTCAATTTCATTTAGCAAATCTGTGTTCCTGATACTACAGATCTAGTGGAAGTAGTTGAAGCTGTCCAAGAACCTGCTTAACAACCTGCTCAAGAAGCAGTGCAAGAACCTGCTAATCAAGAGCCTGTATCTTCTCCTCAAGCTCAAGTAGCTGTGAATGATGAACTGGTCCTCATGATAGTTGCAGCTGAGATAGAAAAAGTTTCAGAGATTCAAGAAAAAAAGTCTACAGTCTGGGATGACACCCTAGGACTGGATCTGGATACTCTTCTGGCACAGGATGCCTTGGAAGAAGAGATAGAAAAATCTGCTTTAAAAGATAGAGAAAAAGCTGTGCAAGAAGCTTTTGATCCTTATGATCATCCTCCATCATCTAATTCTGAGGATGAGGATGACTCTGATGACTCAGAAGAATCTAAGAAAAAGAAATCTGCTAAAAGGAAAAGGAAAGCTGTTGCTCCTCCTCCACCTAACCCTGACCATGACATTCCTTATTACATCTTGAAAGGAATAGATCCAAAGTTCAAAGAATATCAGCACTGGATGGGATTCTCCAAGAATCAGCAAAAGCAAAGAAAGAAATCTAAAAGATATGATAGTCCAGCACCTAAATGGACCCCTAGAGGTCCTCCTCCTCCACCTCCCAGTGCAGGAGCTTCTGATAATATGTCTGCAAATCCTTCAGCCCCGTCTGCTAGATATACTCCATCTCAATCTCATCAAAAGAAAAGCAATCCAGGATATCAAAGCAGATCCCAATCTGGATATCAGAGGCAAGATACTGATACAAGAGAGCAAGTAAAGGAGGTAGTTTATCAGAAACCAACTTTTTCTCCTCCTCCTTCTCCCAAGAGAAGAGCTTCACCTTCCAAAGAAACCAAAAGCATATCTTCCTCAAAGCCAGCTCATGCAAAGAAAACCGATTCAAAAGGTAAAAGGATTATTTTCTCTGAAAATTCTAGTAAGAAATATGTTGAGTTTGCTCCTCCTTCTTCCCTAATTATTCAAGAAAATAGAGAGCCAGCTGCAAGCATGTTAGAACTTTCTACTAAATTTAAAGCTGTAAAACCTTTAGATCAACTTGTGAAAATGAATATGAAAGTCAAGAGCTTAATCCTGATTTCAGGATGGCTAGATTTCTTGAACTAGTTGGATCAGCCCAAATCAGAAAAGCCAAAGCAGAAGGAAAAGATATTACAGGATTAACTACTATGTCTAAATTCAGAAAGAAGGAGCTAGATAAATTCTAGGTTAGACCTGAGGTCTTTGATCCTTCAAAATATATGGAAAAGCATCCTGAAGCAGTAGTTCCAAGAACAGAAGAATCTAGAATTATTGGAGAACAAGATCTAAAGTTATCAAAGAAAGAAGCTTTAGACCCTTTTAGAAAAATGTCTTTTCTTCCTGGTTCCTCTGTATCTAAACCAGATTCTGATGCTTCTTAAATTTCATTGATTGACAGTTGTTTATTATGCAATTTTATTGATGCTATCTGCTGCTTAGATATTTCTTTTCCTGTATTATATTTATTTCCAGTAGTTTGTTTGTTTTGTTTTGTTTTGAGAGACTTAACCCAAATAGGGGGAGATTGTTGGTACCCTAGATTGGATTTGAGTTTAGTCTCCTCTTTTAGTCTCTTGACCCAAGATTTATCTATGGTCAAAGGTTAGTTGTTTAGTTAGATTGCTCTAGTTGTAGAGTTGTCACTTATCCAGATGAAAATTTGGTTAAGTTGTTTTTGGTTCGACTATGGTCGAACGCCGCTCGACTATCGTCGATCAACTGTTCGATGATCGTCTATCAGTTGGTCGACTATCGTCAGTCAGCAGATCGTCTATCTCTGAGTTAGTTCAACTCTTGTTAGCTCGACGTTCTGTGGTATCTGCCTCGTCGATCGTCAAACCCCGATCGACTTCTTTTGACCAGACAGATTTCTTGATAGTTCAACTATCTGCTTGGATAGTTCAACTATCTGATAGTTTGACTATCTATTTGATAGGTCGTCTATCTGTGTTGCTTGATAGTTCTACTATCTGTTTTGATAGGTCGACTATCTGTTCTGTTTGATAGTTCGACTATCTGCTTGGATAGTTCAACTATCTGATAGCTCGACGATCTGTTTGATAGGTCGACTATCTGTCTTCTTTGATAGTTCGACTATCTGTTGTGTTTGATAGTTCGACTATCTGTTTGATAGGTCGACTATCTGTTTTGCTTGATAGTTCGATTATCTGTCTTGATAGGTCGACTATCTGATAGCTCGACTATCTATTCTGATAGGTCGACTATCTTCTGAGGTAGTTTGACTATCTTCTTTGATAGTTCGACTATCTGTGTCGTTCGACTATCTGTTCTGATAGGTCGACGATCTCTGTGCTTCGGTCGACGATCTCTGAGGGTCGTTCGACGTTCTTCTGTCTGTCTTTAGTAATTTTGTACTCCTTTTGTTCTTCTATTTAATTCCTATTTATTTAGCATATTTTATTAAAGATTATTTCATTGATTTTGTGCATACATCTCAAGGCAATCTTTGCCCCATCCTTTATGCCTAAGTCATTGATGAGTTATAAATATACCTATATTTTCGTATTTTATTTAAGTCAATTTTGTTTATTTTTATCTTTTTTATTAGTTTTATTCAATAAATTGCTTATTTTTGTAAATATTATTTCTAACTTAGCTTTATTTTTATTCCAGAAAAATTCCAGAAAAATTCTAGAAAAAGTCACAAAAAGTTGACTGACACGCCCGTGTCACATGACCGACAAGCCCGTGTCATGCCCTCGACGATCGCCGAGCACAGGTTGCCAGCTCGACGATCGCCGATCATCAAACCGAGCTCGACACGCCCCCAGACACGCCCATGTCAAAGTGTGACACGGGCGTGACTTCGCCACCTGGCCCGACGTGACGCGCGCGACTTTGCGGCCGGACTGCGCCCAGATCGACCTCCCCGACACGCCCCAGTCACGCCCGTGACTTACACATGTCACGCCCGTGACCTAGGGCGTGACCGCCACGTTTTCAGCCGAAGTCAACTTCCCAGTCAAATCACCCGATCAACTCAAGTACAGTAGAGACACGCCCCCCTATCACGCCCTAGTCACGGGCGTGACCAACCCGAAATTTTGCCTATAAATAAGGGCTTTCTGAAAATTTTAGGGGTCCACTTTTTGACCATTTTGCTTAGGGGAGGTGCTGCCCGAATGACTTCTATGCTTATGTAAGGAGAATTTCTCCCTCTCTCTCTTAGTTTGTGTTAGCCTTCTTGCTTTAGCTTTTCATTGTAATAGCTTTTCGATTAATAAAAAGTTGTTTTTCCTCTCTTTACATAGTATCAAATTTCATTTGAATGCGCCTACCCAAAGTGATTTTTCGTTCCCTTTTTTGTGCTTTACTTTTCATGTCTTTTATTTTAAAGCTTTCATAATCTCGCTTAGTTTAGGGTTTTATCGGCATTTCTAGCCGTTGTGCCGTCCGTTTAATTTTTGTTCTCAGCACTTTTTAGCTTTAGCTTTTTCTTTTTTATCATTTTCATTCATATAGGTTTTATAAAAACTCTCCTAAAAGTGTTCGTTTTTATTTTCTTTAACTTAGACTCTTTAGGATTGTAAACTTTTTCGTCTTTTTTAATTTTTTTTCACTTTTTAGGAGCTTTTATAAAAACTTAAGAATAAAATCCGTTGTTATAATTTTTCATCAACTTCATTTTAGCTTTTTAATTTCAAAACTTTTTAGTCCCTTTAATTTTATTTCATCTTTTTATGCATTTCTACCGCATTCTAGCGGTAGAAATGCAGTTGTTTTAATTTTTCGAGCACTTCACTTTTGCATTTATTTGCAAAACTTTTCGCTCCGGTTAATTTTTATTTTCACTTTTTATGCATTTCTACCGCATTCTAGCGGTAGAAATGCAGTTGTTTTAATTTTTCAGCAACTTTGTTTTTCTTATTTCTGCAAGTGTGCGTGCGTATATGAGTTAGATTTTATTGCTTTATTTCAATTTCTGTAGAGTGTGTGCGTATGCATTTATTTCCGCCTACACGTTAAGAGTTAAATGACGCTCTGCTTTCATTTTCCGCCCACTCGTTTGAGTGGGACTTGTATTTTATTGCTTACATTTTCTTTCTACTCACTTGAGTAGGAAAACTTTGTGCGTGTGTGTGTGTTTTCATTTATGTAGAGTGTGTGCGTGTATGAGATAAATTTACTCCCGCCCACTCAATTGAGCCGGGTCTCGCAATTTTATTGCTTTGATATCGCTTTCGCAATTATGTAGAGTGCGTGCGTGTAGGAGATAATTTTTATGCTTTGTTTATCGCTTTCTTCAATTAAGTAGAGTGTGTGCGTGTGTGCATTTATTTCCGCCTACTCGTTAAGAGTTAAATGGCGTGCTTTCATTTCCCGCCTACTCAGTTTTGAGTAGGACTTGCTTTATTTAATTTCTTTATGGGTTTGAAGTGTGCGTGAGTGCCTGCATCAATTAGCTTTCAATTTTATCTAAACGCCTTTTTTTATGTTTTCTCTTATAATTGTTCAGAACTTAAATTTAAACTCACGCTTCACCTAAAAACATAAAGTCGTCCCCATACCGATGAGTGGCTAATCTCTATTAGCCTTCGGCATCGAAGAGCATTGGGACATATAAAATGATTTGAAAAATTAAAGAACTTTATTTTTATTTTAATTTAAGGACTTATGGTTTGCCCTGTGTTAACGATGCATAGGACCACATAATCGATTTGTGGGCTCTATTTTCGTTATCCATACGCAACACCGAGAGGCCGCACGAATGGACCGATCCCCCTTGGGTAAAGAGATTTGTGTACGCCCTCTCAAAAGAGGAGAAACGTAGTTCTGCTGGATTGGGTTCCCCACCCAATAGCGGGGTTCTTAGCGTAATGCATGCGTTAAGGGGAATCCTTCGTCGGACTAACGTTCGGTCGAATAGCCTTAGCGCCTAGGTGAGCGATATCCCTAGACCAAGGTGAGCTCATGTCCATGGAACCTCCACGGCCAAGTGCCTTTTTTTAATTTAAAAACAAAGTTCAATAATTGTTAAGAATTATTTTAGTCTTAATCCGATTCGATGCCGAGCGTTAACCCGTCATCGAACTAACTTAGTAAAATTCAGCTCTCTTTCTTTCCGTTTTAATTAGACTAAAAAACTCCACCTTACTGATAGTAAGATAATAGTGTTCCTGGAAGAGTAGATATAATCAACGCGTCCCCGAGAATAATACGACCTCAGTATTTTCCCGAATACCGAGTACTACTTGCGATAAGTGCACTTGCCTCCTCTCGTTAGAAAACTCGATCATCTAACTCGGCTCGCGGAATCTGACCATTTCGAACCAACCACAGTCGGTCTCGGTTCCGCGACCATCAAGTTTTTGGCGCCGTTACCGGGGAGCACGGTTGTTATATTGAATCCGGGACTCTATTAATTTTACTTTATTTTCAAATAAAAAATTTTATACAAAAAAAATCCTTCCCCCTTTCGTTGTTTTTTTAGGGTGTATGACCCGTGGACAACCTTCGAGTTCTGAAAATCTTGAATTCGACCCCGAGATCGACCGCTCTTTTGCGCGTATCCGATCTCTCCGTCGAATTCCCTTTTTTGACCCCGCAGAATCCACTGGAGAACCCTCTTTCTCTTCTATGGCCGACCCAAATAATGCCCAAGCGGCCGAGCGTACGATGTCTTACTACGCTCGACCCAACTTGGATGATACGGGGTCGAGTATTGTTCGGCCTGCTGTGGCGAACAATAATTTTGAAATTAAGTCAAGTGTTATACAAATGATCCAAAATGCCGTGCAGTTCGATGGACAGCCGGATGAGGACCCGAATAATCACTTGTCTAATTTTTTGGAAATTTGCGATACTTTTAAGATTAATGGCGTCACTGATGACGCCATTCATTTGCACCTTTTTCCCTTCTCCCTTAAGTCCAAAGCCAAGGAGTGGCTGGTCTCCCTCCCGCGGGGATCCATCACGACCTGGGCGGAGTTGGCGGAGAAATTCCTTACTAAATATTTTCCGCCCGCAAAAACTGCAAGATTGCGGGCGGACATTTCCTCTTTTACGCAAATGGACTCCGAGTCTCTTTATGAGACTTGGGAGCGTTTTAAGGAATTTCTCCGCCGGTGCCCGCACCACGCGCTGCCAATGTGGTTGCAGGTACAAATTTTTTATAATGGACTGAACAGTCAGACGCGTCAAATGATTGACGCGGCTGCCGGGGGCACTTTGAATAATAAGACCCCCGAGGCCGCCCAGGCCCTTTTCGAAGAGATGGCTATGAATGCCTATCAATTGAATGTCCCGCGGGCGCGCCATAAGCAGGCGGGCCTTTATGAAGTGGATGCCTCCTCCACTCCGCCTTGTTTTCTTCCCCCCTCTAACGTCTGCATAGTCGACGAGTTCGTGGACTACATGGGAAATTCGGTGCGTCCCTCCTTTCAAAACAACCCTTATAGTAGCCACTATAATCTGGGTTGGAGGAACCACCGGAATTTCTCATGGAGTAACCCGAACAATGCGCAGCGCCCCCCTCCCCCTCCTTTTGTGCCCACGTTTCCTCCTCCCCCTCCTATGAAGCCATCCCCGGTGGAGGAAAATTTTAATCGTTATGTCGCGTCCAACGAGTCCAATATCCGGAACATCACCGGATCGCTAAAAATTTTAGAAATCCAGGTTGGACAGCTGGCGCGACTTATGTCGGAACGCGCTCTGGAGGCACTGCCAGGGAACACGGAGCCCAATCCAAGGGAAATTGCCAATGCTATAACCCTCCGCAGCGGTAAGGAGGTGGTCGATCCAAAACGGATCGATCCTCAGGTACATATTTCACCTCCGACCCCTCTTCCCTCTTCTTCGATTACGCAACCCTTATCGATTTTTAACGACAAAACTATTTTAAACAAGGCGTTGCCCTACCCGCATAAGTTATATAACGAGCGAGTGAACGCGCAATATGAAAAATTTATTTTATTACTTAAACAAATTCATATTAATGTTCCTTTTTGCGAGGCTATCTCGCAAATGCCTAAATATGCGAAATTTTTAAAAGAACTACTTTCTAATAAACGCAAACTCGAGGATATTTCGCATATATCTCTCAACGCTGTCTGCTCGGCGGCTCTTACTAGTAAATTGCCCTCAAAACAAAACGACCCGGGACGGTTTTCTATCCTGTGCCTTTTTGGCAATGTATTAGTAAAATATGCCTTAGCAGACTTAGGCGCGAGCATTAATTTGATGCCGTTCTCGCTCTTCCTGCGTTTAGGTTTGGGTACTCCTGTTCCTACTAATATGCGCATCCAACTAGCGGATCACTCAGTTAGGTTCCCCATCGAGGTTGTTGAGGATGTCCTTGTCCGAGTAGACAAGTTCACCTTCCCGGTGGACTTCGTCATCTTGGACATCGAGGAAGACGCCGAGGTAGCAATAATACTTGGTCGCCCTTTCCTCGCAACCTCACGTGCGTTAATCGATGTAAGTAATGGTCAGCTTCTCCTTCGGGTAGGAGACGACCAAGTTACTTTTTCTATTAACTCCTCAATGGAAGACTCGTCGCCGAGCGACGATTTCTGCTACTCTTTAGATTCTTTTTATGGAGATGGTTCTTCTTCAGTTTTCGAGTCCGAATTTTTAAACGAAAATATTTTTTCGCTCGAAAATTTTTATTGCGATGAGGATGCGTCTATAGATGTGCCTTTTGAACCTATTGGTTAAAAAGACATTAGATCTAAAACCTCGCTAGAAGAACCGCCCACCCTAGATCTCAAACCATTACCCGAATCCCTCAAATACGCCTTTTTGGGGAAAAATGATACACTCCCGGTAATCATTTCTTCGCATTTAAGCGATTCGGAGACCTCCAATTTATTGGAGGTTTTGCTTAAACATCGCCACGCAATTGCTTGGCAAATTTCTGACCTTAAGGGGATTAACCCTTCTTTCTGCACTCACAAAATTTTCCTAAACGATAATTGCCGCAAAACCATTCAGCCGCAGCGACGTCTTAACCCAAACATGAAAGACGTCGTGAAAACTGAGATAATCAAATTATTAGATGCGGGGATTATTTATCCCATTTCTGATAGTGCATGGGTTAGTCCCATTCATGTCATTCCCAAGAAGGGCGGTCTAACCGTAGTGGCGAATGAGCACAACGAGCTCGTCCCAACTCATACTGTTACGGGTTGGCGTGTGTGCATCGATTATCGTAAACTTAATGATACCACCCGTAAGGACCATTTCCCACTACCGTTCCTTGACCAGATTCTCGAGCGTCTTTCCGGTCATCCATTTTATTGTTTTCTCGACGGTTTATCGGGGTTTTTCCAAATCCCCATTTCCCCCGAAGACCAAGAGAAAACAACTTTTACTTGCCCCTTTGGCACCTTCGCCTACCGAAGGATGCCATTTGGCCTCTGCAATGCGCCAGCTACATTCCAAAAATGTATGCTGGCAATCTTTGGCGAGCTAGTAGAAGATATTATGGAAGTATTTATGGATGACTTTTCTGTATTCGGATGCTCATTCCCGGATTGTCTTCGAAATCTCGATCGTGTCCTCCAGCGATGCGAGGACACGCATCTTGTTTTAAATTTGGAAAAAGTGTAACTTTATGGTTCGAGGAGGTTTGGTCCTCAGCCATAAGATTTCGATTACGGGGATAGAGGTCGATAAGGCCAAAGTAGAAGTAATAAAAAAACTTCCTCAGCCGACTAACATAAAATCTATTAGGAGTTTCTTAGGCCACGCGGGCTTTTACAGGCGCTTCATTCAAGATTTTTCAAAAATAACAAAGCCGCTTACTCACCTCTTGGAAAAGGAATCACCTTTTGTCTTTAGTAGCGATTGCGAGTCTGCTTTTAATTTTATAAAACAAAAACTTATTAATTCTCCAATTCTAGTGGCCCCTAATTGGTCCCTTCCGTTCGAAATCATGTGCGACGCTAGTGATATTGCCTTAGGCGCCGTTATTGGCCAACGCGTAGAAAAACATTTTCATCCTATTTATTACGCTAGCAAGACACTCACTTCCGCACAAGTGAATTACACGACGACGGAAAAGGAACTCTTAGCCGTCATTTTCGCTTTCGATAAGTTTCGCTCGTACCTTACGCTATCTAAAGTTATCGTTTTTACCGATCACTCCGCCCTTAAATATCTATTAGCTAAAACCGACGCGAAGCCCCGCCTTCTTCGATGGATTCTCCTCCTACAAGAGTTTGACTTGGAGATCCGAGATAAGAAGGGCGCGGAGAATCTAGCGGTAGACCACCTCTCCCGTTTAGAAAATCCGGGTGCGGAAGCGCTCGTCGAATCTGAAATAAATGACAGATTCCCCGAGGAACGCCTTCTTGCCATTCGTTCGTCTTCGTCATCTTCGCCTTGGTTCGCAGATTTTGCGAACTACTTAGTCGCGTGGGTACTTCCAAAAGATTTTTCAAGTCATCAAAAGAAGAAATTCTTTTCCGACTTGAAAAATTTCTTTTGGGATGACCCATTTCTTTTCCGTATCTGCGCGGACCAAGCGGTTCGAAGATGCGTCGCGGGAGTGGAGTGCACACAAATATTGAGGCACTGCCACGAGGGTCCAGCCGGGGGGCACTATCAAGCCAACCAGACCGCTAAGAAGGCGTTAGAGGCGGGCTACTTTTGGCCCACTCTCTTCAAAGACGCGCACAATTTTGTGCGTGCATGCGATAGCTGTCAGCGGTCGGGTAACATCTCACGTCGCGACGAGATGCCCCAGAACATGTTTTTAGAATGCGAAGTCTTCGATTTATGGGGCATAGATTTTGTTGGCCCCCTACCTCCTTCTTATAAAAATTCATATATTTTAGTGGCGGTCGACTACGTATCACGGTGGGCGGAAGCGCAAGCTCTCCCCACCAACGATACGCGAGTCATCGTTACATTTCTAAAAAAATTATTTTCTCGCTTCGGCACGCCTCGCGCTATTGTTAGTGATAGGGGAACACATTTCTGTAATGCTCTAATGGCTAAGACGTTAGCTAAATACGGAGTCACGTACAAGCTTGCCACCCCTACCACCCGCAAACAAGTGGCCAAGTTGAGGTAGTAAATCGAGAGATTAAGCGAATATTAGAAAAAACCGTTTCACTTAATAGGAAAGATTGGTCCGCTAAGCTCGACGACGCGTTATGGGCGTATCGTACGACGTACAAAACCGCTACCGGTTGTACCCCGTTTCGATTAGTCTATGGCAAAGCGTGTCATTTACCCGTAGAACTAGAAGATCGCGCACTTTGGGCATTAAAACTCTTAAACCTCGACTCTAACTTAGCCGCTCAGAATAGAAAACTGCAACTAAACGAGCTCGATGAATGGCGTGTGAACGCTTACGAGAGCAATAAGTTCTATAAGGAGCGTTCTAAGTTCTATCACGATCGAAAAATTAAAACCCCCAAAATTTTTTCTCCGGGCGATCTAGTCCTTCTTTACAATTCACGTCTTAGGCTTTTCCCGGGTAAGCTAAAATCGCGATGGTTCGACCCTTTCAAGGTTGAAGAGGTTTGGCCATATGGGACCATACTCATCTCCCACCCTGAAAAAGGCACTTTTAAGGTGAACGGTAATCGGTTAAAGTCTTATATAGTGGGCGACCATGTGATCAGTAGGAGCGAAACTATAACCCTTCTCCATATATAAACCCACCAATATAGTTAAGCTACGCGACTATAAACAAAGCGCTCCTGGGAGGCACCCCACATCCATCTTTTTCGCTCTTTATTTATCATGTCTTCTATTTTTCTAATAATGCAGGGTTTCTAATGGGCTTCCCCGAGCGCGGATCAGGGACGTTTTCTGCCCCCCCTCTTTTTCCTTTTTTGTACATATACCTGCTGTCTTGTTCCTCATGCTTAGCATACAACATTGGGGACAATGTTGGATCTAAGTATGAGGGTATTTTCGTATTTTCGTACTTTCTTTTTCACTTACAAAAAAAAAAAAAAAAAAAATTTTAAAAACAAAACTTCAAAAATAAAAAAATATATATATATCACACAAAAATAAAAAAAAAATTAATTAAAAATTTTGAAGTTTCATTTTTGAAACTTTGACTTATTTTTAACTTGGTCCGCGAGACCCGGCTCATCGAGCCATCCACATAACGAGTCATCTCGCGGCAACCTAGTTTATATTTTTGTAAATATTCTTGTAAATATTTTTTGTAAATAATTTTTATAAGTACTTTTTGTAAATATTCTTTCTCTTTCCCCTCTCCCTTTTTCCCTCTCATCCTTGTAAATATTTTTTCTTTTTTTCCCAATTTTTTGTAAATAGAATGAAAATTTTATTAAAAATACAAAAAAATTCACAAAACATAAAAATACAAAAAAATTCACAAAACAAAAAAATACAAAATTTTTTTTCGCAAAACTTTAAAATCCAAAAAATTTTTATTTTCGCATTTTTTTTATTTTTTTTCTTTAGTATGTATATATTAAAGATATAAATACAAAAATACAAAAAAAGAGCATAACTTCAAAAATTCAAAAAAATATATATAACTTATGAAACAAATATATCATTCTTAAGTTTCTTGCTATCCAAAACTTTTGTTTTGAGTTCATTTATATGCGAATTTGATCAATTCTTTGTTCACTATTCGTTTGTTAATTATAGATTGAAAAATCTAAATAGCCGGGGTTAAGTTTTAAAGAATTTATTATACTTTGTTAAAAATAGGGGACTCGCTTTAGACACTACTTCTAATTTTTCATAGATAGGAGCACGTGTACCATGTTAGAAAATAACGACTATAGAATTCAATTATGCTTGCTTTTAGCTTTCTGAAAAATTGGAACGTACAATTTATAAAGGTTGCTCTCAATTATTTTTCAATTAAAAATCTAGTTCTCTTTTCTCCCCTTACTTATCATAACCTTCTTGGTATGATAAAAAAATCCCTCCCCCAAAAAAAAAGATTCTATGTCAATGGGAATAAGATTTCGTTCCGTAAATATAGGCACCCAATAAATGAAAAGATTATACGTTACGGAGTAAGAGGATAAAATTCATTACTCCAACACATATACATTGGGTTATTTTTATTTATGAAGAAGAAAAAAAATTTATGTTAAGGAAAATAAGATTTCGTTTTCCTTTAACATCCAAATCAAAAAAATAGAGGTTCGAAAAAAAATAATAACCTCGCCTCAAAATCCAAGCATCTTCATAAACCAACATCAACCCCCCTTAGCCAATTTCATGACTCTAGAATTAATTCAAAAATCTTTTTGAGAGCATAATTCGTAAATTGCATTATTTTCGGTAAAACTCCTAAAAGCTAAAGTTCATATAACTCCAAACTATTTTCTGTTAATCTAACCAATACAATTATTGCTTTCTATTTGATTACATCAAGAAGTCTTTTGGCCAAAACTTTTGCCCTATTTAAATCATCTAAATGATTTTAGGACTTAACTCTTATACCCCGTATATTTAATTTGATCTCTCTTATAATTAATTTAGCGGTGGCAGAACTTAGGGTTTTTTATTTTTCCTTATAAGTTCACCTCAAACTTTTGCTCTGGAATAGCAAAAGCTTAAGTATGGGGGTATTTGATGAGTTATAAATATACCTATATTTTCGTATTTTATTTAAGTCAATTTTGTTTATTTTTATCTTTTTTATTAGTTTTATTCAATAAATTGCTTAGTTTTGTAAATATTATTTCTAACTTAGCTTTATTTTTATTCCAGAAAAATTCCAGAAAAATTCCAGAAAAAGTCAAAAAGTTGACTGACACACCCGTGTCACATGACCGACATGCCCGTGTCACGCCCTCGACGATCGCCGACCACAGGTTGCCAACTCGACGATCGGCGATCATCAAACCGAGCTCGACACGCCCCCAGACACGCCCGTGTCAAAGTGTGACACGGGCATGACTTCGCCACCTGGCCCAACGTGACGCGCGCAACTTTGCGGCCGGACCGCGCCCAGATCGACCTCCCCGACACGCCCCAGTCACGCCCGTGACTTACACATGTCACGCCCGTGACCTAGGGCGTGACCGCCACGTTTTCAGCCAAAGTCAACTTTCCAGTCAAATCACCCGATCAACTTATGTACAGTAGCGACACGCCCCCCTGTCACGCCCTAGTCACGAGCGTGACCAACCCGAAAATTTGCCTATAAATAAGGGCTTTCAGAAAATTTTAGGGGTCCACTTTTTGACCATTTTGCTTAGGGGAGGTGCTGCCCGAATGACTTCTATGCTTATGTAAGGAGAATTTCTCCCTCTCTCTTAGTTTGTGTTAGCCTTCTTGCTTTAGCTTTTCATTGTAATAGCTTTTCAATTAATAAAAAGTTAGTTGTTTTTCCTCTCTTTACATAGTATCAAATTTCATTTGAATGCGCCTACCCAAAGTGATTTTTTGTTCCCTTTTTTGTTCTTTACTTTTCATGTCTTTTATTTTAAAGCTTTCATAATCTCGCTTAGTTTAGGGTTTTATCGGCATTTCTAGCCGTTGTGCCGTCCGTTTAATTTTTGTTCTCAGCACTTTTTAGCTTTAGCTTTTTCTTCTTTATCATTTTCATTCATATAGGTTTTATAAAAACTCCCCTAAAAGTGTTCGTTTATATTTTCTTTAACTTAGACTCTTTAGGATTATAAACTTTTTCGTCTTTTTTAATTTTTTTTTTCACTTTTTAGGAGCTTTTATAAAAACTTAAGAATGAAAAAGTCGTTGTTATAATTTTTCGTCAACTTCATTTTAGCTTTTTAATTTCAAAACTTTTTAGTCCCTTTAATTTTATTTCATCTTTTTATGCATTTCTACCGCATTCTAGCGGTAGAAATGCAGTTGTTTTAATTTTTCGAGCACTTCACTTTTGCATTTATTTGCAAAACTTTTCGCTCCAGTTAATTTTATTTTCACTTTTTATGCATTTCTACCGCATTCTAGCGGTAGAAATGCAGTTGTTTTAATTTTTCAAAAACTTTGTTTTTCTTATTTCTGCAAGTGTGCGTGCGTATATGAGTTAGATTTTATTGCTTTATTTCAATTTCTGTAGAGTGTGTGCGTATGCATTTATTTCCGCCTACACGTTAAGAGTTAAATGGCGCTCTGCTTTCATTTTCCGCCCACTCGTTTGAGTGGGACTTGTATTTTATTGCTTACATTTTCTTTCTACTCACTTGAGTAGGAAAACTTTGTGCGTGTGTGTGTGTTTTCATTTATGTAGAGTGTGTGCGTGTATGAGATAAATTTACTCCCGCCCACTCAATTGAGCCGGGACTCGCAATTTTATCGCTTTGATTTTATCGCTTACATTTTATCGCTTTCACAATTATGTAGAGTGCGTGCGTGTAGGAGATAATTTTTATGCTTTGTTTATCTCTTTCTTCAATTAAGTAGAGTGTGTGCGTGTGTGCATTTATTTCCGCCTACTCGTTAAGAGTTAAATGGCGTGCTTTCATTTCCCGCCTACTCAGTTTTGAGTAGGACTTGCGTTATTTAATTTCTTTATGAGTTTGAAGTGTGCGTGAGTGCCTGCATTAATTAGCTTTCAATTTTATCTAAACGCCCTTTTTATGTTTTCTCTTATAATTGTTCAGAACTTAAATTTACACTCACGCTTCACCTAAAAACATAAAGCCGTCCTTATACCGATGAGTGGCTAATCTCTATTAGCCTTCGACATCGAAGAGCATTGAGACATATAAAATGATTTGAAATAATTAAAGAACTTTATTTTTATTTTAATTTAAGGACTTATGGTTTGCCCCGGGTTAACGACGCATAGGACCACATAATCGATTTGTGGGCTCTATTTCCGTTATCCATACGCAATGCCGAGAGGCCGCACGTATGGACCGATCCCTCTTGGGTAAAGAGATTTGCGTACGCCCCCTCGAAAGAGGAGAAACGTAGTTCTGCCGGATTGGGTTCCCCACCCAATAGCGGGGTTCTTAGCGTAATGCGGGTGTTAAGGGGAATCCTTCGTCGGACTAACGTTCGGTCGAATAGCCTTAGCGCCCAGGTGAGCGATATCCCTAGACCAAGGTGAGCTCATGTCCATGGAACCTCCACGGCCAAATGCCTTTTATTAATTTAAAAATAAAGTTCAATAATTGTTAAGAATTATTTTAGTCTTAATCCAATTCGATGCAGAGCGTTAACCCGTCATCGAACTAACTTAGTAAAATTCAGCTCTTTTCTTTCCGTTTTAATTAGACTAAAAAACTCCACCTTACTGATAGTAAGATAATAGTGTTCCTGGAAGAGTAGATATAATCAACGCGTCCCCGAGAATAATACGACCTCAGTATTTTCCCGAATACCGAGTACTACTTGCAATAGGTGCACTTGCCTTCTCTCGTTAGAAAACTCGATCATCTAACTCGGCCCGCGAAATCTGACCATTTCGAACCAACCACAGTCGGTCTCGGTTCCGCGACCATCAGTCTTGCTTTATCTGACAAAGTTTTTTGTCTTAATAGTTGAAATATCTGTTTGCTTTATCTGCCATGCTGTCCTTTATAGCCGTTAGACACAGAAAGTCTTCTTTGGCCGTAAAGAGTTTAGTCAAAAGTGACTTTCTTTAGTACTCCTATTATCAGATTGGATATGCAGCTTCTTAAAAAGCTTTATCCCCTTATAGCATGTCTGCCTGCAGGATATATTTTGCTTTATGCTTTTTGATGTAGCCGAGGGGTTCCGAAGAAATAAGTCTAGATTAGATAATTATTTCCCGCAAGAATAGGAGTTCGCATGCACACGATTACGACGCTCACACGGTTTGGACAATAACACAAACACGTGACGTGCACTTTTAGGGGTTTCAATACGAATGATTTTTATGTCACCCAACGCAAACAACTGTGATCCTAGCCTCTCCAACTTGCGTCGATCACTATGCAACGTTCACAACCACAAAGGAGATAATCCGGACTAAAATAACGATTCAAACAAAGTCCGGAAACAGCCCCAAATCAAAACAACATAAAGTTATACCAAATCCGTTTGAGCCACTTGAAATCCTAGGCTTAACCAACCAAGATTTGCAAGTGTCCAAAAGAACCTACCCCTTCCAAGATCTATCAGAAAGTTCGGAAAAGAATAGATTTAAATCAGATTTTTCTATTCAAATAAACTTCAATATTTAGGATAGAAAATTAGCCACAATTCCACCATTAATCTCACTAAACATAAGGAAGAATCACACAAGATGTAAGAGGAGAGATTACCCACAACCAAAGAGACGAGCACACAAAGATAACTAGTGGAAGAGTCGCACTTCCACCGGATCCGTCGGAGTCGCACCGGACGGAGGATGCTAGCCACCTTCTTCGGAGTCACATCGGAGGAGGGAGGAGGTCGCCGGACAGCGGGGCAGCACCAAGAGGGGC
The DNA here is from genome assembly GCA_039513925.1 of Platanthera zijinensis. Lineage (NCBI taxonomy): Eukaryota > Viridiplantae > Streptophyta > Magnoliopsida > Asparagales > Orchidaceae > Platanthera > Platanthera zijinensis. The sequence continues at coordinate 68,317,587 of CM077092.1, read as the reverse complement.
GGCGGCTTGGGCGATTCTTCAAGGGGCGTCGGGTAGGAGAAGGCTTCACGCCAAACTCAAGGGGGCAGCAATCGGCTCTCTTTTTCTTCTTAATTTCAACATGCTCTAATCTGAACCCTAACCCCTCTATTTATAATATACACCACTCAATCTCCACCCTTCATCAAACAAATAAAAAACCAACCATCCAAATGCTAAACGCAGTCCAAAATCTGAAATTAAACAACACTTAAAAAGATTTATAAATTTATAAATTTTATTCTATGATTGGAATAAAATTTATAAACATATATAATCTATAAATGAGAACTAAAATATAGTAAAGACATGAATCAACTATGGCGAAGATATGACGCGGCGATGACGGCGAAGATATGACGCGGCGATGGCGGCGAAGATATGACGCTGCGATGGCGGCGAATATATGACACGGTGATGGCGGCGAAGATATGACGCGGCGATGGCGGCGAAGATATGACGCAGTGATGGCGGCGAAGATATGACGCGGTGATGGCGGCGAAGATACGACGCGGCGATGACGGTTTAATTTCGCGGCAACGTCCGTCATAGTCTTGAAATTTAATATTGCAGCAACGGTCAGAATAATGCGGCGAGGCTACGTCGTCCACGAACATGTCACGAATATATGGCGGGACATCATCGCCATCAATCATCCCCCACTCAAAATCACTCATCACCGATGAGTGGGCCTAGAGAGGAACACGGTCGAAGGCAACATCAACATGTAGCAAATCTGGCTCGTGAATCCATATCGTAGTAGAGCAGTCATCACTCATCAAAGAGAACCTGTCAGACATAACAACAACAACAACAAAACTTTCGAGGAACCTCGAAACGGTGTCAATCCAAAGAAAAATAACTAGAATCTTACCATCCGACGCAAAAACCAAAGAACCCCAGTGGAAGATAGACACGGAAGAACTCTCACTCCCCAACCCAAGAGAAGTTGTAGTGGAAGAAGGAAACGTCATAGAAGGCCACTCAGGTGGAAAAGAGACATGCAATTTTAAATCCGAAATACTGAAAAGAGGTGAAACACCCCATGCATCGCAAAAATTCGATAAAAACGCATCAAGTCCGAAGTTTTTGACAATCATGGATGGATCGGCATTTCGAAATGTTAATTCTATGCCAGTAGGCCTTGGCTCGGGGACTAACCAAACTAAATTCAAATCATCAACTCTAGAGTAGGACGCTCTCCGAAGTGAATGAAAATGCATGCAACACAACTCCAAGAAGCCAGCTAACGTCACCGACATGTGCAAGCGATGATCAAAGAGGGATAGAGGAAAGATATGTACCACCTGATATGATGGGTAAAAATGTCGTGATGACACCAAATCAAAAGGTACGATCGTCATAGAATCATAAACGGCAGACAATGAAGACATATCCATAATCATACACTTAGCGAAATTGTCAATCACAAGTAATGCGTAGTCAAATCTACGAAGGGTGTTGGAAAGACCGAACACGAGAGCGATCAACTCATCAATACATATACGCCGAGACATGTCCATGGTAGGGACTAATAAAGTGGGCGTCTCGGAATAACTCGAACTTGGCCTAACTAATCCGCATCCTAAAAAGTTCGCTAGTCGAGTCAAATGAGCGGAAGGGATGACCGGTAAAATTGTTCCTGGAATAAAATCTAGATTAGATGAAGAGATTTCACGTGATGGTGACAATACCAAAGAAAGCTCATCCGAAAATACACTATTAGAGTCGTCCAAACCTAACCTTCCCTCGCTAAGTAGTTCTTCCACGACACTAGGTATATCACCTCCTTCAGGCTCATCAGACACATCATCAACTATCGCAGAAGGCTCAGAAGTAGACTCAAAAAAGGTCAAGGCCGTAGTCAGGATGGGACACTCAATAGTATGGTGGTCAGACACCACACTAGCATAGCACGTAGGAATCATCTTATTACTCCTGCTGACAAGAATACTCTCACCCTGTGGGCTCATGACATCCCTATCAATAATATTCGTCGAATCCGAAATATAGGACCTAAACTGTTTATTTTCCCTAAAGGTGGAAGTAGGCATACTGTGGACAGGCCGACCTTTGTGGGGATAAGATCTACTCAGAGGTCTACCGTCATTCCTATAAGAAGGTATGGACCTAGAGCCATAACGACACTCACTCACAGGCTTGGAGCAATCAGTGTGGAGGTAATCAGGGTCAAATTGATATGTGAGTATGCTACGCATGTGAGGCCACGCATAAGCAATACCACCTACGCGACGCTCTTCATTTAGCCAAAACACTTGGGCTTGTCTTAACAACTTCTCTCGAGCGACAACAACCTTTTGGAGGTCGTCCAAGGCATGCAAATCGAAATAACATTCCATCTCCCTAAGCCAATCCCTAAAAAGTTGTGGATTCCCGTAGCCATCATAAGTGGGTGCATCTTTTCTAGTGCGCGGAAGAGTGTAGAGATGGTTGGGTTTCCTATGGCTTGTAGGCAAAGTAGGGGTGCGGTTAGCCATAACTTTAGCAAACAGTTCTCGAAGGTCCGACATGGAAACATTAACGTCATGGGACATACTCAGTGGGGATGGGAGAGCACGATCAACACGTTCTAAGGTGCGTGCAAGAGGAAATAGTTTTTTTTTGGAGATAAAATCACCCTGCAGGTAGAATTGTTTTTGGGAAAATGGTTTTTCCTAGGGCTGACCCTATATTGAAAACAAAAGATTTTTATAATTTCTCGACGTGATAAAAATGTAGAACGTTAAATTTTTTTTTTTCTGGAAGTTCACTGAAAAAATAAAAATTTCAGCCCGCTATTTGCAGACCAGCTGGACAGAATTACGATTTTCCAATTTGCAGGCTGACCTAACGAGGACGAATCAAAAATTTTCTGTTTTAAAGTTGCTGGAAATAAGTGCAGAAAGCTACAGTTTTTTTTTCAGATTTTTTTGACAAGTTTAAAATTTCGACGGATTTACTAAACGCGGACCAATCCGAAATTTCAGATCTTAGAAAATTCAGATCAACCAACGACGAACGCAGAGAGGATGTTTGCAACGTGGGAGTTGAAACGACCGCCTCTGATACCAAATTGATGTAGCCGAGGGGTTCCAAAGAAATAAGTCTAGATTAGATAATTATTTCCCGCAAGAATAGGAGTTCGCATGCACACGATTACGACGCTCACACGGTTTGGACAATAACACAAACACGTGACGTGCACTTTTAGGGGTTTCAATACGAATGATTTTTATGTCACCCAACGCAAACAACTGTGATCCTAGCCTCTCCAACTTGCGTCGATCACTATGCAACGTTCACAACCACAAAGGAGATAATCCGGACTAAAATAACGATTCAAACAAAGTCCGGAAATAGCCCCAAATCAAAACAACATAAAGTTATACCAAATCCGTTTGAGCCACTTGAAATCCTAGGCTTAACCAACCAAGATTTGCAAGTGTCCAAAAGAACCTACCCCTTCCAAGATCTATCAGAAAGTTCGGAAAAGAATAGATTTAAATCAGATTTTTCTATTCAAATAAACTTCAATATTTAGGATAGAAAATCAGCCACAATTCCACCATTAATCTCACTAAACATAAGGAAGAATCACACAAGATGTAAGAGGAGAGATTACCCACAACCAAAGAGACGAGCACACAAAGATAACTAGTGGAAGAGTCGCACTTCCACCGGATCCGTCGGAGTCGCACCGGACGGAGGACGCTAGCCACCTTCTTCGGAGTCACACCGGAGGAGGGAGGAGGTCGCCGGACAGCGGGGCAGCACCAAGAGGGGCGGCGGCTTGGGCGATTCTTCAAGGGGCGTCGGGTAGGAGAAGGCTTCACGCCAAACTCAAGGGGGCAGCCATCGGCTCTCTTTTTCTTCTTAATTTCAACATGCTCTAATCTGAACCCTAACCCCTCTATTTATAATATACACCACTCAATCTCCACCCTTCATCAAACAAATAAAACCAACCATCCAAATGCTAAACGCAGTCCAAAATCTGAAATTAAACAACACTTAAAAAGATTTATAAATTTATAAATTTTATTCTATGATTGGAATAAAATTTATAAACATATATAATCTATAAATGAGAACTAAAATATAGTAAAGACATGAATCAACTATGGCGAAGATATGATGCGGCGATGACGGCGAAGATATGACGCGGCGATGGCGGCGAAGATATGACGCTGCGATGGCGGCGAATATATGACACGGTGATGGCGGCGAAGATATGACGCGGCGATGGCGGCGAAGATATGACGCAGTGATGGCGGCGAAGATATGACGCGGTGATGGCGGTGAAGATACGATGCGGCGATGACGGTTTAATTTCGCGGCAACGTCCGTCATAGTCTTGAAATTTAATATTGTAGCAACGGTCAGAATAATGCGGCGAGGCTACGTCGTCCACGAACATGTCACGAATATATGGCGGGACATCATCGCCATCACTTTTTGCAGCCCAGATTGCAGATTTCAGAAGAAGACAAAATTCAAACAAAGATTTGAGCCGTTGGAAAGGCCAATATAAAAAGTGCTTTCAAAAGGCTGCAGAAAATGAACAACCATATACAACAAGAGATCAATACATAGTTTTATATACAGATTCAAAGCAAGAAGATTTACAGCTCTCAGTCATTGATACATTCAACTGAGAAGATCATCCCTCTTCAACATTCTTCTTCAACCCTGAGTCCATCCTGCTTACAGGAACATTCACTCAGTGCCTCAAGAAGAAGAAGAAGAAATAAAAGCTATAGAAGAAGAACAATCATTTTACAATCAAGAGTCTTCTTCAAGCTTCTCCTTCAGAACTTCAAGACAGTTCTTTGTCTCAAGTTCAGAAGAGTTCCTGCACCCTGAAGCAAGACTTCTTCCTGGATATTCTCTAAGCCAGGGGGAGCCATGATTCTTAAGAGCTTTCTAGCTCTGTGCAATCCACTAGCTTCTCTAATCTGTTTTAATAATAGAGAAGAAACTTTAACTCTCTCAACCTCCTGTATAAAGGGTTATTACTCCCTTCAAAAGTGAACCTTGGTGGCAGGGCACCTGATCAAAAACCTATGTTGGATTTTGAGCTCCTGATCAAAAGCTCAAAGGGTCTACTTGATCTACCTCATGCAGATCAGTTGGTGGCAGGGCACGCGAACAAAAACCTATAGTGGATTCCTACCAGGGTGGTAGAAGAGTGGACGTACCTATTTAGAGCGAACCACTATAAACTTCTTGTGTCGTCTGTATTGCTTATTTAATTTATTGCACTGTGGCTGTGAGTAGAAATAACTAGGATTGCTAGTTGCTGTGATAGGACCAAAGCTCAACTGTAATTACAGTTAGCTTTCTCTAGTGCACTTCACTTTGTGTTAGGCTCTAGGGTTTCAAATATCTATAAACTCATTCCGCAAATTAACTCTAAGGGAGTTGAGTAGGGTGTCATAATTTTTGAATACTCTATTCACCCCCCTCTAGAGTTGTATCTATCCTCACTTTCAGATTTGATGTCGACTTTGACTCTTTCAGTCATTGTGAGCTTGTGTTTCAGGAAATGCTACAGCTTTGCGATGATCAGGGTTTGAAGAAACTTATGACTACAAGGATAAAGCTATCTGTTGCTGAGATAAAGGAATGGGTTTACACCTCCTCTGTCAATGACTCTTCGATGATTGGTTTCATCTCATGACAGCAGGTGACTCTAAACCCTGCAATTCTTACAGAGATTTTTGAATTAAAGAATGGAACGGATGATCTAGACAGGACAGTTCAGAGTATAGCAGGATACTCTTGGAGATGGGTCATGCCGAGGGCATTCCATCTAAGTTATTAAAGAAAAACTTATCTATAGGTTTTAAGTTTCTTGCGAATGTAGTGGGAAAGGTTTTGCTGGGCAAACATTCGGCCCATGATAACATCAACAGGCAACAGTTCGCTATCATGTCTGCTCTAGTTAACAGGAAGGCCATTGATTGGGCCAGTTTGTTCTTCGATTTAATCAAGAGGAAGAACAATAAAAAGGAAGTCTGCTTAGGGAGGATTATAGGAATCTTTCTTCAAAAGAAAGCCCCAGAGCTATTGGTGTCTTCAACCATAGCTATTAATGCCAGCAAGAGGATGGATTGCTCTTTGTTCAGGAAGGGGGAGAGGTCGATTTAGAAACCCTCTAGGGCTGAAACCTCCTCTCATACATCTGAGGACACAAGGACTGTCATAGTCACTCCTCAACCTAGTGAAGAAGTTCCCTCTCTTCCTCCTCCTCCTCCAGCTTCCCCAATCATCCCAAATGTCTCCTCTCAACCTACCTCAGTTATTCCAACTACTCCTTTATCTCCAGTTATTATCTCTTCCCCTACTCGGTCACCCCTTCCCATTCCTCCTACTGAACCACACTCCCTTCACTCCTTGTCCATTCCAAATTTTAACCTGCTCTCACCACACTCATCCCCTTCTCGTCAAGCTGACTCACCCATCAACACTGAAGTATCTCCTCACAATTCCCCCATACATTCCTCCTAGAAACTCCCCTCTTCAGGATGACATCATGACAGATTTCTGTCCTCCTCCCTCTCATATTTCTGTTTCAACTCAGGCTTCAACTAAGTTTCCTCAAGTTGATCCAACCTTTCTCTCTCATCTTCTGGACCTCCTCACTCCTACCCTCAAATCCTTGATAGCAAAAGCACTCTCACCCCTTCTCAATCTATCTCATCTCTTTCTGCCTACCTATCTACTTCTCTCTCTGCTTCCTCTGCTCCTTCTTCATCTAGGGGTCTGGCTCCAGTTGTCACTGAAACCAGATATGGGGAGATGTCCTATGAAGATGCTGCAGGATCAGATTCAGCAGACCTTAAGGTTCAGCCTCCTCCAGCAATTCAAGAAGAAGTAGTGCAGGAAGAAGAATTGTTTCAAAAATTCTGTACAAACATAGTTCTATATTCAGACTTGCTTTTGTCAGATGAAGACACCAATGTGTCAATTCCTGAGATATCCAGTGGTTATTGCTTTATTAATCCCTCCATCAATTTACAATCTCTTTTACATTCTTTCTCTTTATTTAGAGCTATTTGGAATTCAGTTGAGACATTTTCCTCCAAGGCCATGGTCTGTTATACAAGACCCATGTGTCCTTTAGTTGTGAAACATCTTTTACAGATTCAATCAGTTCCAGCTTGTTCAGATATTCAATCAGTTACAAAATGTATAGATATATCATCCCCTATGGATGTAGAGTTTTTGCATATGTCAAAAGAGAAGAATGAGATTGATTCTCTATCAGTTGATGATGAATTACTTGTTCTAGTGGTCTCAGAAAATCTAGCTTTAGCCCTAGAAACAAGCTTAATAAATCTTTGTGAGTCTATTAGTCCTTATCCATCTCTGGATGATTTCATTGTTATTGATATTCAGGAAGAAGCCAAAGAAAAGGCTGCTAAGAAGTCAGATGATAAGCAAATGAAGGAAATAGATGATTTATATGACAATCCTCAGGTTTTATCTGATGATGATGATGGTGATTCAGATGATAGTAATTCTAAGAAAAAGAAAGCTTCAAAGAAAAAAAGCTGCTCCCCAGGCTGCTCCTAAACCAAGAAATACAAATGACACCCCTTACTATATTTTGAAAGGGATTACTCCATATCCTGGCATGGAGAGCTGGATGTGGTTATCCAAGAATGAGCAGAAAGCCAAAAAGAAGAGCAGGAGATATTCTTCGCCTCCTCAGAAATTCAGAAGAGGCCCTCTTCTCCTCCTCCTGCTGCTGGTTCTTCAAGTGCTATCTCTCAAGTTTCTAGTGCATCTTCCCAGCCTTCCTCTTACTCAAGATCATATCAAAGGCAGTACAGATCCTCCAGGACTCAGTTTCAAGGAAGTAGTCAGAAACATAGAAGTCAGAGCTCCTTATAACAAGTGAAAGAAGTCATTTATCAGAATCCCTCTTCTCCTTCTCACCAACAAGTTGCTTCAAAGATTCAAAAGACAATTGCTTATCAAGTCAGAAAATCTGATGTATCCTTCAAACCTAAAAGAAAATATAGTGAGGCTGCCTCTCCTAGATCTCTCTACTCCCAAAGTGATGATCAGCTCAGCTCAACATGCTTTCAAGCTCAATCCACTCAGTTCAAAGAAGTCACTGTATTGTCTCCTCAAGAAGATCAGTCACCTGTTGAACAGGAACTTGATCCAAACTTTAGGATGGCCAGGCTTCAGGAACTGATTGGTTTTTCTCAGATAAGAAAAGTTATAGAAGAAGGAAAAGATCCTTCTTCATTCTCAACTATGTCCTCTTTCAGAGAAAAAGAGTTGGATAAGCTTCAAGTGAGCAAGAAAGTCTTCAACCAAGCTTAATATATGGCATTACATACTAAAGAAATTGTGCCCAGGACCAACACTCAAACATCTCTTAGTGGGAAAGACTTGATGACATCCAAGAAGAATGTACCAGACCCTAGCAGGAAGATAATATTCTCAAAACAATCATCTGGTTCTTCATATAATAAACTATAGTTTATGTTATTTGTTTAATGATTAACTGAATATGTATAATGCACTGCTATAACATATCTGCTGATGTTATTTCATCCCTTCAGATATTTATAGTCTTTGTATTTTATTTCTTTTCAGTTTTGTTTTTGAGTGATCTCACACAAATAGGGGGAGATTGTTGGAGCCCTTGTTTTGATTTGTGCTAGGTTTACTCTTAGGATGTTTAGACCCTCTTGTATAGCCAGGGTCTCGGTCTTAAGTCTTAGTTAGATCCCCTTTAGATCAGGTTTGGGCAGACCAGCATTGTAGTGGACTTAGACTCAGATTCAGAAAATGTTGTGAACTATCTATATCAGTTCGACTATAGTCGAACTCAGCTCGCCGATCGTCGATCTCCCATCGACGATCTCAGAGTCTTCTACTCTGAACTGAGCTCGACGATCTACGAGCTCAGGTCGATGATCTCTTGTTTCTCTGCAGTAATCAAAGCTTGACGATAGCCGTTCTCTGGTCGACGATCTCTTATCTCTGGTCGACGATCTGTGAACCGAGCCCTATGATTTTATGCTGCCTTCTTCTTATCAGTGTTCTCAGATCAGTCAGAAGTCTTATTTTGGTTATGATAAATTTATTTTAAGGCAAGATATATTCTAATAATAAATATTGATACTCCCAAGGCTGATAGCCGTATTTCTTGAAGCATTTATTATGGTATTCACAGAATATTGTATAGAGACAGTTATGGATTGTATTTATGATTGCCAACCATTCTAGCCATTTGGGCTCCTCAATTCTTGCAGTAATTTATGCCTTGCCTTGGGAATTCAAATTCTAGCCGTTTTTCTTCATACTGACAAGACATATATCTCAATATAAAAAAAAGAAGAAGATAGACAGGAATAAGTTAGTAATCAAAAAGAAAAGAATCTTCCTTTGCTCTCAGTGGATATTGCATGCTTTCCTAAAAAGAAGAAGAAGAAGAATTTTTTCTCAACAACATTTCTCTCCAGTCTTCTTCTCTCTTTAGTCTTCAAAGATTCACAGAGAGTCACAAAATCAACAACTGTTATCAAATTCAAAAAGGCTTTAAAACTTTTTCTCCTTGAAGACCTACACCCAGGGCCAAGCTTCATCTTCCTGGATCCATACAATATCTTAGGGGGAGCTTGGACATTCTTCTCAATCCACAAAATCTTCTCACTTGTCTGAGGAAGAGAAGATTCTCAAAAACCTTTTCTTCTACCTCCATCTGTACAAGGTTATCTCTCCCTTCAAAAGTTAACTCTTTAGTGAGAGGGCACCTGATCAAAAACCTATTGGATTTTGAGCTCCTGATCAAAAGCTCAAAGGGTCTCTAGATCTACCTGCAGTAGATCTTGTGGTGATAGGGCACCTGATCAAAAACCTAAGTGGATTTCTACATGGGTGGTAGAAGATTGGATGTACCTAGATTTGGGGAACCACTATAAATTTTCTTGTGTCATCTGTGTTGCTATGTGATTTCTTTGTGTTCTGTGTTGCTGTGGTAGTCTAGCTTATTTCTTTTCTCTAGTTACATTTATTAGTATTTTAATTCCGCAATAAATCTAAACAATTTTTTTTAATACTGTATTCACCCCCCCCTCTAGAGTTAAACCTATCTATCCCTCACTTTCATATCTTCATCTGCTACAACAAGTTTATAAATGATTTCTGAGAAAGAAGAAGAAGCAGAGTTCTAATTTTTGCAGTCAAGGTTAGCTAATTGAAGAGTAAAAAGAACTGTCAAATCATTGTCTTCATCAGCAAGTTTAAAGACTTTATTTCTGAGTTACTTCCAACACAAGCAACAGTTTATTGAAGATCAATTTCTTATTGCTAAGAAGAGGTTAGGGTTGAGTTAACTCAGCTCAGGAAGTAGTAGACTCAGATAACTTCTCTAGAGTCATATCAACACCAACAAAACACTTTCTTTTCTATAGGATCCTTTGGATATGAGTTGTAGGCCTATTTTATAAAGGGTAAGTGAAGGAATTGGTTTCAAGAATGTCTAAACACCTAGAGGGGGGGGGGGGTGAATAGGTTCAATTCCAATTTACTTAGGTAGTTAATAAACTAATCACAACACAACTATAAATTCTACAGCTACCACAACACACAATAATACAATCACATCATACACATAGATTTATAGTGGTTCCCCAAATGATGGGTACATCCACTTTCCCCTTTCGCCTATCTAGCAGTGCAATAGATTCGACCAAACTTCCTTCCACATTCTCGAATCCTCAGATCTTACAACTCAGAACCCAAACTAGTTCCTACAGCTCAGACTTAACCAAGTCCTACAACTCGGCTCTTCGCAATAACCCTACCTCAAAGTGAATCCACACTCCTACCACTCAGGCAATCAAGCCCTACCTCAGCCCTTATCACCAGGCCTACAACTCAGAGAACTTAATCTCCTACCTCAGGCAAACATTTCTACCTCAGCCTTTATAATTACAGGCTTACGACTCAGAGATTGAAATATCTTACACTCAGATCTAAAAATAGATCTTATAGAAAATTGATTAAAGAGTATGTTTCTTCTTTCACCCAGATAGAAAGAGAGAGGTGAGGGAATCTTGATCAGATCTTGATGGATCTGCTTTCTCCTGACCTTTGCTATAATGAATCTGATTCAACCTGACTTAGCTTATTCAAAGCTTCTTGAAAGAGAGAACCTAGGTTGAATCTTCTTGAGATGTTGGTGTAGATCCAGCTTCTTCTTCCTTATAGAATTAAATCTACAAACACTGACAGATCTGAAGAGATGCTGTCTACTTCTCTGATCTTGAATCCGAATCTTCTTGTTGTATAGAATTCTGTGAATTCTTCTTGGAGTGATTCTCCTTCTTCTTATTTTCCCTCCTTATTTTTTCATCATATCTATTTTGTGATAGATCAACTCCTTTTATAGATCTCGTCAGAGGCAACCGACTGATCCTGTAGTTAACTGACATCTGAAAGCTTTGATGATTCTGATAGATGTCAAGTCTTTAGTCTTGAGATCTGACACTTAGAGTTATTTGACTCAGCTGAATGTGTCGAGACACAAATATAGAATGTGTCGACACAAATATAATGTGTGTCGACACAATTCCTTGGTGTCGACACATCTTCTTTGATGTTTTCGACATCTTCAGAATCTGTCGACACAACTCTTTATTTAGTCTCGATGCAGTATTTGTAGAATGTGTCGACACAAGTCCTGTGTGTCGACACTGCTTCTTCTTCTAATGTGAGCACTTCTAGTCAAAGTGTGTCGACACTTGTCCTGAGTGTCGACACAGCTGTTGTCGACTCAATTTTTGTGTGTTGACACAAGTCCAGTGTATCGACACAGCCTTGCTTCTAGTATCGACGCTGCTCCTTCAAAGGTGTCGACACATTATAAGTGTCTCAACACTTTTGTACTTAGAATGTTTTCTGCAATCTTTAGCCTACACAAGTAAACTCAAAATGCCATCAAATACAAACAGACATATATCATTGAGTTATGTGAGGCTTCTCCAAATCTGGTACATAATTTTCAATGTACCCAATAATCTCCCCCTATTTGGAGAAGTCATAACCCATAGTCAATGATATACACCTGTATAACAAAAGTAACAAGCATGATGTATACCAACATTTCAAACAGGATTATTCATAAGCAGAAATAGCATGTTACACACAAATATCCAAAACGAAACATCATAAAGAAAAAAAACATTTAACTCAGAGACATAGATATATTGTTGTCAACCAAGGATTTCTTTATATCATTTAACCAGAATAAGATTACAAAGTTTTTATAAGAACAACAAAAGTTTACATAGTTCTTCTAAAACCTAGTTAGTCTAAAGCTAAACTTGGTCTGGTTCCTTGATGACAATTCCTTTGCCTGTCTGAATAGTAGCTTTGACTTCAGTTTCTGCATCAACAACATGCTTCTTACCATTGATGTCAATTAATGACAATTTTTCCAGTGGAGGGCTGTACATATTTTGGACTGCATGTTGAATTTCTTCATACTCATGAGAGTGATATATGACTTGAGCTACTTCAGGTTGCATCCCCTCCAAGAGTGCAGGTTGGCATCCAGATTCTGCAGTATTGTTGTCATCACATAAGGGTGGATATCCCAAGGAAGCTCTGATGCTGTTAGATATCCATTTAGCATGATCAGAGCTAGTTTTGACAAGCACTCTCTCCCCCTTTATGAATTCTCTAGCAATATGATCTCTGAGATCATTCTTCTGAAACCTGACTTGATCTTCTACATAATAATTTCTTGTAGGGTAGTAGTCCTTGAACTTCTTTATTTGAGCTGAAATTGCAGACTCAAAAGTTTTGATAACTTTATCAACTGCTCCCAGATCCAGTGTGATCTGCGCTTCTATATCAGATTCTTTGGTATCCATATGTGTTTGTATTGCAGTGGTGTGTTCATCCAATTTTGTCAAAGTGATTGAATGCATGTCAATAAAATTCTCATTCATTATTAGTTGGTTCTCTAGCACATACCCTTGCTTGACAACCAGATCATCTACCTTAGACTTTGTCTCTTACTATTGCTTGGCAATATAGATCACAACATTGCCTCCCTTATGGAAGCAATCTGTCATTTCCTTCTTAAGCAAATTTACTTCAAATCTTATAGATTTGATGTCCTGTGCAAGACTGAACTGCCACTCTTTGTGGCTTTCATCCACATACTTTTCTAGTGTAATTTTTTGCTCATCAAGCTTGACCTATAGTTGCACTAACAGAGAACTAAAGTCCATTGTAGGAGCAGTAGAGGAGGATCCAGCCTTTAAGGCTTTCTTATATCCAGAGCTCTTTTTCCTTAGCTCCATAAGATTCCTTTTCTTTATCCTAGAGGTTTCTTGCTCATTAGCAGAATCAGAAGAACTGTCAAGTTCCACTAGTTATTTTAAGGCATCAACTCCTTGTCCTGGGGCTAGGTCAGGTGCCTCCCCCTTAACCCTTGCATCTGGTTGAATATCAGCATGAGTGTCTTTCTTGTTTACTTGTTCATGCTCCCCCTGGAAGTCAGTTTCCAGTTTTTGGACTATCTCATGTACAGGATTCTGAGGTTGTGCTGTTAAAGCACATCTTGTGCCTCTTTTTCAGAAATTTCAGTAGCTGTGTTGATGTCCTGAACCACTTCCATAACAGTGAGGTTTGCAGTCTCACTATCTAGCTCAGCTGTATTGATATCTCCCCCTGAGACTGATATCTCTTGATTATCTGTTAGATGGTTAGTCTCCCCGTTGATTTGAGCTTCAGTTCCAGGTGTTTGATTGGGAGACTTCCTGGGTATTTCAGTGTTATCATCATCGGAACTGAACTCAACCCTTTCTTCTGAGTCACTGGAGGACTCTACATCTTTGGTAGGAGCTTTCTTTGTTTTAGTGACCTGTGTGGACTGATGCTTTGGGGCAGGTTCTTCCTTGGACAATACTCTGTCCCACCTAGACAGGATTCTTATATCCATTCTCCTCATGTGATTAATTTTGAAACCAACAATCTGCTTTAGTACATCAGGTATGCTGACAGCCAGATACAGACTTAAGATTCTGCTTAGATTTGGCTTCTTAATACTTTCCATAATCTTGTTAAAGATTACAACACTCAAGTCAGTCTTCACCTGGAAGATGACTCTGGTCATGAGGCTGAACATGTAGGAAGAGATCCTATCATGCCCCCTAGTTTTGTAGAGAATTACTTTTCCAATAATTTTAGATAGAAACTTTCCTTTGGAGTTCATCCCTTTCCTAGTCATGGATGATCCAATGTTTGTGTTTGAGGGCAGCCCACACCACTTTAGGGTTTCAGTAGTTAAAGTAGAATCAATCTCAGTCTCTTCTTTAATCCTTGGAAGTTGAAGGGATTTGCTCAAACTTTTGAGTGTTATTTTTATCTTTTCTCCATGAACAGTAGACTTAAGCTTGTGTCCCTTAGGATTTAATGAAGCGTTGGAATAGAATTCTAGAACTTCCTTCTTCCAAATCTTTGTTTGTTCAGAAACCAGATAATCCAGTCCAGCGGCTTGGATTAGGTCCATAACCGCCTTGATTTCCTGTTCAGCATTGATGAATGCGTCTCAGACAAGCTCATAACCTTCGTTAATATTGTTTTCCATCATGGGCGCCATTGGAGAGAGAAGTGGAAGTTGAAGAGAGAGAAGAAAAATTTCTTGTCGACACTGATGGTTTAATCTCGATATTTCTGAGAGCGTAGTCGACAAGGTCTCGTTTCCTCCTATTATACTTTTCTAAATAGGGTAGGTCAAAAGGCGCGCTGAAAATAGAGTTTCGTATGTCGACAGAAGTTTGTTTGTGTCGACACTAACTGCTAAAGTTTCGATAGAGGGTTTAGAGTCTTGACAACTCTATCTGTCGACACCAACTTCTGTGTGTCGACACAGACTACTAAGGTCTCGACACACATTACATATTTGTGTCGAGACATTTATAATATGTCGAGACATTTATAATGTGTCGATACATATTTTACTTAGTCATATGTTGAGTAGAACTTTTCTTAACCTATCATCCTATTCCAGGTTCAACATGCCTAATTCAATTTTAAAATAATTTAATTTACTTTTATCTAGAGGTTTAGTGAATATGTTAGCTGTAAGACCCCCCTCCCGGAACACGGAACACGACACGAGAGGGGTCTTATGCCCAGAACAGCCGCCTTGCGGTAACACTACCCCTCAGGTCAGCCCGTATCACAAGACGCCTATCCTGCCGGCTACAACCAATATCAACATAAAAATGCCAACCCAACCATAATAATAAAAGAAGTCAACCCACACCAAGCATAAGTCCATAAGTACAGCAAAAGAGAAGCTAAACAAGCTTCTACATAATCAGAGTATGTAAATAGAATTGCCCCGAAGGGCTACAACAAAATCTCTCTCACTCACATCTGTAACCGACGGTAGCGACGGTACCATCCCATCAGGCCCTGTCGTCCTGGCCTGGCTGTCCAGCTGCAAGACCTGCTGCTCCACCTGCGGGGTTTACTCCTAAAAAGGAAGACGTAGCAACCGTTAGTCATAAAGACTAAGTTGCTTCTCTTCCGCTCCCCCGGAGACACCTCGGCACCGGGCGAAGAAAGGAACAAAGGTACAATATATTTATATAAGCAGTAGTACAAGCAGGTGGAGTAAGTATAAATGTCATGAGTATCAATAGAAGTAATAAATAAAAATATTATCAGCATTCTATTCTAGCAATTCTACAGCAGTAAGAGAGTATAATGTTATAGCAGTAAGTAACTCAGCTTATATGGATGCCCATACAAGCATATAAGTTGAGGGTCGTTCAGCAGTAAGTAACTCATCGTATAGGAGTGCCCATACAAACTTATACGATGAGGGTCTTGTGTATGTAATGATGTGCAATGCTATGTATGCAATGCAATGACACACCCATGATCAAGCACATGCAATCGCTATGTCGACACAGACTTATAGTTCCCACTATTCGAGCAGGTAGCTAACCTCTCAGGCATCAACCGTCGTGGCCAAACGGTGACAGTAGAGTGGGCATCTACACTACTAGGCTGGTCTCCACACTACCTGGCCCAGGCCTCCGTACGCCTCAACGCTAAGAACACAACATCGGAGCTCACATGCGTACTACGGCTCAGCAGGTTCTCTTGGGTAAATGTGCACCAAGATCCTAGCCCCGAACTGGCCTAAATTATGACACGGAAGGAGCCCCGAAAATGAGCACGAGGACCAAGCCCAACCGTTCACTTGGCACGGAAGGAGCCTCGGGACGTGAACACCGAGGACAAAGCCCAACCGTCCAAGGTCTAACTGTAAACTCCCATCGGTGTGACGATTGGCGAGCCCGTAGACCCACCACACTATCCTTAACCCGGGATTGCGACACCGCGTGTCGACTCACACCACATGCAATTCCATAATATCGTGGCATGGAAGGAGCCTCGAGACGTGAACAACGAGGACCAAGCCCAACCATCCATCAAATATGGAAGGAGCCTCGGGACATGGACACCGAGGACCAAGCCCAACCGTCAAACTTTACTCAACTTAACCTCATTCATCACAGGATAGATATGGTCTACAACCAAGCTCAACCTCCATTGATCACTAGCCATCCTATCTCAATTCACGTCACTATTAACCTAGATGGCTATCAATGCTAGTCACAACATTCATGAGGTTAACTATAACATCATAATTAAGGGGGCAAAATGATATAAATTGCACATCATAACTATCACCAAGAGTACACTTAAACATGAGTTAACATGAACATCATTATTGCATAACCTGTCACCAAAATTGGAATTCCTGGAGCTACAGGAATCCACTATGAACGCTCAGCCCCTCGTTGGAAAGGTATTCGCGAGGGCTACGACTTTCATGTTGAGTCGCAAACCCAGATCTGGTCGCATCACACCAGAAATTTGACTCGAAGTCTGCTGCGCACAAGATACAGATTTCCTGGACATAATTTTCCCCAATCGCAGCAGACTCGAACGGACTTTCCTGTGGCTACAAGTATTGCCCAGAAACGTGCAACCACTCGATGGAAAGGTATTCGCAAGGGCTACGACTTTTGTGTTGAGTTGAAAACCCAGATCTAGCCAGAACACCCCCGAAATTGGCCACGAAGATCGCTGCGTGCAGAAATCAGATTTCTACACGCATCTTAAGGTGAGATGAACGACATTAGTTCATCTTTCTCTTTGCATCGATCTCCCAAAAACTTCTCAAAAAATTACGTACACCCTTATTCACCCTCACAAAACCATACTTCTCCACGAATTACTCTCTCATCTTCAGTTTGAAGACTGAAGAGGTTGGAGGAGACTAAGCCTAGAAGACGACCTAGGCATGGCTTTTCCTTAAGAAATCTCCTCCTCACCATCAAGACTCAATGGAGTCGATATCTCTCCTAGAATATTAACTACAGATCTAGCATCAAGGGAGAGGGGAGGAAGCTCACGTCATTTCTGGCGGTACTACCATTTCCGGCCATGGATCTAGTCATCCTCCTCCGCGACATCAGTTGCTGTTGTTCTTCACGGCAAAGGAAGGAGAGAGAGAGAGAGAAAATGCCGCCTCCAGGAGCTCCGATAACTTCCCTCAGTTCTATCGGTTTCACGAGGTCCGCGATGACGGCAAAGTCGATCAGCAAGGATGGCTAGGGTTCGGCTTTACCTTCTCTTATAAGCCGATGTATTATGTTAAATCCCTTCTTCCACGTATCAACGCCCCATTGAACCGCCCCTAATTAGGTCTTACTTGAAATGACCGGTCCAAGAAATCATCCAGCACGAATCCCGAAGTCCGGTTCGGTCCGCCTGTACATGCCGGCGAATCTGCCTGGGCGAAGAAAACGCACAAGTCAAATTCGACGGGAATCAACGGTCATTCTCGACGATCAGTGAGAATAACCGAGCATTCTCGACGAATTCGTCGGGTATTAACAATGATACCCGGCGAATTTCACTTAGCCAACTTATCGGAAATCCTTGCGTTGAGTGCGTTGAGTATCAGTCAGCGATACTCGATGATCGGTGGGTATCACCAGGCATTCTCGACGATCGGTGAGAATCGCCGGGCATTCTCGACGAATTCGTCGGGTATCAACGATGATACCCAGCGAATTTCACTTAGCCAACTTATCAGAAATCCTGGCATTGAGTGCGTTGAGTATCAGTCAGCGATACTCGACGATCGGTGGGTATTACCGGGCATTCTCGACGATCGATGAGAATCGCCGGGCATTCTCAACGAATTCGTCGGGTATCAACGATGGTACCCGATGAATTTCACTTAGCCAACTTATCGGAAATCCTAGCGTTGAGTGCGTTGAGTATCAGTCAACGATACTCGAAGATCGGTGGGTATCACCGGGCATTCTCGACGATCGGTGAGAATCGCCGGGCATTCTCGATGAATTCGTCGGGTATCAACAATGATACCCGACGAATTTACCATAGGCCATTTCCTTTCGATCCGTTGGATATCACTCAACCCTACACTCCATTCAACGCACTTGACACCTTTTGCCAGTGCACCCCGAGCCCGAGTCAAATCTCTTGACTCAGAACTCGTGCGAGGGGCCTAGCGCGAATTGGGACGTTACAAATCCTATAAACAAAATAAAAGATTTCGTCCCCGAAATCAGGCTAGGGCTATGGGGATGCAAGTACAAAATAATATGCGCTATAAAATGTTACCTTGGGAGAACAGCTCCGGGTAGCGCTTCTGCATCAAGTCCACCAGCTCCCAGTAAACTCTTCCTTCCCATGATTAGACCATATCGCTTTTACCAAAAGCACATTTTTGCGGCGCAAGGTTCTTATCTCATTATCAACGATCCGTACCGGCTCCAGTCGCACAGATCTGTCAGACGCCACATTACCATCAGTTGTGGGGATGCATTGTTCAGGCCGCAACAGTACCTTCTGAAGCGACGATACATGGAACACATCGTGGAGATTCTCTAGCTCGGGCGGTAACTCCAGCCGATAGGCCAAAGCGCCAATCCTTTCCAATATGACATAGGGCCCAACATACCGTGGGCTGAGCTTCTTCACTCCTTGCACCCGTGACACTCCATGCATCAGCCGGATTTTCAAGAACACTTTATCACCCACTTGAAATTCAACCATCCAGTTTTTCGCGTTATAATACTTTGCTTGCCGACTCTGAGCCTCAAGCATGCGATTCCGTATCAATCTGACTACCGCATCAGTATTGTCAATATACTCAAATCCCAATGCCTTCGGGTCTTCGTCTTGCACCCAAGACAAGGGGGTTCTACACCTCCTGCCATATAGGGCTTCGTGGGGCGCCATGCCAATGCTAGCTTGATGACTGTTGTTGTAGGAGAATTCCACCAAGGGATAGAGTCTTTCCCACGGCTCTCCCCTATCTATCACACATAACCTCAACAGATCCTCCAATGTTCGGATGGTCCGCTCAGACTGCCCGTCCGTCTGCGGATGAAATGCGGTGCTGAAGGTAAGGAGCGAGCCAAAATACGCCTGCACCGCCTTCCACTCCTTGGAGGTAAAGCGACCATCACGGTCCGAAACTATCGTCTTAGGTACGCCGTGATACCGTACAAACTGCTCCACCAAAAGGCGTACTAAGACATCCACATGAGCCTCCTTCTTCATAGGAATGAACCGGGCAACTTTTGTTAGGCGATCAATGATCACCCATACTGAATCATTTCCTGAGCGGGAGCGAGGTAGCCCATGTCCGAAGTCCATGGAAATACCCTCGAACTTCCACTCGGGGATGGGCAACGACTGCAACAGGCCACCGGGACTCCTGCACTCCGCCTTCACTCTTTGGCAGGCTTCACAATGCGTGACAAAGTATCGAACATCCTTCTTCATTCATGGCCAACACATCGTCTTCCGTAAGCCGGCGTACATCTTTGAAATTCCCGGGTGCACTGAATATTGAGAGCAATGTGCCTCTCTCAAGATATCCTCCCGGATTTTACCGCTTTTGGGAATGTAGAGCAGGCCGCGAAAGTAAATGAAGCCGTCCTTTAGTGTGTACTCGTCAGTAGCCCCGTCTTCGATCAACTTGAGTGACGAGGCCAGAGCCGCATCCAATCCTTGCTCCACTCAGATCCGGTCCTGGATATCACAAACTATGCTCATGCTGGACAAGTACTCCGTATATTCTGCCGAAGGAGACTTAAATACCAATGTAATATCCATCTCTTCAATCATCCGTGCCAACTCCATGCTCATCAACCGAGACTCTGGGCTCGAGCCGGGTACTTTCCTGCTCAACGCGTCGGCTACAGAGTTTGCTTTTCCGGGGTGGTAGTTCAAGGTGAACTCATAATCGCATAGAAACTCTAACCACCGCCGTTGTCTTAGGTTCAACTCCTTCTGTGTATAAACGTACTTCAAGTTTTTATGGTCCGAGAAGATTTCGCAGTGGACGCCGTACAGGTTGTTGGTACCCTAGTTTGATTTGAGTTTAGTCCTCTCCTTTGTGCTCCTTGACCCAAGAAATATCTATGGTCAATGGTTAGGAGTCTAGCTGTAGAGTCCTCGCTTTTCCAAATTGAGAATTTGGTTAAGTAGTTTTTTCGTTCGACCATAGTCGAACGCCGTTCGACTATCGTCTATCGACTGATCGACGATCGTCTATCAGTTGGTCGACGCCTTGGTCTGCGCTGATAGTTCGACTATCTGCTTGATAGGTCGACTATCTGTTCTGCGCTGATAGTTCGACTATCTGCTTGATAGGTCGACTATCTGTTCTGCGCTGATAGTTCGACTATCTGCTTGATAGGTCGACTATCTGTTCTGCGCTGATAGTTCGACTATCTGTTGATAGGTCGACTATCTGTTCTGCGCTGATAGGTCGACTATCTGTTGATAGGTCGACTATCTGCTCTGCGCTGATAGGTCGACTATCTGTTGATAGGTCGACTATCTGGTTTCTGAGGTAGGTCGACTATCTGCTTGATAGGTCGACTATCTCTGTGCGCTTGATAGTTCGACTATCTGTCCTGATAGATCGACTATCTGGTAGTTCGACTATCTGCTCTGATAGATCGACTATCTCCCGGGGTAGTTCGACTATCTTCTTCGATAGGTCGACTATCTTGATCGTTCGACTATCTGTCCGATAGATCGACGATCTCCGTGCGTCGGTCGACGATCTCCGAAGGTCGTTCGACGCTTTCTGCCTGCTTGTGTATTTTGTATTTATTTATTATATTTAATTAATTTAATACATTTTCTGGCACATTATTTCAAGCTGTATGATAAAGTTTCCAGGCATTATTTACTTCATTCTATTTGCCTGAGTTCAAATCTTTTAAGATAAAGTTGTTTGTCTTATTAGCTGTCATTTAAATTACTTTATCTGCTGTCAACCCCTTTATAGCCGTTGGACTGAAAAGTCTTCTTCTTTGCTATAAAGAGTTTATTTCTGATGTGACTTTATTTAGTCCTCTGTTTATTTGATTTAAACCTGCAGCTTCTTAGAAAGAGATTTATTCCTTTTTATGGAATGTATTGCTGCAGAGATATTTCTGTCTTCTTGATATTTACAGCCCAGGTCTCAAGGCTCACAAGAAGACAAAGAATTCAAATGGAAGAGAGCCGTTGCTTGCTGCTAATATAAAAAGAACCCTTTGCAGAAGGATTCAAGCTAGTTTTTGAGTTAACAGAAGTGCTACACACATATTCAAAAGCACTCAAGCCTTCATCAAGCTCAAGCTTCCTGCTCTCAGCAAACTCCATCTATCTGAGAAGTGTTAAGATCTTCATCTCTTCTTCACCTGAGTTCTCCTGCTTTCAGGAAGTTCAACTCAGAGTTTCTTTGAAGAAGAAGAAGAAGAAGATTGCTGCTTGAAGACTGTTTCTTTTTGTTATTTATTTTCTTCTTGTAGCTCTTTCCTTCAGAATTTTCTGAAGAGTTTCTGCACTGAAGCAAGACTTCACCTGGACATCTTTGAGCCAGGGGGAGCCTTGATTCTTTAGAGCATTCTAGCTCAGTGCAAGCTTTTTGTGCTTCTCTAATCTATTGAAAAATAGAGAAGACATCTTAACCTTCTTCCCCCTCCTGTACAGGGTTATTACTCCCTTCAAAAGTATCCCTTGGTGGCAGGGCACCTGATCAAAAACCTGTGCTTGGTTTTTAGACACCTGATCAAAAGTCTAAAGGGTTTCTGAATCTACCTGAATCAGATTCTGTTGGTGGCAGGGCACCTGATCAAAAACCTGAGTGGATTCCTACCGTGTGGGTAGAAGAGTGGACGTACCCAAGTTGTTTGGGGAACCACTATAAATCTCCTTGTGTCGTCTGGATTCAACTGTTTAATTCATGTACTGTGGCTGTGAATAGATATAACTAGGTTGCTAGTTGCTGTTTAGGTTTTCCAAGCTTTAACTGTAATTACAGTTAGCTTGTGTTTGCACATCACTTGTGTTAGGCTTTAAGGTTAAATCAAAATCTATAATCTCTTCATTCCGCACTTCACTCCAAGGGAGTTGGGTAGACAGTTAAGTTTTGTATTGTGCAAAATTTGATTACTCTATTCACCCCCCCTCTAGAGTAGTATCTATCCCTTCACTTTCAATTGGTATCAGAGGGAGGTTGACTGACTGTATAGGCTAACACCTAAGTCACAAGATCCTGATAGATACCAAGAGTTTATAGATATTCACTATCATGGCCCAGTCTAAGGATTATTCAAGCACCAGACCTCCAGCATGCAACTTAGCAAAGTTTGGCATCTGGAAGGCAAGGATTAAATTATATATGAACTCTATTGATGAGAGTATTTTTGCTTCTATTTTGTCAGGTCCCCCAAGAGCACCTGCTGCTGCCACTGCCTCATCATCTGATATGAGTGCAGTGCCTCCTCCAGACTATAATGATGAATACAAGAAGGCCAAAATTGCTGATGCCAAAGCAATGAACATACTAGCTCAGACTATGTCTGATGAAGTGTTCCAGAAGGTTGCTGATTGCTCTTCAGCAAAGGCCATGTGGGACACACTGAACCAGATTGTAGCTGGGTCAGCTGATGAAAGGAAGGACAGGAGGTCCAACCTGATCTCACAGTATGAGAATTTCAAGAAGACTGATGCTGAATCAGTTGAAGCAATGTACACCAGGCTCAGCTCAATCATCAATGAGCTGAGGACCCTGGACAAGGACATATCATTGACAGAGGTCAATGATAAGATTCTTATGTGCTTCCCTAGCACATGGGATCTAAGAATCTGGCCCATCAAAGAAGCCAGAAGTACAAATGAAATATCAACTGAAGCCCTTCTCGGCAAGCTCAAATCTTTTGAGCAAGTGCTGAAGACAAGGGAAGCTGAAGCAGAAGCCAAGACCCCCACTCCAACAAGAAAAGAGCAATCTCTAGCTCTTAAAGCTGCTGAAGCCTCAGAAGGCAGCCAATCAAATGAGGAGCTCATGGCATTGTTTGCCAAGAGATTTCTCAAAATGGGGAGAAAAGAGTTCAGAAGAAAATCTTCAAAGTATGAAGAAAAGCCAAGGTATGATCGTACTCCAACTAAAGAAATTATTTGTTATGGGTGCAGGAAGCCTGGACACATCTTGCCAGAGTGCCCAGAGGAGAAAAACAAAGACAAGAGGAAAGAAAAGGAGCAGCACAGGAAGCACTCCAAGCCATCCTCCTACAAGAACAAGAAAAAGGAGAGAGGTTTCATTGCTGAAACCTGGAGTGATTCTGATGAAGAATCCTCATCCTCAAGCTCTAGTGAGGATGAAGAAGAAAAGAAGGCAAAAGAAGTTTGCCTCATGGCAATAGATGCCTGCAGCAACCACTCTGCTGCAGAGAGTTCTGACTCAGATGAAGAAATGCCTACTGAAGATGAGGTACTTTCATCTTATGATTTTACTTCTGAAGAATTTAAGTTAGAATTTAAATCTTTATGTTTAGATTTAATTAGTTCAGAAAAGGAGATAAAAGAACTTAGAAATAGGCTAGCTGACTCTGAATTAATAGCCTCTGAAAACATTAGGTTAAAGGAAGATCTCACTACTTGTAGTGAAGAAATTAAATTTCTTAAAATAGAATTAGCTAAGTCTAAGAGATTAGAAGAATCCCTTAATGGTAGAAGCCTTAAGCTGTTAGAAATTACCAGCATGGCTAACACTAGGACAGGAAATGATAAATTAGGCTTAGGAGCTTCTCCCAGTGAACCCCCAGTCTTGCTTAAAAATAACCTTTCAACTCCAGTGAACTTCATTTCAGCTAGTGGAAAGAAGAACACTGAGCAAGTAAACCTTGTAAATAAAACATTAAATAAGGCTAAGAGAGAAAAGAGAAAGAAATTTTTCAAAGAAATGCAAAGAGCGTCGAACGCCGATCGACGATCGGAAGCTCCATGGTCGAACGAAGGTCGACGATCGGAGCGCCCATCGTCGAACGTCGATCGACGTTTTCAATATGATTTTCAAAATCATAATCAGTATCATAGAAACCTAAATGAAAATAGAAACCCTAGGTTTGTTGACCCATCATCTGCATGGAGAATCCCACCTAGGAGATCTCACCCTCTAGGCTATCACCCTCAGCCTGCATTTTCTTATATTTCCAGTTTTTCTTATGTGAAAAACAAGGGACCCAAGGTTACCTGGGTCCACTCTGTCTAAATAATTGATATGCAGGTGAAGGCCTATCCAATCACTCAAAACAAGTGGTATTTGGATAGTGGATGCTCTAAGCATATGACAGGAAACAAAGAGCTTCTATCAAAGTACAAAGCTAAGCTCGGCCCAAAGGTTATCTTTGGAGACTCCAGCTGTGGTCAAACAGAAGGATACGGCAAGATCACGATTGGAGCTGTTACATTCAAGAGAGTTGCTTATGTCAATGGACTGAAGCATAATCTGATCTCAGTTAGCCAGCTATGTGATGCTGGCTACCAGGTTTCTTTTTCTAACTCCTCTTGCAGTATTACTTTAAATAATGATGTTGTTTTAATAGGTAATAGAATAGGCAATATTTATTTAGTAGATTTTAATTCACCTCATTCTGAAATCTGCCTGTTTAATGAATTAACCCTTAATAATAATTCTTTATGGCATAAAAGACTTAGTCATGTAAACCTGAAAAATATATCTAGGTTATCTAAGCACAACCTTGTTAGAGGTTTACCTTCTTGCCCCTACAAGAAGGAGAGTCTTTGCAAGGCTTGTCAGCTAGGCAAGCAAACCAAAAATTCATTTAAATCTGTAAATAAAAGTGATTCTCCTAGAATCCTGTATTTATTACATTTGGACCTTTTTGGCCCAATAAATGTACAGAGTTTAGGAGGGAAGTATTACACATTAGTAATTGTAGATGACTTCTCTAGGTTCAGTTGGGTTTTCTTTTTGAGAACTAAGTCTGATAACTTCAAAGCCCTTATAGACTTTCTACTTTGTGTGCAGACTGAGTACTCTACTCATGTGGCCTTGATCAGAAGTGATCATGGTACTGAGTTTGACTCTCTTCTCATGCAAGAATTCTGTGAGAGAGAAGGTATCAAACATAGCTTCTCAGCTCCTAGAACTCCCCAACAAAATGGGGTAGTTGAGAGGAAGAATAGAACACTAATTGAAGCTGCTAGCACATTGTTGGCAGATGCTAACATGCCTCTATCCTATTGGGCAGAAGCTGTTAGTACAGCCAACTATGTCTTGAATAGAAGTTTGATACACAAACTTAAGTGTAAAACTCCTTATGAGTTGCTTAAAGGAAAGAAACCAAAAATTAATTACTTTAGAATTTTTGGCTGTACTGTTTATATTCATAATAATAATAAAGAATATATTAGAAAGTTTGAAGCAAAAGCTTCAATGGGAATCATGCTTGGATATTCCCAAGTAAGCAAAGCTTATAGGGTTTATAACAAATCAACCTGTAAGATAGAAGAATCTGTGCATGTATCATTTGATGAGCATCAGATGTTTTACAAGGAGAAAGAAAATTCTCCTTCCTCCAGTTCTTTGCAGGTACATGATGCCCCTCAAGAAATCCTTCAACTTTCAACTCTTCAGATCACTGAATCAGACAGTGATGAAGACATTGCTGAAGCTGTTGAAGCTGTTGTTGTTCCACCAACAGTAGATCAAATTCCTCCTGAGGAATTAATCCCAACTGTTGCTGAAGATCACATCCCACCTGCTGATATTGTCACACTTAGAGATCATCCCACATCTCAAGTGATTGGAGACTTATCAGCTGGTGTGCAAACAAGACATCAATTAAGACAGGATGTGATGCATGCTTGTTTCCTCTCACAGGTTGAACCCCTCACCTTTAAAGATGCAGAGCTAGATCCCCACTGGATCATTGCAATGCAAGAGGAACTCAATCAGTTTGAGAGATGTAAAGTTTGGACTTTGGTTCCAAGACCTAAAGGCCAACTGATCATAGGCACCAAGTGGGTGTATAGAAACAAGTTAGATGCAAATGGAATAATTGTAAGGAATAAAGCTAGGCTTGTAGCTCAGGGCTACAGACAGGAGGAAGGTATAGACTATGACCAAACCTTTGCTCCTGTTGCAAGGCTAGAAGCAATAAGGATCTTCTTGGCCTATGCAGCCTACATGAAGTTTAAGGTGTTCCAAATGGATGTCAAAAGTGCATTCCTAAATGGTGAGCTTAAGGAAGAGGTGTTTGTTGAACAACCACCAGGGTTTGTTTCATCAACTCAGCCTTCTCATGTTTTTAAGTTGCAAAAAGCTCTTTATGGACTAAAGCAAGCTCCTAGGGCCTGGTATGAGACCTTAGCTAGTTTCCTGTTAGAGCACAACTTCACTAGGGGAGTAGTTGATAGAACCCTTTTCGTTAAGCATCACAAGGACACAATCCTGTTAGTTCAGGTGTATGTAGATGATATTATTTTTGGCTCCACTGATCCCAAACTTTGCAAAAAGTTTTCCAACTTGATGCACTCTAAGTTTGAGATGAGTAGCATGGGTGTGCTGTCTTACTTTCTTGGTCTCCAAGTTAAGCAAGATGCTGATGGTATCTTCATCTCCCAATCCAAATATGCCAAGGAATTGGTAAAGAAATTTGGGATGGCTGATGCTTCAGCAATGCCTACACCCATGGCTACTAATGTAGTTATTGATTCTGATGATCACGGCAAGCCAGTTGATCAAAAGAATTATAGGGCCATTGTTGGTTCCCTATTATATCTAACTGCAAGTAGGCCAGATATAATGTTTGCTACATGCCTTTGTGCTAGATTCCAGGTCAACCCCAAGGAATCTCATCTGATTCTTCTAAAGAGAATCCTGAGATACCTGAAAGGATGTCCAGATCTAGGACTTTGGTACCCAGCTGAGTCAGAGTTTGAATTAATTGGATATTCTGATTCTGATTATGCTAGTTGCAGAGTTGACAGGAAGAGCACCTCAGGAACTTGCCAGTTCCTGGGAGAGAGATTGGTCTCTTGGTTCTGTAAGAAGCAGGCTTCTGTCTCAACTTCAACTGCAGAGGCTGAATATATAGCTGCTGCTAGTTGTTGTTCACAGATCCTGTGGATTCAAAACCAGCTTGTGGATTATGGTTACTCACACAAGAACACCAAGATCATGTGTGATAGTACCAGTGCTATCTCAATTGCACAAAATCCAGTGCACCACTCTAGAACGAAGCACATTGAGATTAGGCACCATTTCCTGAGAGATTGTGTGGAAAAGAACAAGATCTGTCTTGAGTTCATATCCACTGAGTTTCAGAGAGGTGATATATTCACCAAGCCTTTAGATGAACAGAAGCATCTGTTCTTTTTAGTCCAACTAGGCATGATCAATGGACGAGACTAAGTGTGACGATATCTGCCTATGTTGAGGTCTGTTTGAAGATAGTCGAACGACGTTCGAAGATAGTCGAACGGCTTAAGCCTATCGTCGACCTCTGGTTAATGATAGCTTATCTGTTTGAAGATCGTCGATCGACGTTCGACCATCGTCGAACGGCTTGGGCTCATCGTCGATCTCTGGACGACGACAGCCTGTTGTTTGAGAAGCCAGAAATAGTCGAACGATTGTCCGACTACTCTGCTTCTGAGCCGATCGTCGAACGACCGTTCGACCATCGGGTCAAGATCTTTTTAATAGACCGACTATATCCGGTTCAATATAAAGCCGATAGTCGACCTAGGTTAAAAGATCTGTTGCTTTATCGTCGACGGAGCGTGCCCTTTCGCATTCTGCTTTCCCGCTTGCGATTTTCTGCTGCTCCGTCCTCTTCGTCTTCCTCCTCCTTCTCGCGTTTCTCCAGCAGATCAATGGCGATTTCTCCAGCTGTTTTAGCCGTCGTAAAGTTCGATGCCGGTTTCAGTGTAGATTTCGAAGCTTTCAGCAGTTGCGATGCCGGCATAGTGGAAGTTCTCCAGCTTTGCAAAGATCAAGGTTTAGAGAAGCTGATGTCTGAGAGGATCAAGATCAACATTCCTGAAATAAAAGAATGGGCTTTCACGTCGTCTTCCACAGACGAAGCGATGATCGGTACCATCGGCGGAGTAGAAGTTGTCCTGACTCCGGCCGTTCTTTCTGATGTTTTCGGTTTAGTTATTGGTGATGAAGACTATGAGCAAGATGCTCAGGAGTTCGGAAGGATGCTTGTCGAGCTGGGACATGCTGAAGGCATTCCCACCAAGTTGCTCAAGGTAAATTTTCCCTTCAAGATAAAGTTTCTCGCTGAAGTAGTCGGAAAAGTGCTCCTTGGAAAGCACTCTGCCCATGACAACATAACAAGGCAACAATTTGCACTTATGTGTGCAATTGTCAATCGAAAGAGGATCGATTGGGCAGCCGTTCTGTTTGATCTTATCAGGAAGAAGACAGGAAAGAAGGAAGTTACCCTCGGAAGGGTTATTGGTATTTTCCTGAAGGAGAAATTCCCCCAGCTGCTGAGTTCTGCCGCAACTACTATCAACGCCAGCAAGAAGATGGATCCCCACTTATTCTCTAAGTGGAAGAGGACTTTTGTGAAATCTGCTCCAGCCACATCAGAGGACACAAGGACTGCCTCAGTCGCTCCTCAACCTAGTGAAGCTGGCTCAGCTATCCCTTCCTCATCCTCTGTTTTGCCGTCTGCCTCAGTTGAAGTACCATCAACTTCAGCTGAGGTACGACCCTCTTCTTCTGCTGCACCTGAAACAGCTATGGTTGTTTCTCCTTCCTCTCCAGTCTCTCCCATTCCTTCTAATCAAACTGGGTTATCTATTCCTAGTTTTGATTTGTTAGGTTCTGAGAGATTTCCCTCTCCTCCTCCGTCCCCCAGTCATGTTAATTCCCCAATTAACTCACCTCCTCAGAGATCTCCTGCTCGATCTCCTGCTCTCACCACTCCTCATCCCAGCACATCTACCATATTTGCTGCAGCTCCATCCACCTCAAATTCATCATCTTTTGAAATTACCCCTGAATTCCTCTCCCGCATTGTGGAGTTGATTACCCCATCAATCAAAATCATGATTGACGAGGCAATCGCTCCCCTTGCTGCCTCCATTGATCTTCTATCTGCCTCCATCAAATCTCTATCAAAATCAGCTGAGCCATCTTCCTCTTTGGGCCTGGTTTCAGTACCCACTGAAATCAGGCAGGGGGAGATGTCCAATGAAGATGTCTCAGGCCTCCCTGCCTCTCCTCAAGTTGTAAAAGATTCAGTTTTGTCTGCTCTTCCAGAATCTGCTCAAGTTGAGCCAGAAGAAGTTTCAGATGTGGTTATGTCTGCTGAGGAAGAGAATGCCCCTGCTAAGCAAGAGGTTGCTCCAGTTTTGACTGAGAAGGATATAGCAGATGCAATCTTACAATCAGAATTTGCTGTAAAGGTATGCCTAGAAGATATTTCAACTCCTGAGATTGCAAAATTTATAGACGAAATTATAACGAAGTTTCTATCTGAGATTGAAGTCCAAATATGCCTAGATGATCTCACCACCCCAGTGATTGCAAGATATCTAGAAGGAATCGTAACCTCATATCTGGACAAGTCATGGGAAATGGTTAAATATGAAGGTAACGCTTTCATTCGCTTTGTTGATGAATCTATTAATTTGATAGTATGTGAATACCTTGAAGGTATGATTCAAGTTTATTTAGCAGATCTGTATTCGTAATTTTACAGATATTATTAAAGAAGATGTAACTGCCCAGAAAATAGCAGTTGTTTCTGTGGTTGCTCCAAGTGATTCTGATACTCAATTAGATCCAGAATTGGATGTGTTTTTAGATGATAAAGAGGATGAAAATCAAGAGGAAATCAAAGTTGATTCTCCTGTTTTAAGTTTGGAAGAAATTCAAGCAAGGGCTGCTTGGGACTTAAGAGTAAAATCTTTACAAGAAAAAGAGAAAGATTTGCAGTATGGAAAGTCATCCATCTGGGATGATTCTCCTGGTTTAGATTTAGACTCTCTTATGGCTATGGATGTCATTGAAGAAGAAAAAGAGAAGTCGGCATTAAAGCTTAAAGAAAAGGCTGTCTCAGAAGCCTATGATCCCTATGAGAATCCTCCATCATCCAATTCTGATGATGATGTTGATTCAGATGTGTCTGAAAATTCAAAGAAAAAGAAATCTGCTGTTAAGAAGAGAAAAGCTCCTCCTCCACCTCCAAATAAGGACAATGACACTCCCTACTACATCCTGAAGGGCATTGACCCCAAATCTAAAGATTTTAAGCATTGGATGCTGTTTTCGAAAAACCAGCAAAAAGAAAGGAAGAGAACTAAGAGGTATGACAGTCCAGTCTCCAGATGGACTCCCAAAGGTCCTCCTCCACCTCCAGGTGCAGGAGCCTCTGGGAATCTACCTGCTAGTCAATCTGCCGCCCATGGAAAATCTGAATCTGCTCAGCACCAACCAAGACAAGGTCATCAAAGTTCGCAAAGCAAATCATCTTATGGATCTCAAAGACCAATGAAGGAGGTTGTGGCCCAAAGACCAACTTTTTCCCCACCTCCTTCTCCAGTTCAATCTGAGAAGAGTATTTCAAAAGGTAAATAGTTTACAGTGTTTTAAAACCTTCTAGCAAGTTCCTTTTGCTAAGTTTTTTTAATGGCTTATCTAGATATAATAGCTGATGCTGCTTCTCCAGAGCCCATATATGAAAATCCCGAGCTCGATCCTAATTTTAGGATGGCTCGCTTTCAAGAGCTTGTAGGGGCAGCCCAAATAAGAAAAGCAAGAGCTGAAGGTAAAGATACATCTGGTTTTACTACAATGTCAGCATATAGAAAGAAAGAATTTGAGAAATTCCAAGTCAATCCTGAGATATTTGATCCAGCAAAGTACATGGAAAAACATCCTGAAGCTGTTGTTCCCAGAGCTACAGAGCTAAAGATTCTTGGAGCTCAGGATCTGAAGATGTCAAAGAAGGAATCAGATGACCCTCTTCGAAAAATTTCTTTTGTCTCTAGTTCTTCTGATCCATTACCTGACCCTAAAGATTCTTGATAGTTTGATTTAAACTGCTGTGTTATATTTATTTATCTGATTGATAATCTGCCAGATTTATTGTTATCTATCTGTTGAAATTATTTTTAGTATTCTATTGCTAGCTGTTTTAGTTTCTGAGAGACCTAACTCAAATAGGGGGAGATTGTTGGTACCCTAGTTTGATTTGAGTTTAGTCCTCTCCTTTGTGCTCCTTGACCCAAGAAATATCTATGGTCAATGGTTAGGAGTCTAGCTGTAGAGTCCTCGCTTTTCCAAATTGAGAATTTGGTTAAGTAGTTTTTTCGTTCGACCATAGTCGAACGCCGTTCGACTATCGTCTATCGACTGATCGACGATCGTCTATCAGTTGGTCGACGCCTTGGTCTGCGCTGATAGTTCGACTATCTGCTTGATAGGTCGACTATCTGTTCTGCGCTGATAGTTCGACTATCTGCTTGATAGGTCGACTATCTGTTCTGCGCTGATAGTTCGACTATCTGCTTGATAGGTCGACTATCTGTTCTGCGCTGATAGTTCGACTATCTGTTGATAGGTCGACTATCTGTTCTGCGCTGATAGGTCGACTATCTGTTTATAGGTCGACTATCTGCTCTACGCTGATAGGTCGACTATCTGTTGATAGGTCGACTATCTGGTTTCTGAGGTAGGTCGACTATCTGCTTGATAGGTCGACTATCTCTGTGCGCTTGATAGTTCGACTATCTGTCCTGATAGATCGACTATCTGGTAGTTCGACTATCTGCTCTGATAGATCGACTATCTCCCGGGGTAGTTCGACTATCTTCTTCGATAGGTCGACTATCTTGATCGTTCGACTATCTGTCCGATAGATCGACGATCTCCGTGCGTCGGTCGACGATCTCCGAAGGTCGTTCGACGCTTTCTGCCTGCTTGTGTATTTTGTATTTATTTATTATATTTAATTAATTTAATACATTTTCTGGCACATTATTTCAAGCTGTATGATAAAGTTTCCAGGCATTATTTACTTCATTCTATTTGCCTGAGTTCAAATCTTTTAAGATAAAGTTGTTTGTCTTATTAGCTGTCATTTAAATTACTTTATCTGCTGTCAACCCCTTTATAGCCGTTGGACTGAAAAGTCTTCTTCTTTGCTATAAAGAGTTTATTTCTGATGTGACTTTATTTAGTCCTCTGTTTATTTGATTTAAACCTGCAGCTTCTTAGAAAGAGATTTATTCCTTTTTATGGAATGTATTGCTGCAGAGATATTTCTGTCTTCTTGATATTTACAGCCCAGGTCTCAAGGCTCACAAGAAGACAAAGAATTCAAATGGAAGAGAGCCGTTGCTTGCTGCTAATATAAAAAGAACCCTTTGCAGAAGGATTCAAGCTAGTTTTTGAGTTAACAGAAGTGCTACACACATATTCAAAAGCACTCAAGCCTTCATCAAGCTCAAGCTTCCTGCTCTCAGCAAACTCCATCTATCTGAGAAGTGTTAAGATCTTCATCTCTTCTTCACCTGAGTTCTCCTGCTTTCAGGAAGTTCAACTCAGAGTTTCTTTGAAGAAGAAGAAGAAGAAGATTGCTGCTTGAAGACTGTTTCTTTTTGTTATTTATTTTCTTCTTGTAGCTCTTTCCTTCAGAATTTTCTGAAGAGTTTCTGCACTGAAGCAAGACTTCACCTGGACATCTTTGAGCCAGGGGGAGCCTTGATTCTTTAGAGCATTCTAGCTCAGTGCAAGCTTTTTGTGCTTCTCTAATCTATTGAAAAATAGAGAAGACATCTTAACCTTCTTCCCCCTCCTGTACAGGGTTATTACTCCCTTCAAAAGTATCCCTTGGTGGCAGGGCACCTGATCAAAAACCTGTGCTTGGTTTTTAGACACCTGATCAAAAGTCTAAAGGGTTTCTGAATCTACCTGAATCAGATTCTGTTGGTGGCAGGGCACCTGATCAAAAACCTGAGTGGATTCCTACCGTGTGGGTAGAAGAGTGGACGTACCCAAGTTGTTTGGGGAACCACTATAAATCTCCTTGTGTCGTCTGGATTCAACTGTTTAATTCATGTACTGTGGCTGTGAATAGATATAACTAGGTTGCTAGTTGCTGTTTAGGTTTTCCAAGCTTTAACTGTAATTACAGTTAGCTTGTGTTTGCACATCACTTGTGTTAGGCTTTAAGGTTAAATCAAAATCTATAATCTCTTCATTCCGCACTTCACTCCAAGGGAGTTGGGTAGACAGTTAAGTTTTGTATTGTGCAAAATTTGATTACTCTATTCACCCCCCCTCTAGAGTAGTATCTATCCCTTCACTTTCACAGGTAATGCCTCCATACCTTCAAGGCAAACACCACTGATCCTAGCTCCAAATCATGTACCGGGTAATTGATTTCATGCTTCTTCAATTGTCTTAAAGCATAAGCAATCACGTGCCCGTGCTGCATCAACACCGCTCCAAACCCCTGATAGGACGCGTTCGCGTAAACTTGAAATCCTTCCTTCCCAGACGGCAGGACAAGGATGGGGGCGGAGGTAAGTCTATACTTCAATTCCTGGAATGCCGCTTCACATTGGGGTGTCCACTCAAATGGCACTCCTTTCTTTGTCAAAGAAGTAAGCGGGAGGGAAATCTTGGAGAATCCTTTTACGAACTTGCGGTAGTATCTGGCAAGTCAAAGAAAACTCCTCACATCGGCCGCCGACTTCAAGGGCGACCACTCCTTCACGACACACACCTTGGCTGGATCCACAGCTAGTCCAGCCCCACTTATTACTTGACCCAAGAAAGCCACCTCCCTAAGCCAGAATTCTCACTTGCTAAACTTGGCGAACAGGGCGTGCTCTTTTAGCTTCTCCAGAACTAAAGCAAGATGCCCGACATGCTCTTCCTCCATCTTAGAGTAGACTAAGTTGTCGTCAATAAACACAATGATGAAGACATCTAGATAGGCCTCAAACACTTTATTCATCAACCTCATGAAAGCTGATGGGGCATTTGTGAGCCCAAACAGCATCACTGTAAACTCATATAAGCCGTACCTTGAGCTGAAAGCCGTTTTCTGAATATCGTCCTCTTGTATTCTCAACTAATAATACCCCGAGCGCAAATCCAGCTTGGAGAACCAATACGCTCCCACCAGTTGATCGAACAACTCATCGATCCGAGGTAACGGGTAAGTGTTCCGTACCGTCAGTCGGTTGAGCTCCTAATAGTCTATACATAAACGCAGGGTTCCTTCTTTCTTCTTAACGAATAGAATAGGGGCTCCCCAAGGTGATGAGCTGGGGGCGAACAAACCCTGATTCTACCAACTCCTGCAGTTGATCTCTAAACTCTGCGAGTTCCTTTGGGGCCATTCGATAAGGGGTCCTGGAGGCAGGCTTAGCTCCTGGTACAAGCTTAATCTGAAAATCCACTTCTCTATGCGGGGGTAACCCTATTAATTTCTCAAGAAATACCACAGGGAAATCCCGTGCTACCAGCACATCCTTCACATCCACCCTCACCTCCTTCAGTTCGAAACATATCATGTAGACTTCGTACCCTCTTATATGAGCTTTCAAGGTCTGGATTGAGGATAACATTAATCGTGGTGCAAATTTTATACCTTGGAAGATCACATCAGTCTCTCCATGTCTCAAATAGATTTGCTTCTCCGCACAGTCGATCCTTGCATGGTGCCAATCCAGCCACGCCATGCCCAGAATGAGGTCGAATTATGGTATTCTCAAAATTGTGGTGGGGGTATCAAAGGTCTTTCCCCCAATGGTTATCTCCAACTCACACTTCGCGATTGCCGTCATCTCAGATCCGTCTTGGAGGCGTACTCTTCGAGCAATACCGGTGAAGTATTGTACTCCATGTTTGTCCTTGATGAAGTCTTCGGACACAAGAATGTGAGGCACTGGTGTCAAATAAGGTATAAGCCGGTTTCCCGCCGACCATCACGGTGCCTAAGTGTCATTAATAATTCTAAAGCTAGACGTCTAGTATATCTGAAGCCACTAGAGGATATTAATG
Organism: Platanthera zijinensis; assembly: GCA_039513925.1. Lineage (NCBI taxonomy): Eukaryota > Viridiplantae > Streptophyta > Magnoliopsida > Asparagales > Orchidaceae > Platanthera > Platanthera zijinensis. The sequence continues at coordinate 68,282,114 of CM077092.1, read as the reverse complement.
AAAGCAAAATGGCTAATTCAAATCATACCTGCAATCATCTCCAGAGGATTCCGCTCTTGAGTCATATCCAAGGCATAGATCTGATCTCGAGCAGGTCCGGGGTTTCTTCCTCGTGGTCCACGTCCTCGACCACGCACATACCCTCGCTCCCGAGGGGCTGCTGGAGGGAAAGCAAAAGGCGCATCTCCAAACAGTCGCAGACAGTAGTGTCGAATGTGGCCCGGTTGGTTGCATTCAAAGCACACCCGCTCTTGCCTTCCGCCGTGTTGCTGAAATTTTTGAGGTGGAGGTAATGCTGGCGGTTGTGGAACCGGGCGCTCCTCTCTAAAGTTCTGGGGGAAACGCCCGCCACCCCTCCGATATCCTCTTCCTTTTCTATTGTAAAATCTCCTCCTGTTGCTGGGGCCGGCTTCCATCACGCCCTCCGCTGGCCTCTTACCACTTCCCAAGTGGTCCGCTTCCAATCTCTTCACCATATCGATAATCTCCGCCAGACTAGAGTCTGCTATAAACAAAAGGGCTTTCCTTAGGGGATCTCGCAAGCCTTTGTAGAATCGTTTGGTGTACCCTCTATCATCCAGCTCATAGGAGTCATCTAGCCAAGTGCTGAAACTCCCGTTGGTACTCTGTCACGGACATGGACCCTTGCTTTAGTTGCAAAAATCTCTCTTCAAGACCATCCCGAGCGGCCGAGGGGATGAAATGCTCTAAGAAGGCTTCAGAGAATTCGCTCCAACTAATGTCCGTGTACACTCTTCCACGAAGAGTGGAGCCCATGAGGGACTTCCACCCCATTTTGGCGTGCAGCTCTAAGAGTGTCACAACAAGGGTCACCGCCATGTTGTTTGGACATCCTATTCTTGCCAACAATTCTTGTATAGTGTCGAGCCACTCTTCCGTACGCACCGCCGACTCTGTCCCAATATAAGCAAGAGGGGAGAGAGCTCGGAAAATGTTTAACCAACTAGATCCCGGACCTTGTTGTTGTACAGGTGCCTGCTGAGATTGGGACCTAAAGGCGTCCAAAATAGCTGTGAGCGTCTTCCCCAGCTCTGATTGTTGGAATTGTGTAGGCACGGACGGGGCGGGGGTGCCCCTCACTGGCTCAGCATGTACTGGGATCTACACATAGGGTACAAACCTAAGGTTAGGTTGGCTAATCTAAGGTTAAAGATGGACAAACTTAGTGTGAATTACATATGGGCACACCACTGCTTCCGCTAAGTCAATTTGTCCCCAAACTGACTAATCAAACAGGGGTGGCACCATTGTTAAGTGACTTTCTCCTTGGAGGATCATAGCAAGCTGATACTATTTGTAAGACCCCCCTCCCAGAACACAGAACACGACCCGAGAGGGGTCTTATGTCCAGAATAGCCGCCTTGCGGTAACACTAACCCTCAGGTCAGCCTGTACCACAAGACGCCTATCCTGCCGGCTACAACCAATATCAACATAAAAATGCCAACCCAACCATAATAATAAAAGAAGTCAACCCACATTAAGCATAAGTACATAAGTACAATAAAAGAGAAGCTAAAAAGGCTTCTACATAATCAGAGTACGTAAATAGAATTGCCCCGAAGGGCTACAACAAAATCTCTCTCACTCACATCTGTAACCGACGGTAGCGACGGTACAGTCCCCTCAGACCCTGTCGTCCTGGCCTGTCTGTCCAGCTGCAAGACCTACTGCTCCACCTACGGGGTTTCCTCCTAAAAAGGAAGACGTAGCAACCGTTAGTCATAAAGACTAAGTGGCTTCTCATCCGCTCCCCCGGCGACTCCTCGGCACCGGGCGAAGAAAGGAACAAAGGTACAATATATTTATATAAGCAGTAGTACAAGCAGGTGGAGTAAGTATAAATGTCATGAGTAGCAATAGAAGTAATGAATAACAATATTATCAGTATTCTATTCTAGCAATTCTACAGCAGTAAGAGAGTATAATGTTATAGCAGTAAGTAACTCAACTTATATGGATGCCCATACAAGCATAGAAGTTGAGGGTCGTTCAGCAGTAAGTAACTCATCATATAGGAGTGCCATACAAACTTATACGATGAGGGTCTTGTGTATGTAATGAAGTGCAATACTATGTATGCAATGCAATGACAGACCCATGATCAAGCACATGCAATCGCTATGTCGACACAGACTTATAGTTCCCACTATTCGAGCAGGTAGCTAAACTCTCAGGCGTCAACCGTCGTGGACAAACGGTGACAGTAGAGCGGTCATCTCCACTACTAGGCCGGTCTCCACACTACCTGTCCCAGGCCTCCGTACGCCTCAATGCTAAGAACACAACATCGGAGCTCACATGCGTACTACGGCTCAGCGGGTTCTCTTGGGTAAATGTGCACCAAGATCCTAGCCCCGAACTGGCCTAAGTTGTGACACGGAAGGAGCCCCAGAAATGAGCACGAGGACCAAGCCCAACCGTTCACTTGGAATGGAAGGAGCCTCGGGACGTGAACATCGAGGACCAAGCCCAACCGCCCAAGGTCTAACTATCACCTCCTATCGGTGTGATGATTGGCGAGCCCGTCGACCCGCCACACTATCCTTAACCCGGTATTGCGACACCGCGTGTCGACTCACACCACATGCAATTCCACAATATCGTGGCATGGAAGGAGCCTCGGGACGTGAACACCGAGGATCAAGCCCAACCATCCATCAAATACGGAAGGAGCCTCGGGACATGGACACCGAGGACCAAGCCCAACCGTCCAACTTTACTCAACTCAACCTCATTCATCACAGGATAGATATGTTCTACAACCAAGCTCAACCTCGATTGATCACTAGCCATCCTATCTCAATTCACATCACTATTAACCTAGATTGCTATCAATGCTAGTCACAACATTCATGAGGTTAACTATAGCATCATAATTAAGGGAGCAAAATGATATAAATTGCACATCATAACTATCACCAAGAGTACACTTAAACATGAGTTAACATGAACATCATTATTGCATAACCTGCCACCAAAATTGGAATTCCTGGAGCTACAGGAATCTGCTATGAACACTCAGCCCCTCGTTGGAAAGGTATTCGCGAGGGATACGACTTTCATGTCGAGTCGCAAACCCAGATCTGGTCGCATCACACCAAAAATTCGACTCGAAGTCTGCTGCACACAGGATACAGATTTCCTGGACATAATTTTCCCCAATTACAGCAGACTCGAACGTACTTTCCCGTGGATACAGGTATCGCCCAGAAACGTGCAACCACTCGCTAGAAAGGTATTCGCAAGGGCTACGACTTTCGTGTTGAGTCAAAAATCCAGATCTGGCCAGAACACCCCCGAAATTGGCCACGAAAATCACTGCGTGCAGAAATCAGATTTCTACATGCATCTTAAGGTGAGATGAATGACATTCGTTCATCTTCCTATTTGCATCGATCTCCCAAAAACTTCTCCAAAAATTACGTCCACCCTTATTCATCCTCACAAAACCATACTTCTCCACGAATCACTCTCTAATCTTCACTTTGAAGACTGAAGAGGTTGGAGGAGACTAAGCCTAGAAGACGACCTAGGCATGACTTTTCCTTAAGAAATCTCCTCCTCACCATCAAGACTCAATGGAGTCGATATCTCTCCTAGAATATTAACTACAGATCTAGCACTAAGGGAGAGGGGAGGAAGCTCACGTCATTTCCGGCGGTACCACCATTTTCGGCCATGGATCTAGTCATCCTCCTCCGCGACATCAGTTGTTGTTCTTCACAGCAAAGGAAGGAGAGAGAGAGAGAGAAAAGGCCGCCTCCAGGAGCTCCGACGGCTTCCATCGGTTCAGTCAGTTTCGCGAGGTCCGCGATGACGGCAAGGTCGATCGACAAGGATGTCTAGGGTTCGGCTTTACCTTCTCTTATACGCCGATGTATTAGGTTAAATCCCTTCTGCCACATGTCAACGCCCCATTGGACCGCCCCTAATTAGGTCTTACTTGAAATGACCGGTCCAAGAAATCATCCAGCACGAATCCCAAAGTCCGGTTCGGTCCGCCTGTACAAGCCGACGAATCTGCCTGGGCGAAGAAAACGCACAAGTCAAATTCGACAGGAATCAACTGTCATTCTTGACGATCGGTGAGAATCGCCGAGCATTCTCGACGAATTCGTCGGGTATCAACAATGATACCCGGCGAGTTTCACTTAGCCAACTTCTCGGAAATCCTGGCATTGAGTGCGTTGAGTATCAGTCAACGATACTCGACGATCGGTGGGTATCACCCGGCATTCTCAACGATCGGTGAGAATCGCCGGGCATTCTCGACGAATTCGTCGGGTATCAACGATGATACCCGGCGAATTTCACTTAGCCAACTTATTGGAAATCCTGGCGTTAAGTGCGTTGAGTATCAGTCAGCGATACTCGACGATCGGTGGTTATCACCGGGCATTCTCGACGATCGGTGAGAATCGCCGGGCATTCTCGACGAATTCGTCGGGTATCAACGATGATACCCGGCGAATTTCACTTAGCCAACTTATCGGAAATCCTAGCGTTGAGTGCGTTAGTATCAGTCAGCGATACTCGACGATCGGTGGGTATCACCGGGCATTCTCGACGATCGGTGAGAATCACTGGGCATTCTCGATGAATTCGTCGGGTATCAACAATGATACCCGACGAATTTCCCTTAGGCCATTTCCTTTCGATTTGTTGGATATCACTCAACCCTACACTCCATTCAACGCACTTGACACCTTTTACCGGTGCACCCCGAGCCCGAGTCAAGTCTCTTGACTCAGAACTCGTGCGATGGGCCTAGCGCGAATTGGGACGTTACATCAGCTACTTGTTTATCAGTAGAAACAAACTCTAGACTTTTGTCCTCTTTATTAACATGTTCTCTTATAAAATGGTACCTAATTTCAATATGCTTTATTCTACTATATGAAATTGGTTTCTAGCAATTGATATAACACTAATAGAATCACAATATAATGGAATTCTACTTATCTTGATGTCATAATCTTCAAGTTGATGTTGTATCCACAGCAACTGAGCACAGCAACTACCACGTGCAATATATTCTGACTCTGTTATGGATATAATAACACTTGTCTGCTTTTTGCTGCTCCATGACACCAATCTTCCACCTAAGAATTGGCATGTACCCGGGGTACTTTTCCTGTCCTCCTTGCAGCCTGCAAAGTCTGTATCTTAAAAACCTGTTAGCAGAAAATCTCTATTTCTAGGGTACCATAGACCAAGATCTGGTGTGCCCTTAAGATATCTTATAATTCTCTTTACAACAGAAAAATGAGACTCTTTAGGGCATGCCTGGTATCTAGCACAGACACATGTAACATACATGATGTCAGGCCTGCTTGCAGTCAAGTATAGTAAGGAGCCAATTATCCCTCTATATAAAGACTCATCAATAGGTTTCCCTGCCTTATCTTTTCCTATAAGCATACTTGACCCCGTTGGAGTTTTCATGTTGGAGGCAGTCTCCATGCCATATTTTTAATCAACTCCCTGGTGAACTTAGACTGGGATATGGATAGGCCATCATCAGTCTGTCTTACTTGGAGTCCTAAGAAGAACTTTAGCTCACCCATGTTGCTCATCTCAAACTTCCCTTGCATAAGTTTGGCAAAATTTCTGCAAAGGTTTCTCTCAGTAGATACAAAGATTATGTCATCAATATATATCTGGACTAGGATGATCTTGCCCTTTGATTCCCTCAGGAATAGGGTCTTGTCTATTTTCTCCCTTGAGAATTTGTTCTCAATGAGGAAAGTAGACAATGTCTCATACCATGCTCTAGGGGCTTATTTCAATCCATATAGAGCTTTCTTAAGTCTATAAACATGATCAAGAAAGTGAGGATCTACAAAACCTGATGGCAGATCCACATATACTTCCTCTTTTAGATCTCCATTCAGGATTGCTGACTTGATATCCATCTGGAAGACCTTGAATTCTTTATAAGCTGCATAGGCAAGGAATAGTCTTATTGCTTCCAGCCTTGCTACTGGGGCAAAGGTCTGGTCAAAGTCTATTCCTTCTTTCTGCCTGTAGCCTTTTGCCACCAATCTGGCCTTATTCTTGACAATAACGCCATTTTCATCTAACTTATTTCTGTAAATCCACTTAATCCCTATGACATTATGCCCCTTAGGTCTGAGAACCAGTTTCCAGACTTTGCATCTCTTGAATTGGTTTAGCTCTTCCTGCATAATATAAATCCAGTATGATTCTTGGATAGCCTCTTCAAACTTCTTTAGTTCTATTTGAGACAGGAAGCTTGAATATAGTGCTGAGTTCAAGATCTTGCTTCTAGTCATTACACTATAACTTGCATCACTAATGATTTGGTGAGCTGGATGGTCTCTTAAATGTCTCATAGCTAGAGGCAATCTTTCTTCAGCTTCTTATTCTTCATTTCCTTCAGCTTGCTGATCCTCAAAGTCATAAGCTGGTTGTTCTTCATTCTCAGCTTGTAAGTCTTGAGCTCCCCCTTGACAGCATCCATCATCTTCAATCTCTTGGCCTGCTGGTTTATCTTCCCTGATGGTCAGATTGTCCATCTTATCTTTTAAACCTGCAGGACTAGAAGAAGTGCTTGGCAGCTCACAGTTAATTAACTTAGACTCATTAAAGACAACGTGAATAGATTCTTCTACAACATGTGTAGTCAAGTTATAGATCCTATATGCTCTACTATTGTTGATGTACCCAACAAATATCCCTTCTTGGGACTTGGCAACAAAATTAGTCAAATGAGACTTACCATTGTTAATTACATAACACTTGCTACCAAAAATCCTAAAATAGGATAAATTTAGTTTTCCGCCTTTCAGAATCTCATAGGGAGTCTTTTTGTGGCTTTTGGTGATGGAAGCTCTATTTAGAACATGACAAGTAGTATTTACTGCCTCAGCCCAGAAATATTCTGGGAGAGAAGTGTTATTTAACAAGATCTTACATTCCTCAATTAGAGTTATGTTCTTCCTTTCAGCAATTCCATTTTGCTAGGGAGTTCTAGGTGAGGAGAATTCCTGATGAATCCCAATCCCTTCACAGAACTTTGTCATGCATTCAGACTAAAACTCTGTCCCATGGTCACTTTTGATCTTGACCACAGAACTATTAAGTTCATTCTGAATTTGCTTGAAAAAGTCTGGAAGATATCTAGGATTTCAGATTTTCTCCTTAGGAAGAATACCCAAGCAAACTTGGAAAAGTCATCAACCACCACAAGGGTATAGACTTTCCTACCCAGACTATGAACTGGCATAGGACCAAATAGATCCATATACAAGAGGTATAAATACCTCACTAAGTCTTTGGTATCAAGACTTTGGAAGGAAGACCTGGTCTGCTTGCCCTTTTGACAAGCTGAGCAGATTCCCTTCTTAATGCACTTAACCTCAGGACCATTCCTCACCAACTCTTCACTAACGATTCTGCCTATGGTCTTGTAGTTCAGGTGAGCTAGCCTCTTGTGCCATTTGACACAATGAGAAACTTTCTCATCTGCAACAAGGAAAATAGGAGAGTCCTCACTCTCACACTCAAAGTATAGACTGTAAACATTTCCTCTCCTAGTGCCTGTCAAGATAACCCCTTGGTCACTTGACCTTCTAATTTGATACTCATCCCTAAGGAAAGAAATGTCATAGCCAAGATCACATAGTTGACTTATGCTTATAAGGTTATGTTTCAAACCTTTTACATAAGCTACTTGTGTGATAGTAACTATGCCATTAGTTATTTTACCTAAACCTTTAGTTACCCCTTTTTCTGAGCCCCTAAAGAATACTTTGGGACCATTCTCAATCAAAGTGTATTCCTTTAGCATGCTCCTTGTTCCAATCATGTGACTGGAACATCCACTGTCCAAGTACCATGTAGGGGTATGGCCACTTGGACTTACCTGCAACAAATATATTATCTAACCTTAGGACCCCAAATTTTATTGGGTCCTAGGTACAAGTTAGACTTAAACTGAACATGCCTACCTGCAATTCTTCTGACAGGTAAGCCACCATTACTTCTCTAGACACTCTCATTGTGCCAGCAATCAATGGCATAGTGGCCCACTTTGCCACAACACTAGCACTCATGCACATTATACCTTCTTTTAAGAACTGGCTTAACAACAATGTTGTTTGCAGCTCTTAAACCAGCTGGTACATCAGCTTTTTTCTTAAATCTTTCAGCCAAGGATTGCTTAGGGACTTTTCTGGCAGCAGAAGTACTTGGGATATCTTGGACCCTATCTGCAGCTACCTTCTTTTCAGAATACATACTCCTGATAGCTTCAAATATTCCTAAGTCTTCTTTGCTAACAGACTTTCCCTTAGCTTGATAATAAACTAGCAGACTTAGTGAGTCAGCTGCTACCTTGTCCTTGAGTGTTGGGGCTGGTACACCAAACACAAATGATCCATTATGGGTCATTTGGGTTTTCTTATGGACTGTCCAATAGGCATTAACACCCTTTCCATTTCTACTGACTTGCTCACAGTGACCATAAATACTATCATGGTCATACATGTTAGAAGGTTGAATCACCTTTTTAAAAGAAATTGGAGGCTTGGAAGCAAGTGGCTGAATTATAGCTTTGCCTTTCCTGTTGGAATTGGCAGCTCTTGTTCTTCCTTTGAAACCTAATCCCTTCTTACCCTTTTGAGAAGAGAAGGAATATATCAAAGGTAATAAAGAACTAGGTTTTGAGAACTTGGCCACTAGCTCCCTCTCCTTTTGGAGTCTACTTTAAAGATTCCTAATATGGTTATTCTTGAAAGTAATGGTATCCATCTGAATAACAGTTATGTTCTTCTATTTACTAATCTCTTTTAACTTCAGATCCAACACTTTTTCTGAGTCTGAAGCAACCAACTTCAGAGTGGCATTCTCCTTTGCCAGTTGTTTAGCTAGGAGCCTGCTTTCCTTAAAGGCTTGTAGGAGCTCTCCATAATCATCAATCAGTTGATTGATGTCTCCTTCAGATTCAGAGCCACCTTCATCTCTTGATGAAACTGCTTCTGACTCTGGGCTAGTAATATAATCTGACACTAAAGGTGAAGACTGTACCTTACTAGGACCAGGATGCTCCTGGCTGTGTCCATCCTCAACTATGGACATCAGCCCTATGCATTGGCTGTCTTATGCTTTATTGATATCATCCAGTAACTATACGAATTCTATTTCTACAGAATCTTCCTCAGTTGAGAACAGCCCAATATAGGCCTCAACATCCTCTTCATTTTCTGACTATGACAAAGAAGAGTCAGTCCAACTTTTCTCCTTCTTAGCCACAAAGGATTCACCTTCTTGCCTTTATACTGGTGTTTCTTTTTCTCACCAGACTCCTTTCTTTTGACAAGACAGTCTGCTATAACATGTCCTGACTTGCTGCAACAATAACAAATAATTTTAGTAGAAGTTTAATTACTAGGTTTAGAACCATACCTTTCCTCTTTAGAGGTTTTCTTCTTTCCCTTGTAGTAGTCATCCATGGAATAAGAATAAGAAGATGGACTGCTCCTCCAGTTCTTTTTCTTCAGGAACCTCTGGAATTGCCTTGAAAAGGCAACAAAATCCTCATCAATGTTATGTCAACCTGTTGTGCTTGTGTTTGAACTTTCTGAATCAGTATCAACAACTTTTTTTGGGAGGAGAAGGAGTCTTTCTCCTGCCCTTCCTTGTAGCTTCAACTTTGAAAGCCACAGACTTATCTTTGGCAAAAGACCTGCAGCTTTTCTCCTCTTCCTTTCTGGCAGTTAGCAGCATTTCATAAGACATCAATTTTCCAAACAAGGTTGGTGGAGGAGTATCTACAAGTCTGGACACTTCTCTGATAGAACTGACCTTGGTATCCCAGTCCTTGGTTAATGATCTGAGAAACTTGTCATTCAGTTCATAAGTGATGAAGACTCTTCCATAGGTCATCAGCTCATTGACAATTCTGAAGAACTTTTCATAGCACATAGCTATGTTATCTGTCTTGGCTTGTCTGAGGCTTTCATACTCTTGATTGAGCATAGACTTCCTATCCTTTCTTTCTTCTTCTGTCGCCTCGATGTAGACAATCAATGTGTCCCACATTTCCTTTGAGGTTTTGCAGTGGACCAAATTATGAAAGATAGCATCATCTATAACACTAAAAATTATGTTCTGTGCCCTCTTGTCCAAAGTTGCTAAGATGATCTCATCTTTTGTCATCTAAGAATAACTCTTGGGAGTCTATAAATTTGCATCAAGAACTGATGTCTTCATCGGGATGAAAGGACCTTTTAGAAGTGTGATGTAGATTCTAGGATCATATGCTTCCATGAATAATCTTACCCTCTCTTTCCAAATCCCAAATGTTTCTTTTCTACAAATGGGAAGTTTCATGGATCCAAGTTCTTTGTGACTTTCACCTGAACCCATCTTGGCTAGCTTATTACTGCCTTGGAGATATACTCAGACTGTTAAGTCTAATTTTGAGTAACCTCCCTCTGATACCACTTAAAGGAATTGGTTTTAAGAATGTCTAAAAACCTAGGGGGGGTGGGGGGGGGGGGGTGAATAGGTTCAATTCCAATTTACTTAGGCAATTAATAAACTAATCACAATATAACTATAAATTCTATAGCTACCACACCACACAATAATACAATCACAGCATACACACAGATTTATAGTGGGTCCACAAATGATGGGTACATCCACTTTTCCCCTTCGCCTATCTAGCAATACACTAGATTCGACTAAACTTCCTTCCACATTCTCAGATCCTCAGATCTTACAACTCAGAACCCAAACTGGTTCCTACAGCTCAGACTTAAACAAGTCATACAAATCAGGCTCTTCCCAAGAACCCTACCTTAGAGTGAATCCACACTCCTACCACTCAGACAATCAAGCCCTACCTCAGCCCTTATCACCAGGCCTACAACTCAGAGAACTTAATCTCCTACCTCAGGCAAACAGCCCTACCTCAGCCTTTATAATTACAGGCTTACAACTCAGAGATTGAAATCTCTTACACTCAGAACTAAAAATAGATCTTATAGAAAATTGATTAAAGAATATATTTCTTCCTTCACCCTGATAGAAAGAGAGAGGTGAGGGAATCTTGATCAGATCTTGATGGATCTGCTTTCTCTTGACCAATGTCATATAGAAGAGATGCAGATGGCTATATAACTGTAGAACCTATACTAAGAAATGAATGGACTGATTTGGATAAGAGAGTTGAAGATTGTGATGCAAAAGCTATAAATATCTTGGTCTCTATCATGTTAGATGCCATATTTCAAAAGGTTGCAGAATATCTCTCAGCAAAAGAGATATAAGAATCACTCTCAAGGATTGTTGATGGAAGTGCATATGAGAAAAAGGATAAAAGATCACTTCTAATCTCTCACTATGAAAATTTCCAGAAGAAATTTGATGAATATGTAGCAAAGATTTATGATAGATTCAGCATGATAATTAATGAGTTAAAAGTACTAAACAAGGACATATATCTCACATAAATTAATGATAAGTTACTAATGTGCTTTCCTAATACATGGGATTCCAGAATTTGGGATATTAGAGAAGTAAGGTGTCACAAGGAAATCACTACAGGTGCTTTGCTTGGGAAATTGAAATCTTATGAGAAATTATTGAAAAGTAGAGCAAAAACTGAAGCTAAAGAAAATAGCTTATCATCTAGAGAAAAATCAGTTACATTCAAAGTTATTGAAGATGAACCATCTATTCTAGAAAATGAAATGTTCAATATTTTGACAAGAAGATTTAGAAAATAGATTATCAGAAGGTTCAAGAAGTGATAGTAGTATGTGAAAACCAAATTTGACAAGACTCCCAATAAGGAGATAATTTGTTTTACTTGTAAAAAAAGTGGACATATTTTAACAGAATGACCAGAACAGTAAAGGGAAATATCAATCTCAAAGGATCAAAAGAAGAAATATCTTAAGAAGAAGGATAAGAGAAAGAGAAAAGGTTTTATTACTGAAACCTGGAGTGACACAAGATCTGAATCCAGTTCTTCATCAGATAATGAAGAGTAAAAAGCTGCTAAAGAAGCTTGTATCATGGCTCTAGAGACAGAATCTGATCATGATTCAATTGAGGTACCAGATTATTTTCATGATATAGGCTTTACTTCTGATGATTTTAAGATATGTTTTAGAGAATTCTGTATAGATCAAATAAAACTTGAAAAGGAAATCAGATTATTAAGGCAAAAAATAAAAATATATGAAGACTGCCCTGATGATATTATGCAAATAGAACAAGATAAGTATTTAGAAGTTGAGATAAATAATTTGAAAGAATAGATTAGAAAGTTAACAGAAGAAAATTCTTCATTGAAAGAAGAACTATCAAAGGCAAAAGTCTTTGAAGACTCCTTGAATGGAAGGAGTAATCAACTTAATAATATTATTGAAAACCTTAAGAAAAGGTTTGATCGTTTGGGCTTAGAAGCAAACTCTAATAGGATAGTAACAATAGATAATAAACCTGCTTTGAAAAATCATGTATCATTCATTAAAGCAGAGTAAGTGTCATTTACAATAGTATATAATAACTATTTAATTTTCAATAATGATAAGAGGAAGTTTAAAGGAAAAAGTGTTGCAAATAAACAACCAATGATAGATAAAAAATATAAATCAGTAGTTTCAATGAATCAGGAACATGCGTCGATTTCATATCGACGCAACTCTTGTGAAACGTTGACATCAAATCGACGCTTTTCAAATGTTGTGTCGACTTCAACTCGATGCATATCCCTTGAGAGCAATTATTTATATCAGATTTTTTTTGAAAATGATGTTTATCATGATTGTTTTATCAACGGTCATATAACTGGAAGTTGTTGATTTAATAGACCAACACTCTTTTATCCTAAGGGATATTATGAAAGGCCTTCCTATACTTTCATTACTCTCTATAATAGAAAAAGAAGTAATGAGTCCAAGGTAACATGGATCTCAACTAATGTTTAATTTCATGTGCAGGAAAAAGGCTGTCCTTCCACAAATCAGTAGTAGTATTTGGACAGTGGATGCTCTAGGCATATGACTGGACAAAGAGATATGCTGATAAATTTCAAGGCCAAAAATGGTCCCAAGGTAGTATTTTGTGATTCCAATTATGGTCAGACCAAAGGTTATGGTATGATCAAAATTGGGGATATCACCTTTGCTAAAGTAACTCATCTTGAAGGATTCCAATATTATCTGATTAGCATTAGTCAACTTTGTGATGGTGAATACAAAGTTGTTTTCACTAATAATCATTGCCAAATAGTAAAGTCTAGAATATATGACATTGTGCTAATTGGATCTAGAAAATGCAATATATATGTTGTTGACTTTGAATTTCTAAATAATGAATTATGTTTATTCAATACAGAAATAGATAGGAATGAGCCGTGGAATAGAAGGATTGGCCATGTAAATCACAAAACCATAGCAAAGCTTTCAAAGAATGAGTTAGTAAGAGGCTTACCAAAAGGGAGAGGAAACTTCCACCAGAAAATTATTACAGGAACAGGTTGCTATGGATGAAAAATTCAAAGAATTAAAGATTGTGGAGAATATAGAAAGCACTTCTGCAAAGAATAATCATCAAAAAGAAGATGATACTAAAAGCTCAGAAGATGAAGTTCCTATAGAAGGACATATTAACCCAATAGTCATGGAATAAGTTAATGCTCAGGAAGTTGGATTACATCATGAAGAAGGAACAAGAGAACAAATTTACCATCATCTAATTGATTAAACAAGAATTGATACAAATTGGTCAATCTTGAGGGATCATCTCTCTTCTCAAGTCATTGGCAATGTACATCAAGGGATAAAGACTAGAAGATAACTATCAATTTGAGAAATGTTACAGTGCTTCTTATATCAATTTGAACCCAAGAAATTTGAGGAAGCTGATATTGATCAACACTAGATTATAGCTATGCAAGAAGAACTTGCATAATTTGAAAGAAATAAAGTGTGGGAATTATTGGAGAGACCAAAGAATTATCCAATTATAAATACTAAATGGGTTTTTAGGAACAAATTGGATAAAAATTGAGTGATTGTGAGAAATAAAGCTAGACTGGTTGCTCAAGGGTATAGACAAGAGGAAAGAATTGACTACAATCAGACCTTTGCACCAGTAGCAAGGCTAGAAGCAATCAAACTATTTATAGACTATGCATCTTATAAAAGGATTAAAGTTTACCAAATGGATGTCAAGTGTGTCTTTCTTAATGGATTCATACAAGAATAGGTTTATGTAGAACAACCTCTAGGTTTTGGTAATCCAACTCTTACCTCTTATATTTATAAATTAAATAAAACACTATATGGTCTAAAGCAAGCTCTAAGAGCCTGGTATGAGACTTTATCCACATTTCTCTTAGATCACTCATTCATAAGAGGAAAGGTAGATAAAACACTTTTTCTTAAAATACATAAGGAAATGATGCTTATTGTGCTGATTTATGTGGATGATATTATATTTGTGTCAACAGACTCTGGATTATGCAAAAGGTTTGCCGGCTTAATGCAATACAAATTTAAAATGAGTAGCATGGTAGTGTTATGCTTCTTTCTTGGTTTACATGTAAAACAAGTAATGATGGTATCTTCATTTCTTAATCTAAATACACCAAGGAATTGATTAGGAAATTTGGCATGGAAATTACCACTATTATAAAAAATCTCATGACTACTAATGATGTTTTAGATAAGGATGTATCTGGTAAATCTATATACCAGAAAACATATAGAGCAATCATTGGCTCACATCTTTATCTAACAGCAAGCAGACCTGATATAATGTTTGCTATAGGTGTCTATACAAGGTTTCAGGTTGATCCTAAAGAATCACATCTTATTTATGTAAAAAGAATCTTAAGATATCTTTAGGGTATATCTGAAATAGGATTGTAGTATCCAGTAGAATCAGAATTTGAACTATATGATTATTCAAATGATGATTATGCAGGATGTAGATTGAATATAAAAAGTACCTCAGAAACTTGTCAATTCCTAGGTGCTAGAATGATATCTTAGTTCAGTAAGAAGCAGACATCAGTCTCCACTTCTTTAGCTGAAGCAGAACATATTGATGCTGGCAGCTGTTGTTCATAGATTTTACTGATGTAGAATCAATTACTTGATCATAACTTAATTTTTTCTAATTCCATAATATTTTGTGATAGTTCAAGTGTTATCTCAATTGTATCAAATATTATCTTACACAGCAGGACAAATTATATAGAGATAAGATATCACCTTCTCAGAGATAATGTCAGATATTTTCACTAAGCCTCTTGATGAAACAAAGCACAACTACTTTATCAATGCTTTGGGTATGTTTGATAAAGCTCAGTAATCTTAAATGTCTTAAATTTAAATACCAATATTGCTGGGAAAACTCGCATAAGACTTATATTTTTAAGTCTGTGCTTGACATAACATCGAATAGAAATCGATGGAACGTCAAATTCTATTCGACATAACATCTAAGAGACGGTGCTTATGAAGAATATTAGATCCATTCTACGCAACGTTGATTTCATTCAACAAGTGCATCGATTATCATACTTCTGTATACGTCGAAAAGAAATTGACGTTATGTAACGACCCCATCCGTTAGATGACGTATAGTAGAAGGTCCGGCCGAGGCCCCACACTATATGCCACAAACAGACGGTGAGGTCACAGGATAATACCAAACCAATTACGAATCCTAACTCAGAGCATTCTAGCGGAAGCTTTAAGTTACAACTTTGAACTCTTAACCGGAATGTCCAATATATATAAAACCACCTTTATATATAAATACCACGGAATGTACACCACCACAAGAGTTTGGCCTTAAGGCCTTACAGTTCCTCTGAGCATACTTCATGTTTTACAAACCTCGGCGCGCAGGCCGGCCATACATGAGTAAAAAGAGAAAACACAACCATGGCTTAGCCTTCCAGGCTAGCCGCAGCAGCAGCAGCAACAGCAGTAGGGCTCTCCCGCCCATCACTTACTACTTGGCTCTCCAGCACCTGCACGGGAACAATCCACCCAACCGGTGGCAAACAATGCAACGGTCAGCATTCAGCTGACCCAATTATAACAATCCTACCCCTTTCTCGGGGCATGAGCATTCTTTCCCTGCAAGCATGGCATCATCAACTAGCAATTATGTGCGCGCAGGCACATTCAAGCCATCACAACCATCGGCCACCCGGCCCGACAGTCCGTGCACTCAGGGCACATTTTCGGTGTACCGGAATACCAGGGTCAACACCACCGTCTACACGGTATTTGAGCATTTCAGTCTTTCCGGCGCGCGGGCCTAAGACTCTCATTAGGCGCTCCAACAAAACCTATACCAGGCTTCCAAGTCGGACGGACCTAACGCAGGTACGGATCAGCCACCCCCCGTTGCTCAAGTCGCCGAGCCACCTCGAATACGGAAGTATCCATGGCATTTTATAGGCGCGGGTCGGTTTCACCTTTCCTGTTCGGCAATCTGCCTTTTCATCGAGTTGCAGCCCAACGGCTCAACTACTCACAAAGTGGCAACGCACGGCCACAAGAGTTGCCGCCAACCCTCTTCATTTCCTGGACATCGTCCAGTACTTCCTGCCGCACCAAGCAACAGGTAGGAACAAGGCATCACAAGCCATAGGCATCACAAGCCATTATCACGGAGCCTTCTCCGATATGCAAACAAGCATCACCAATCCAGATTACATCCAGATGGGCTTCACACAGCATGCCTAGAGCCGTACTCCAATTCCGGCCTCTAACAAGGGGGACTTCACATATCTACCCCAAGGGACACCACAACCCACCGCACACTCGCGGGGAAGGGCTTTCCCTATGCAATGCAGAAAAGAAGGACTTCACATGTCCAAGGAGGGAGATCGTTACCCTTGTCGATCTCTTCGGTGCCATCGAAAACTAGCCGGTGAGAAAGAACCGCAGCAGCCTTGCCGTCACAACGCCGGCTTCGGATCACGAATCGAACCACGGGAGCTCCGCTGGTGGCTTGCTCTCCTCCTCCTTCTTCCTCTCTCTTTCTCTCTTCCTTAAGGATAATGAAGAATGGCTTCTTCATTCTCTCTCACGACTTAATCCAGCCCAAGAAATCACCTGAGCCTTTGGATCAAAAGAGAGGAAACTGAACGGCCAAGATCTTCCCAAAAACTCACTTTTTGGCCGACACGGCCTGTGACACGCCCGTGTCACAGGCCGTGTACCCCTTAAGCGGTACACACAGCTTGAACCGACTGAACAACACGGGTCATCGACACGCCCGTGTCGGACCTGACACGCCCGTGTCAAACCAAAGACACGCCCGTGTCTCCTGCTCCATCGAGCTGCAACCAGTACACGGGTCGGAACACGGCAGCTGACACGCCCGTGTCCAGCCTGACACGCCCGTGTTCCCGGCCGTGTTCAAGGTCGTGCCCGGCTCTGACCTGAATAGGCCAATTTCGCAAAATAAATAGAACACGCCCTGGGACACGCCCGTGTCGATGGCCGTGTCCCAGGCTCGACGCTCGTCGACTCTCAAACGTCGACTAGCCTGAACACGCCCTGGGACACGCCCGTGTCCCAGGCCGTGTACACCCGACACGCCCTGGGACACGCCCGTGTCCCAGGCCGTGTAACCTGACCTGCTACTCAAACTTCAAGTTGAGTCTTTTGGCCCTTTTTGGGGTGTTACAACCCTCTCCCCCTTAACGAAATTTCGTCCCGAAATTTGCACGGTAAGGAAACAAAACCAGCAATGCTATAATACTGTTATAACAAAAAGTACACGGTCTACAGTTCATACAAATAACTCGGGAAACTCAGCTCGCATGGTCTGCTCTCGCTCCCATGTTAGCTCTTCACGGCCACAATTGTCCCATCGGACCTTGACCATCCCGATTACTTTGTTCCGCAACTGTTTCTCGGCTCGATCCTCGATCCGAATGGGTCCTACCCTCGTCGTTAGCCCATACTCGACCGGTACCCGATCAGCCTCCACGACTTGAGCTGGATCCTTTACCGCCTTACGAAGGACTGAGATGTGAAACACATCATGTAATCCACCCAAGTCCGCTGAAAGTGCTAGTCGATAAGCAGCTTCCCCAACTCGCTCCACCACCTCAAACGGACCAAGATACCTCGGACTGAGCTTTTTCAAACGCCGAATCCTGGACACACCTTTGAAGGGTTTGATCTTCAAATATACCCAATCACCCACCGCGAACTCCACGTTCCGGTGCTTGGCATTGTAGTACTTTGCTTGACGATCTTGGGCTATCAATAGCCTCTCCCGAATAGAGCGTATGAGCGAAGTAGCTTCTTCGACTTCCTTTTTCCCACTCAGCTTCGATTCGCCTGCTTCTGCCCAAGCTAAGGGTGTACGGCATTTCCGACCATACAACGCCTCGAATGGTGCCATACCAATACTCGCTTGGTAGCTATTATTATAGGCAAATTCAACGAGAAATATATACTCTTCCCATCTCTTACCAAAGTCTAGGGCGCACATGCGGAGCATGTCCTCCATCGTCCTGTTGGTTCGTTCAGTCTGGCCATCCGTTTGGGGATGAAAGGCCGTACTAAACGCTAATTTTGTACCCAACATTTGATGAACGAGCCGCCAATCATTCGACGTGAACCGCCCATCACGGTCACTAACGATGCTCCGGGGAACACCGTGCAGTCGAACAACCTGCTCCACATACAGCTTGGCCAAGGTTTCCACTGAATCGTCTCTTCTGTTTGGAAGGAAGTGCGCCACTTTCGTCAACCGGTCCACAATCACCCAGATTGAATCATGACCGCGTTGAGATCTCGGCAACCCGTGCACGAAATCCATCGAAATATCATCGAACTTCCACTCCGGAATAGGTAACGATTTCAGAAAACCGCCAGGCTTCTGGCATTCTGCTTTCACCAACGCACAGGTGTTGCATTTAGCCACATAACAAGCCACATCTTTCTTTAATCCGGGCCACCAGAACAGCTTTTTCATGTCCCTGTACATCTTTGTGCTCCCTGGGTGAACTGAGTACTTTGCAAAGTGAGCTTCGTACATCAACTCTTCCCTCAGTTTACCCACACTTGGGACGCATACTCGACCATTTCTCCGTAACAACCCGTTATCCCAAGAGAATTGATCATCCGGCCCATCTTTAGCATAGCGCTGGAGACTTTCATCCAGCTCCGTTGCTCGCTGAATTCTGTCCGTAAGGTCATACTGCACCTCCGTCCAGTTCAAGCACGCATCGGTTGACGCACCCTTGTCAACACACGATATCTCTATTGCTTCCAATTCCTGGATCAAACGCTGATCATGCCTCTGCAACCAGCTTGCCCGTACCGGAGTCTGTCGACTCAAAGCATCAGCGACCACATTTCCCTTCCCGGGGGTATAGTGAATCTCGAAGGTGTAGTCCCCGAGGAACTCCATCCATCTTCGTTGTCGCATATTCAGATCCTTCTGATCCAACAAATACTTTAGGCTCTTATGATCTGTATAGATATCCACTTTCATGCCATATAGATAGTGCCGCCACAACTTGAGCGCAAAGATTACCGCCGCCAACTCCAAATCATGGACGGGGTAAGTCCGCTCATGCACTTTCAACTGACGCGAGCCATAAGCAATCACTTTCCCAAACTGCAGAAGAACGCAGCCTAAGCCGCTTCCAGATGCATCACTATAGATCTCATACCCATCGGTACCACATGGCGATGTCAACACCGGCGCCGTGGTCAAACGACTCTTCAAGTCTTCAAAAGCTCGCGCGCACTCCGGCGTCCATATGAACTTTTGATCTTTTCTCGTCAGCGTGGTGAGAGGTAAAGCAATCCGTGAGAAATTTTCCACAAACCGTCTATAGTAGCCCGCAAGTCCAAGGAAGCTCCTGACCTCGGCCACTGAAGACAACACTGGCCAATCTCGGATGGCACTTATCTTCAACGGATCCACCGCGATACCCTCTCCGCTTACCACATGGCCTAAAAAGCTACTGAAGAGAGCCAGAACTCACACTTTGAGAACTTGGCAAAAAGCTTATTCCTCCGCAGGGTATGCAAGACCAACCGCAAATGATTTGCGTGATCCTCTTCCGACTGAGAGTATACTAAGATGTCATCGATAAACACAATAACAAACAAATCCAAGTACTCTCGGAACGTTCGATGCATTAGGTCCATAAATACCGAAGGCGCATTACATAGGCCAAACGGCATTACCGTGAACTCATAATGACCGTAGCGTGTTCCAAACGCTGTCTTGGGAATGTCACCTTCCCGAATCCTTAGCTGATAATATCCCGATTTCAGATCCAACTTGGAATAGACCGTTGATCCCGCCAGCTGATCAAAAAGGTCATCAATCCGTGGGATCGGATACTTGTTTTTCTCCGTCAGCTTATTCAACTCGCGGTAGTCAATACACAACCGTAAGCTACCGTCTTTCTTTTTCACAAAGAGAACAGGCGCGCTCCAAGGTGACATACTTGGGCGTATATATCCCTGTTCCAACAACTCTTGCAGTTGGACTCTCAACTCAGCCATCTCTTTTGGCGCAACGCGATATGGAGAGCGGGCCACAGGTTTCGCACCTGGCACCAACTCAATAGAGAAGTCAATCTCCCGCTGGGGTGGTAACCCAGGAAGATCTTTAGGAAACACGTCGGCAAACTCTGACACAACTGGCACCTCACCGACACTGGCCTTTGGCTCAACAGCCTGAATTAGCGTGAAGAATAACTCCGCGCCCTTCCGCACAGCATTGACGACTTGGAGTGCAGACAACAACGTTCCGCCAACTCCTCGCATACCAGCGAACTTCGTCACAAGCCCGGTATTCTGGCCCAGTGTAATCTCTTTGGAGTTGCAATCAATAAAGGCACGCTGCTCCGAGAGCCAGTCCATACCAAAGATCACATCAAACTCCGATAACGGTAGCACACAGCTGCACGCAAGCCGAAATCCCGACTTCCTATTTGCACATCCACATCGCAAGCCCTATCCGCAAGCATCACACAGCCATTCGGCAATAGCACCCTTGTACTATCCACCGTCACATGACTCGGTACCCCAATGCGAGATACGAAATCCTCAGACAGAAAAGAATGCGAAGCACCCGTATCAAACAGGGCTCTCGCTAAAGTATTCCGAATCAGGACAAAGCCTGCAGCACACACACATGCTCAAGCTAAACAAAACCAAAACCAAAAGCACAGCAAGTAAACTAAATCAAATCGTACCTGTGACGACGTCACTTTGCTTAATCGCTTCCTGCTGGCCAAGTTGATAGATTCGGGGCTGCGCCTGGGAAGCAGATGAATCCACCACCGCTTTGCCCTTCTCAGCATACGACGCACCCGTCTTCTTTTCCCCTTTGGGCTGCACAACTCGACAGTCACGAGCAATATGCCCCACCCGGCCACAGTTATAGCACGTACGAGCATCCGGCCTTGATGTCGCTCCCGACACCACAGTCGTAGTCACTTGCCCAGATGGCTTGGACCTCTTGCCCCCTTTCTTCTGGTAAAACGACTTGCCTGGGCGAGGTGCTTGAAACTCTGGCTTAGACACCACCAAGCCCTTATTCCCTTGCACTCGCCTCATGTCCTTCTCCAACGCGCACGCAGTATCAACCAACGCCTGAAACCCTTGGCTCACAGAACTCGAAAGCAGGAATCGTAACTCATCCCGCAATCCTTCATAGAACCGATTCGTTTTCCTTTGGTCATCCGCGAAGATTGTTCCCGCATATCGTCCCAACCTGGTAAACTCGTGCAAGTAGATATCCACACTATCGTCCCCTTGCTTTAACCGTTGGAACTCATTTTCCATAGCAATACGTTGCGCCGCTGGGACATGTTTCGCCAGAAATATCCGAGAGAACTCCTCAATCGACACTTGTGTTAGTTGCCTGCCCGCCAAATGGTGTAACTCAACCTCGTCCCACCACAACCGCGCCTCCCCTTCAAGCATGAAGGTGGCTAAGGTGACCTTGAGAGTTTCCTCCGCCCTGATCGCTGTCATTATCCTCTTGACACGCGATAACCAATCTTCCGCCTGCGTTGGGGATCCCATTCCCGCAAACGTAGGAGGACTGAAGCTCATAAATTGCTTCTACTGTCGGTCAGCTGCTCGTGGATCTACAGCCTCAACCGGCTCGGGTCTTACATCAACACGAACTGGCACTACCGCCGGCTGCGCTTGCCGGTCGGCTGAATCATGGCAAATAGCGCCTCAGCCACTAAGCGAACAGTTTCCGCAGATGGAGGAGGTGTTGGCACCTCAGCTGGTGCCGCACTCTCATCAGAACGCTGGGGCTCAGACTGCCCAGCACCACTACGTGTCACCTATAGGTGGACAAGACACACATTAGCGAACGTATGCAAGCAAAACAACACAAAAAGGAACGCGCAGATTCCTCAAACAAGATTTTGTACATTCCTTAATGGACATTCCAGAGTTCATTAGCGTTACAGCAGGTCGCACAAACACGTGCTCGCCACCCCACAAAAGAATTCGACCACGAATTCGAAAGAGGAAGACCGACGAAAAGCTGATACCAAAATGTAACGACCCCATCCGTTAGATGACGTATAGTAGAAGGTCCGGCCGGGGCCCCACACTATATGCCACAAACAGACGGTGAGGTCACAGGATAATACCAAACCAATTACGAATCCTAACTCAGAGCATTCTAGCGGAAGCTTTAAGTTACAACTTTGAACTCTTAACCGGAATGTCCAATATATATAAAACCACCTTTATATATAAATACCACGGAATGTACACCACCACAAGAGTTTGGCCTTAAGGCCTTACAGTTCCTCTGAGCATACTTCATGTTTTACAAACCTCGGCGCGCAGGCCGGCCATACATGAGTAAAAAGAGAAAACACAACCATGGCTTAGCCTTCCAGGCTAGCCGCAGCAGCAGCAGCAACAGTAGTAGGGCTCTCCGCCCATCACTTACTACTTGGCTCTCCAGCACCTGCACGGGAACAATCCACCCAACCGGTGGCAAACAATGCAACGGTCAGCATTCAGCTGACCCAATTATAACAATCCTACCCCTTTCTCGGGGCATGAGCATTCTTTCCCTGCAAGCATGGCATCATCAACTAGCAATTATGTGCGCGCAGGCACATTCAAGCCATCACAACCATCGGCCACCCGGCCCGACAGTCCGTGCACTCAGGGCACATTTTCGGTGTACCGGAATACCAGGGTCAACACCACCGTCTACACGGTATTTGAGCATTTCAGTCTTTCCGGCGCGCGGGCCTAAGACTCTCATTAGGCGCTCCAACAAAACCTATACCAGGCTTCCAAGTCGGACGGACCTAACGCAGGTACGGATCAGCCACCCCCCGTTGCTCAAGTCGCCGAGCCACCTCGAATACGGAAGTATCCATGGCATTTTATAGGCGCGGGTCAGTTTCACCTTTCCTGTTCGGCAATCTGCCTTTTCATCGAGTTGCAGCCCAACGGCTCAACTACTCACAAAGTGGCAACGCACGGCCACAAGAGTTGCCGCCAACCCTCTTCATTTCCTGGACATCGTCCAGTACTTCCTGCCGCACCAAGCAACAGGTAGGAACAAGGCATCACAAGCCATAGGCATCACAAGCCATTATCACGGAGCCTTCTCCGATATGCAAACAAGCATCACCAATCCAGATTACATCCAGATGGGCTTCACACAGCATGCCTAGAGCCGTACTCCAATTCCGGCCTCTAACAAGGGGGACTTCACATATCTACCCAAGGGACACCACAACCCACCGCACACTCGCGGGAAGGGCTTTCCCTATGCAATGCAGAAAAGAAGGACTTCACATGTCCAAGGAGGGAGATCGTTACCCTTGTCGATCTCTTCGGTGCCATCGAAAACTAGCCGGTGAGAAAGAACCGCAGCAGCCTTGCCGTCACAATGCCGGCTTCGGATCACGAATCGAACCACGGGAGCTCCGCTGGTGGCTTGCTCTCCTCCTCCTTCTTCCTCTCTCTTTCTCTCTTCCTTAAGGATAATGAAGAATGGCTTCTTCATTCTCTCTCACGACTTAATCCAGCCCAGAAATCACCTGAGCCTTTGGATCAAAAGAGAGGAAACTGAACGGCCAAGATCTTCCCAAAAACTCACTTTTTGGCTGACACGGCCTGTGACACGCCCGTGTCACAGGCCGTGTACCCCTTAAGCGGTACACACAGCTTGAACCGACTGAACAACATGGGTCATCGACACGCCCGTGTCGGACCTGACACGCCCGTGTCAAACCAAAGACACGCCCGTGTCTCCTGCTCCATCGAGCTGCAACCAGTACACGGGTCGGAACACGGCAGCTGACACGCCCGTGTCCAGCCTGACACGCCCGTGTTCCCGGCTGTGTTCAAGGCCGTGCCCGGCTCTGACCTGAATAGGCCAATTTCGCAAAATAAATAGAACACGCCCTGGGACACGCCCGTGTCGATGGCCGTGTCCCAGGCTCGACGCTCGTCGACTCTCAAACGTCGACTAGCCTGAACACGCCCTGGGACACGCCCGTGTCCCAGGCCGTGTACACCCGACACGCCCTGGGACACGCCCGTGTCCCAGGCCGTGTAACCTGACCTGCTACTCAAACTTCAAGTTGAGTCTTTTGGCCCTTTTTGGGGTGTTACACGTTATGTCGACTAACAAAATTATTTATGCCCGAATTTCTCGATGTACCGTCTGTTTCTATCCAAACTCTTCATCTTCCCCGCTCTATTTTCTTTCTACTCTTTCTCTTTGTTCTCTCTTATACTTTTGTAGGCATTTTAATGGCAACCAAGACAAATTCAGGATTCAGTATTGATCTCAAATCATTTGTAGCTGTAGGAGATTCATTCAATGGAATTTTACAATTATTTATAGACGCTAGATTAAATAAGCTAATCACTATAAGATATTTATTATATTATGTGGAATTAGCTGAGTTCATTAGTCCAGTTAAAATAGATGAAGATGGCTCAAAAATAGGGTAGATAAATGGATTAGAGGTTAGTATAACTATGAAGCTTATACAGATAACATTTCATCTGCCATCAGGAGAAGCAGATGCTAAACTAACTGAAGAAGAAATTAAGGAAGCTCTGATAAAGATGAATTTCTTTAAGGATAAACCAATTCATTTGAAAAAGGAAAAAAATTCAGAAGAATATGAGTTTGTTGCTGATATAGTGGGAAAGGTGCTTATGTGCAAGATATCAGCACATGATGTTGTTCCCAAAGCTCAACTGCATATGATGGGTATTCTGGTTTTGAGAAAGAAGATTAATTGGAGTAAGTGTATTCTGCATCTTATAGGTCATAAGTACATCCATAAGGATAATGCATATATTACCTTTATGAGTCAGATACTAACACTACACTACCTTACTTTGTGTAAATCAAAAGGAGTAAATATACCACCTAGAAAGAGACTCACTATTGCTTTGTTCTAAAAAAAAACTAGACAAATACTAAAATCTAGTTCAAAGAAAGTATTTTCTCCCCCATCCTCAACATTAATAGATGAGACAGTTCCAACAACAAAAATATCTCTACCTGATGCTTCTCATGAATTAGTAATTCCCATAATTACAACATAGATTCCATCACAAAACATTGTTCCAGAGTTAAGTTTAGATCAAAATATCAATATTGAACTTTCAAATACAAATACAAATATGAAACATCATATTGATCAACTTTCTCCTGAACATAGTCATGTTGCAGCATTACCATAAGAGACATTGTACATTAACAAAATATTTCGTCAAGTCATACAAAAAACAACTGCTTTATTGACATCTCTTATAGATGAGCATGCTTCAAATTGCAAATCCTCTGTTGAAAATATGCTTAATCAGATTTCTGAGGTGCAAACTTCTATAAAAAAATATTCTGAATAAACTGGTCTTCTTAGAAGTAACAAGATCTTTCTTAACCTCTTTAGATCATGAGGTTCAAAAAGGGGTAGAGATCTGAGGAAGACAAGTATATGGAAATATTAGAAGAAGATGAGGCTCTCCTTAGGAAGACTCACAAGGTTCTTTTATCCAGAGAAGCAGAAGAACAAACAGCTGAAAATCAACCTATTCAGATGGAAATAAAATAGATATATGATCAAGTTATTCATTGTTCTGATGCAATAGTGTAGGGGGAGTCAATGAAAGAAAATATAGCTGATATTCTTTTGTTTGTTAGAGAAGTTGTGGATGATGGTGTGATAACTCAAGAGGAATGTCAAGATTCATCTATCAAAAAGTTCAGTAACGATGTATAAGTTTTCACTAGAAAAAAGAAAAATCTTTCTTAGAACAAATATATTCTGAAGGTATAAATTTTTGTGGACTATGCGGGTATATTTAAGAAATTTTATGGAAATCTCATATATTCAGTTGCCATATATCTATGTCCCATGTCATTCTTATCTATTATGAGTACACACTCAGTCAAAATTTTGTATAATTTATTGTTTTATATTTGTAAAATCACTTTTGAAGTTTTGTAAAATTTGTTAAATTAAATAGGGGAGATTTTTGGGAAAACCCTTTTGATTTAGCTTAACAAATTATGTTTAGTGATTTTACATCCTAGGTCTATTACCCATGTTGTATAGTGAGGGAAATTTGGTCTTAGAAGTCCTAGGGTGTTAGTAATATAAAGGATATATACAAAGCATACTGAATTGAAGAGAAATCACGAATTGCCAACATGCGTCGACTAGATCTCGACGCAACGTCGACTGGAATTCGGCATTATTTTGAATTAAAGTCAGGGAAACTTAATTCGGATAAGTTGATGGCACTTAAGGATTAAATCAACGCAAGCTTCGACATGATATCATTGGAACGTCGAATATAGAGATTTTCATACAGATAGCCAAAAATTGATGTTGCTTCGATAAGAACTCGACATTACTTTGATTGGAATTCTTAACAGAATTTGCTTTGTGGCTTCAATCTAAATTAAATCAAGAAGGGGTTTACATAATAGATTCTTGGAGACGTTAGAGGATGTCAATATATATATATAAATGATGAGATACAAAAAAAGAAGACAATCACAAGTTATCAATCATCAACAACAGACGATCAAGAAAATCATATCAGATCGTGAGAAGATTGAATTTGACAGAGAAAGCTTGGAAGATTATCATCTACAATTGAATCTCTTCCAGTAACAGTCGATTAGTTTGATAGTTGCTAAATCAGATAAGATAATTAGTATTTCTTCTTCTCAAGATAAAGTTGCAACAAATTTAGAGAAAATTTTTGAAAGATTATTTGGAGATTGGGCTTATAATCTTTGTTATTTTGATATTAAGAGATTCATCAGAAGTTCCAGAGATCATCATTAATTGTCCTCAGAAATTTGAAGAGGGGACAATAAGAGAAGAATCATCTTAACTCAAATATTCTCTTAATTTTATTTTTACATTTGAGAAAAAGAGTTTTAAGAATCCCTCTATAAAGGATTCAATGAGTGGTTCTAAGAGTCTCCTTGAGAAAAAACTCAGATTGTAATTTGCTCAAGATCTCCTTATCAAAAGAT
Organism: Platanthera zijinensis; assembly: GCA_039513925.1. Classification (NCBI taxonomy): domain Eukaryota; kingdom Viridiplantae; phylum Streptophyta; class Magnoliopsida; order Asparagales; family Orchidaceae; genus Platanthera; species Platanthera zijinensis. The sequence goes on along the minus strand of CM077092.1, from coordinate 68,254,526 downwards.
CTAGTATGGTTCTAAGAGTCTCCTGATAAAAAGACTTGGACACTATGATAGTAAATTCCTACCAAGGGGTAGAAGAGTAGATTTACCCAGATTGAGGGAGAACCACTACAATCCTTGTGTATTTTATGATTTTTGCTTTTATTTCTTATTCTGTGTTGATGTCCTGTGATTTTAATTAACTGTATCTGATTCTGGTTTATAGTTTATGTAAATGCGAATTCTGTGAAATAATCAAAGTATTTGAAAACAATTTAAATCTCTATTCACCTTCCTCTAGAAAAAACTCTTAGGAATATAGCAACTAAACTCCTATTTCATTCCATCAATAAACAAAGAGATAAGGGTGGACTAGCCTAACCTGATGAACTGATCAAAGGTGAAAGCATTCCCAAAGAAAATGCAAATGATGCTGCTAAAAGGACAGAACAAGTTGAATCCCCAACTAAGCTTGAAGCACAAGAAAATGAAGGGAGATTGCAAACAATAACAAGACACCTAAGAGATCACCCTCAAAATCAAATCATAGGTGACCTGGGTCAAGGGGTTCAGACCAGTTGAAGTGCAATGTGTAACACCCCAAAAATCCTTTGACTGTAGACTGGGCAACACAGCCAGGGACACGGGCGTGTCCAAGCCCGTGTCCTGCTCTGTGTACTCGAGTGGGGCTCGAGTGGGTCTCTAGTAGGTCTCGAGTGAGGCACATGACCTGTGACAAAGGCGTGTCCAGGGACGTGTTCTATGAGTTCGACAAAATGATCTCGACAAAATGCAGTCGACGATCCTCGAGAGGCAAGTTTGTTAGGCATACGGCCTGTGACATGGGCGTGTCAATGGACGTGTCCTTCTCGGGTTGTGGCCAGGTCTATATAGACAGATGAACATGGGCTGGACACGAGCATGTTCGAAGCCGTGGCTGACACACTGCCTGGGACACGGGCATGTCCCATAGCCATGTCCTGGTCTGGAAGAGTTGGTTCCTTTGCCACTTAAGGCACACAGCCTGTGACACGGGCGTGTCACAAGACGTGTCAGCCCAAGAAAGTGCTTTTCTGGGCGATTCGTGATCGTTCATTTCCTTCAATTTGGATCCAATGGTCTAGAGATCTTCCTGCTGATATAAGGCCGAGAGTTGAAGGATAAAATCTCATTTATCTTTGTCCATTCTCTTTTTAAAGAGATAGGGAGAGGGGAGAGCAAGGAAGGAGGAGGAGGAATCTAGTTGCTGGAAAAGCTTCAGCGTTCCGAATCGAGAGCCGAGTTCAGATTTATGGAGGCAAGGCTGTTGTGGTGATTTCCATCCGGCTAGTTTTCCATGGCTCCAAAGAAATCGTCAAGGGTAACGATCTCCTTCTTGGACAAGTGAAGTCCTCCTTTATGCATGTGCATGAAATCCTCCGCTAAGAGGTGGAAAGCATAAGTGATTCCAGTGGGTTAATAGTTGATATCCCCGGTTGAGTCTGTATCTAGATCCGGAAATGTGTAGTACGGAATATGCATGCTATGTGAAGCCCATCCGTACGGTTAGTCTAGATTGGTGATGTTTATATTGCGAACCGGAGAAGACTCCGTGTATGAAACAAGTAGTTTACGGAGCTTGTGAGGGTGCCTGTGAATTATGAATTCTTCCATACCCAGGAAGTTCTGTGTGAGATCCTTCTGTTATTTGTGCTGTGTGAATTGTATGCTCTACATGAGCTGTGTGCTGAACTAGAAAGCGGCTCTGCATGAGCTGTGTGCTGAACAGGAAAGGGAAAGCCGACCCGCGTCAAGATCTGTGCTATTGACGAGTTGAGCAATGAGAAAGGGCTGGCCTGGACCTGTGTTGTGAGAGATCGATTGGTGGTAATGCAATGGGGGGGGGGGGGGGTTGCGGGTCAAATCTCGGGTTATTACACTACTATGGTAGGTCGATTTAGAATGCTCAATGGTTACCGTGAGGTGAACATTTCTGAGTGGGATGGGCGAGGATGTATCCAGCATGCGTGTTGTAGTAGACTAATGCCCATAGCAAACAAGTTAAGAACCACTAATAGATGGTGTTACCAAGGATGATTCGGTACACCATAAGCGTGCCCTGAGTGCACGGAGCGTCTGGCACGAAGGTCAGCATTTGTGATGATGTTGTGTGTGAGAGCACTTATTTTATATATAAATATATGTTGTGATTGCGATTCATACAGGGAAGGAACCACTGCCGCGGGTAAGGGGTAGGGTCGTTATAATGGTCAGCTGAATGCTGACCATTGCTTTGTTTTATCACCCTTGAGGTGGATGTCCATATACGGTGTTGACAGGCTGAATTGGATTGAGTGGGCCTGAAGCCCTTGCTGCTTGTAGGCCCTTGAAGGGCCGTGCGAAGAATTATATTTTTATGTGTGGCAGGCCTGCGTGCCGATGTATGAAACCACATCTGTAAAGAGAAACTTGTAAGGCCTTAAGGCCGTGAGTGTTTGTGTACTTGTATACATTCCTTGTGATATATTGATGAGTTGTAAATATACGCATTTTTTAGTATTTTATTTAAGTAGTTTTAGAATGTTTTAGCTATTTTCTGTTATTTTTCTTTAATAAATTATTCATATTTTGTAATTTTTATTTCTAACTTAGTTTTTTTGTTTTCTGAAATTTTTCAGAAAAACTCAAAATTTGACCTGAAACGCCCGTGTCATAAACCCGACACGCCCGTGTCAAGCACTCAACGCCTTCCTCCAGTCGAGACTCAATGATTTTATTGTTTAACACTCAACGCCGTCCAGACACGCCCCAGTCACGCCCGTGTCCAAGACCCGTCACGCCCGTGTCCAAGACCCGTCACGCCCGTGTCAATGTCGACACTCAACGCTTTTTCAACACTCAACGCTGCCAACATTAGGACTGCCAGCTGTCCAAGTCATGCACCCCGTCACGCCCGTGAATGACACCTGTCATGCCCGTGATAAACACGTGTCACTTCCTGAACCTTCCAGAATGATGCCAGCTACCGGATTTCGCCAAGTCAAACATGGCTTTGACCGATACGCCCCCTGTCACGCCCGTGACCTTGGGCGTGTCAAGCCCAAAAAATTGTCTATAAATAAAAGCTTTCAGAAAGCTTTTCTTGTCCACTTTTGACCACTTTGCTTAGGGGAGGTGCTGCCCAAGTGAATTCCAAATGTTATGTAAGGGAATTTTATCTCCCCCCCTCTCTCTTAGTTTGTATTAGGTTGTTTGTTTTAGCTTTTCATGTAATAGTTTTTTGGTTAATAAAATGTTAGACTTTTCTCTCTTGCATAGTATGAAATGTTCATTTGGAAGCGCCCTTCTTATGTAATTTTTCGTTCCCTTTTTTATTCTTTTTATGTTTTCTTCATTTAAAGCTTTCATAACTTAGCTTAGCTTAGGAAATTTTCCGCATTTCTAGCCGTTACGCCGCCCATTTTGTTTTCATTCTCCGTACTTGTTTAGGTTTAGGTTTCTATTTTTAGCTTTATTTTCATTCTTATAGCCTTATAAAAACCTCTTTCAAGGTGTTCGTTTTTATTTTCTTTAACTTAGGCACTTTATGAATGTAAAACTTTTCGTCCTTTTTAGCTTTATTTTCACTTTTTAGGAGTTTTTATAAAAATATAAGAATGAAAATATAGTCATTTTAATTTTTCGCCAACTTCACATTTGCGTTTATTTGCAAAACTTTTCGCTCCGTTTAATTTTTATTTTGTCTTTTGTATGCATTTCTATCGCATTCTAGCGGTAGAAATGCAGTTGTTTTAATTTTTAGAGCACTTTGTTTTTCCTATTTTTTGCAAGTGTGCATGCGTGTATGAGTTAGTTTTATAGCTTTATTTCATTTCTGTAGAGTGCGTGTGTGCGTATACATTTATTTCTGCCTACTCGTTAAGAGTTAAATGGCGCACCGCTTTCATTTCTCGCCCACTCGTTTGAGTGGGACTTGTCTTTTTATTGCTTTCATTTTCTTCTTACTCACTTGAGTAGGAAAACTTTGTGTGCGTGCGTGCGTTTTCATTTCTGTAGAGTGCATGCGTGTATGAGATAAATTTACCCCCGCCCACTCATTTGAGCCGGGATTCGCATTTACTGCTTTCTTCTCCCGCCCACTCGCTTGAGCCGGGACTCGTAATTTTCTGCTTTATTTACTGCTTTCTTTACAGCTTTCATTTTAAGCTTTCTAGCGTAAATGTCCCCATTCCGATGAGTGGCTAACCGCTCTTAGCCCTCAATATCGAAGAGCATTGAGACAGATAAAATAGCTTTAAATAATTAAAGGTCCTGTTTTTCAGTTTAATTAAATTTCTTAAGGTTTGCCCCGGGTTAACGACGCGTAGGACCGCATATCGATGTGCGGGCTCTATTTTCGTTATCCATACACAACGCCGAGAGGCCGTGCGTATGGACCGATCACCCTTGGGTAAAGAGAGCTCCGCGCTAACCCTCAAGAGAGGAGGCGCGTGACTCTACCGGATTGGGTTCCCCACCTAATAGCGGGGTTCTTAGCGTAATGCGGGCGTTAAGAGGAATCCTTCGTCGGACTAACGTTCGGTCGAATAGCCTTAGCGTTCAGGTGAGCAATATCCCTAAACCAAGGTGAGCTCATATCTATTGAACCTCCACGGCCAAGTCTCCGCCTTAATTAATTTGAAATTTAGGATCTCTTTTTATTAAAAGTTATTTTAGTTCAATTCCCTTTTTGATATCGTCGCGCTGAGTTCTTCATCGGCCTTCTGCACTTCATTTCCTGCTTTAATCTTTCAGCATTTATTATCCTGCTTTTATTATTATGCACTTTTTATATTTTTTTGCCATTTTCATTTTTATAACCAAACCTAAAATATTATCGGTAAAATAGTAGGTATTTCAGGGAAAGAGTAAAAATAGCTAAGCCGACCCTGAGAACAATACGACCCCGATATTCCTCTCCGGGAATATCCTGTACTACACGCGATAGGTGCACTTGCCTCCCTTTCATTAAAACTCGGTCTAAAACCCTTTTTTTATATTAAATAAATTAGTGTGTCCTGCCTTTCTTTCTAATAAATATAACCACCGCTTTTCCTTTAATAAACCATTAAACCCCAACCCGCGGGGCGCCACGAGTTTTAACCATCAAGTTTTTGGCACCGTTGCCGGGGAGAATTTTGACTTACTATTTTGAATTTTTGAAAACTATTAATTTTACCTTTTATTTCTATAAAAAAAAGAAAAAAAAATGGCCACCAAAAAAATATATTCATAATAATAATAATAGCAATAATAATAAAAAATATAATAATTATAAAACAACTTAAAAAAAAATTTAAAACTAAAAAACTTAAAAATAAAAAAAAATAAAAACATAAGAAACTTAAAAAACTAAAAAAATTTTAAAAACAAAAAAAAAAAAATTTTTGATGAAAAATTTTATTTTCTTCCAAAAATTCAAAATTCAAAAAAATAAATAAAAATAAATAATATATATATATATATATTTATTTTATTTGCCTTTAACTTATTTTCATCTTATTTTCTATTTTAAAAAAAAAAAAAATCGAAACTAAAAACATAAACTTAAAAATCTAGAAAAATTCAAAAAACTAAAAAAAATATATAAAACAAAAAAATTAATTATATATTTATTTTGTCGCTTCGGCGCGCTTCACTATTGTGAGCGCTAGGGGAACGCATATCGGTCACGCTCTTAGCTAAGACGTTAGCTTACGAGTAACACTCATTCGCGCCCCTACCACCCGCACATTTTCGCCGAATTTATCTTTTTTGTTTTTTATATTATATTTTTTTTGCTATTTTCTTCTAACTTTTGCATGTCTTAATTTAACGGGACTCCCCGAACACGTTTTCAGGGAAGCTTCTTTAACTCCTGTTTTTTTTTGTACATAACTACTTAGTTTCTTTTTTTATATATATATGTCTCATTTCTCGTACTTAGTACAACATTGGGGACAATGTTTGACTTAAGTATGAGGGTGTTTCCTATTTTCTACCCTTTTATTTCCTGCACTTAACAAAAAAAATTCCAATTTTTTTTTTTTGCAAAAATAAAAAACTTCAAAAAAAAAAATATTTTGATGCTTTAATAATAATAAATAATAAATTTTTTTTTTCAAAAAAATTAAACATCACTCCGCGACGTTCGACGCATCGAACCAACCACAAATAAGAGTCTGTTCGCGGGCATTTTTTTTACTTTGTAAATACTTTTTGTAAATATTCTCGTCTCTTTCCTATCTTGTAAAAATTCTCTCTTCTTGTAAATATTTCCAAAAATCAAAAAATCAAAAAAAATTTGTATAACTCACAAAAAATAATAATAAAAAAATTTGCATAACCTTTAAAAAATTCCAAAAAATGAAAATAACCCCAAAATATGAAAAAAATTAGAAAAACTCATAAAAATAAAAAAATTTTATCTTGAATTAAATAATTCGAATACCTCATTTCTTAACCTCTTTGCTCTCCAAAATAATCATTTCGAGTTTATTTATAAGCGAATTTTAATTAATTCTTTATTTACTATTCGTTTATTAATTGTAGCTCGATAGACTTAGATTTCTGGAGTTACAATCGATTTTAAAGATTTTTTTGTCTTTTTGTTATTATAGGGAACTTTTATTTCTCATTTTTACTTCTAATTTTTTTGAATAAAAGCACGTTTTTATGTTAGAAAATAACATTTATGGATTTTATATTATTTCTACTTATGTTTTTAGAAACGTAGGAACGTTCAAATTAAAAAGGTTGCTCTCAAAATATTTTATTAAACTATAGTTTTCTTTTTGAAATAAAAAAAAATCCCTTCCACCTTTTTTTCATGCCTTAATTGGTATGATTCTCCACTCACCTTTAAAAGATCTTATGTCAATGGGGATAAGATTTCGTTCCGTAAACATAGGCACCCAATAATTAAAAAGATTATATGTTAAGGAGTAAGAGGATAAAATTCATTACTCCCATACATATTCATTGGGTTTATTTTTATTTATGAAAAAAAATATTAGGAAATTAAGATTTCATTTTCCTAATTATTCAAAAAAATTATTATTATGGCGGTTCGAGAAAAAATTACCTCGCCTCAAAAATCAAGGCCTCTTCATAAACCGCCAAACCACTTATCCTATTTCATGATTCTAGAATTAATCTAAATCTTTTTGAGAGTATAATTTTTAAATTGAATTATTTCCTATCAATTTCTTTTTAGCTAAAGTTTTTTTCTATAATTTCAATCCATTTTTGTTAAACTAACAAAAAAATTTTTCGCTTTTTTTTCCATTTAGAAGTATTTTTTGAAACAGTTCCTCTATTTATAACGTTTTCATAAGTTAAGATTTAATTCCGAAACCCCAGAAATTCACTTCGATCTTTCTTACAATTAACTTAAGCGTTAGTTAAATTTAGGATTTTTTTTATTCCTTATAAGTTCATCTCCAACTTTTGCTCTGGAAGAGCAAAAGCTTAAGTATGAGGGTATTTGATGAGTTATAAATATACACATTTTTTAGTATTTTATTTAAGTAGTTTTAGAATGTTTTAGCTATTTTCTGTTATTTTTCTTTAATAAATTGTTCATATTTTGTAATTTTTATTTCTAACTTTGTTTTTTTTATTTTCTGAAATTTTTCAGAAAAACTCAAAATTTGACATGACACGCCCATGTCATTAACCCGACACGCCCGTGTCAAGCACTCAACGCCTTCCGCCAGTCGACACTCAATGATTTTACTATTTAACACTCAACGCCGTCCAGACACGCCCCCGTCACGCCCGTGTCCAAGACCCATCATGCCCGTGTCAATGTCGACACTCAATGCTTTTTCAACACTCAATGCTGCCGACATCAGGACTGCCAGCTGTCCAAGTCATGCCCCCATCACGCCCGTGACAGCTGTCCAACTTTTGCTGAGGAGGTGCGGAAGACAAATAGGTTCTATGAGGGACTTCGTGATGAGCTGAGGTTGGCTATCCCGAGTCCGGTGAACCAAGGCTTCCAAGTGTTAGTAGATACAGCCCGTGTGCTTGAGAAGGATTTGAAATGGGTGCAAGACAATAAAAATTTGGCGATGGAAAAGCCGAAGTTCAAAGTTCTGCAGTTGGAACAATCCGAGTTTAGGAAAAGAGATAAGAAGAGGTTTAGGCCTGCTGAACAAACTCAGTCGAATGTTGCTTCGGGAGCAACATATGGGCAATGACGTGTTGAGACACGTATATGTTTTTAATTGTGGGAAGCAGGGACATATAGCCCATGATTGTTGGAGTGGCCCTTCAATGGGTGAGAAAAAGACAGGTGCGTCTTTTGAGGAAAAGGGCAAGGCAGTGACAGAGTCATCTGCGTCCCGGGCGTAACCACGAGTGTACACTCTCGAATTACAAGAGCTACAAAGCTTAAATCGTGAAGAACAACAGCCTCGCATGTATAATATGGAATTACAGGAGGCCATAAAGCGGAGTATGAAGGATGCAGATGAGCGAAAATAGAATAAAGAGTGTTCTTTACTATTTTTGTGATATAATAAAGTACCTATTATATGTATGTTTGTTAAAGACTTGTATTTGTGCGATGCCGTGGGGAGTGACAAGTTGCGACCTCTAAGCTCTAAACCTGGATCGTTTTGTAAATAGTGCAAAAAAGGAGTAGTTGTGTTGGTGTCTATAGTTGAGCTAAATTTCAGGACGAAATTTCTGTAAGTGGGGGGGGGGGGGAGGATTGTAACACCCCAAAAATCCTTGGACTATAGACTGGGCAATACGGCCAGTGACACGGGCTTGTCCAAGGCCGTGTCCTACTCTGTGTACTCGAGTGGATCTCGAGTGGGGCTCGAGTGGGTCTCGAGTGGGTCTCGAGTGGGGCTCGAGTGGGTCTCGAGTGGGTCTCGAGTGAGGTACACGGCCTATGACACGGGCGTGTCCAGCGCCATGTATTGTGAGTTCGACAAAATGATCTCGACGAAATGCAGTCGACGATCCTCGAGAGGCAAGTTGGTTGGGCACACGGCCTGTGATACGAGCATGTCAATGGCCGTGTCCTTATCGGGTTGTGGCCAGGTCTATATAGACAGATGAATACGGGCTGGACACGGGTGTGTCTGAAGCCGTGTCTGACACACGGCCTAGGACACGGGCGTGTACCATGGCTGTGTCCTAGTCTGGAAGAGTCGGTTCCTTTGCCGCTTTAGGCACACGGCCTGCGACACGGGCGTATCACAAAATGTATCAGCCCAAGAAAGTGCTTTTCTTGGCAATTCATGGCCGTTCATTTCCTTCAATTTGTATCCAATGGTCCAGAGATCTTCCTGCTGATATAAGGCTGAGAGTTGAAGGATAAAATCTCATTTATCTTTGGCCATTCTTTTCAAAAGAGGTAGAGAGAGGGGAGAGCAAGGAAGAAGTAGGAGGAGGAATCCGGCTGCCGGAGGAGCTTTAGCGTTCCGAATCGAGAGCCGAGTTCAGATTTGTGGAGGCAAGGCCATTGCGGTGATTTCCATCCAGCTAGTTTTCCATGGCTCCAAAGCAATCGTCAAGGGTAACAATCTCCTTCTTGGACAAGTGAAGTACTCCTTTATGCATGTGCATGGAATCCTCCACCAAGAGGTGGAGAGCGTAAGTGATTCTAGCGGGTTGATAGTTAATATCCCCGGTTGAGTCTGCATCTAGATCCAAAAATGTGTAGTACGGAATAAGCATGCTATGTGAAGCCCATCCAGATGGTTAGTCTGGATTGATGATGTTTATATTGCAAACCGGAGAAGACTCTATGTATGAAACGAGTAGTTTACGGAGCTTATAAGGGTGTCTGTGAATTGTGAATTCTTCCATACCTAGGAAGTTCTGTGTGAGCTCCTTGTGTTGTGTGTGCTGCGTGAATTGTATGCTCTGCATGAGCTGTGTGCTGAACCGAAAAGCAGCTCTGCGTGAGCTATGTGCTGAACAGGAAAGGGAAAGCCGACCCGCGTCAAGATCCGTGCTATTGACGAGTTGAGTAATGGGAAAGGGCTGACCTGTATGTGTTGTGAGAGATCAATTGGTGGAAATGCAAAGGGGGGGGGCTGCGGGCCAAATCCTGGGTTGTTACACTACTGTGGTAAGTCGATCTAGAATGCTCAATGGTTGCCATGAGGTTAACACCTCTGAGTGGGATGGGCGAGGATATCTCCAGCATGCATGTTGTAGTAGACTAATGCCTATAGCCAACAAGTTAAGAACCTCTAATATGTGGTGTTACCAAGGATGTTTCGGTACACCGTAAGCATGCCCTGAGTGCACGGAGCATCTGGCACGAAGGCCTGCGTTTGTAATGATGTTGTGCGTGGGAGCACTTGTTGTGATATATTAATATATATATTATGATTGCGATGCATGCAGGGAAGGAACCACTGCCCCAGGTAAGGGGTAGGGTCGTTATAATTGGTCAGCTGAATGCTGACCGTTGCTTTGTTTATCACCCTTGGGGTGGATGTCCATATGCAGGTGCTGATGGGCTGAATTGGATTGAGCGAGCTAAAGCCCTTGCTGCTTGTAGGCCCTTGAAGGTCGTGCGAATAATTATATTTTCATGTGTGGCCGGCCTACGTGCCGATGTATGAAATCACATCTGTAAAGAGAAACATGTAAGGCCTTAAGGCCGTGAGTGTTTGTGTACTTGTATACATTCCTGTTGATATATATAAATGTGTTGTTTATATATTTAGTTGACATTCATGTGCTGAGTTCTTGCAAGTTAAAACCTTCCGCTAGAATGCTCTAAGTTAAGATGCAAGTAGAAAGTAATTTTGCTATTCATACGTGATTCCGCCGTTTGTCTGTGAAATTAAGCGTGGGGCCCCGGTCGGACCCTCTGTTATATTCCATGTGACGGATGTAGGCGTTTCACAATGAATGAAGTTCTCCATCTAAGCTTTCTCTCTCAGGTAGAGCTAAAGAAGTTTGAGGAATCCAACTCAGATCCATCATGTATATTGGCCATATAAGAGGAACTGGATCAATTCAAGAGATATAAGGTCTGGAAACTAGTCCATAAGCCTCACAACCACAATGTCACTAGGACAAAGTGGGTATTTAGAAACAAGCTGGATGAACAAGCATTTATCATAAAGAACAAAGCAAGACTGGTTCCAAAAGGGTACATACAAGAAGAAAGAATAGACTTTGATCAGACTTTTACACCAGTGGCTAGATTGGAAGCTATAAGGTTGTTTCAAGCATATGCACTCACAAAAGGTATAAGGTTCATCAAATGGATATGAAGTCTATATTCCTCAATGGAGATTTAAAAGAGAAAGTATATGTAGAACAACCCCCATGTTTTGTAAATTCCTCTCATCTTAGTTATGTATATTACTTAAGGAAAGCATTGTATAGCCTAAAACAGGCACCTAGAGTCTGGTATGAAACCCAGTCTAACTTTCTCATTGAAAATAAATTTTCATGGGGAATGATAGATAGTACATTATTCCTATGGGAAGTTAAAGGCAAGATTCTATTAGTGCAAATCTATGTAGATGATATCATATTTGGATCTACAGATAATAATATTTGCAAAAAAGTTTGATAAACTTATGCAGGGGAAATTTGAAATGTGTAGTATGAGAGGGTTTGAAGTATTTCTTAGGGCTCTTATGAAATAATCTGAAGATGGGATCTTCATCTCTCAAACCAAATTCACAAAAGAGCTTATCAAGAAGTTTGGGATAGAAAGTGCAACCTCTACGAGGACTCCAATAGGCTCTAATGTATCTCTAGATAAGGATGAAAAAGGGAAACCTTACGATGAAACCATGTATAAATGTATAATTGGATCCCTGCTCTACCTAACTTCTAGTAGACCAGACATTATGTTTTCCACATGTGTTTGTGGTAGGTATCAAGTGAACCCTAAGGGATCTCACTACATCTCTATCAAGAGGATTCTAAGATACCTTAAGGGTACACATAATCTTGGCTTATGGTACCTGAGGAGTAATCATTTTGAGATCACAGGCTTCTCAGATGCAGACTTTACATCTATTTGTGCTGTGTGAATTGTATGCTCTACATGAGCTGTGTGCTGAACTAGAAAGCGGCTCTGCATGAGCTGTGTGCTGAACAGGAAAGGGAAAGCCGACCCGCGTCAAGATCTGTGCTATTGACGAGTTGAGCAATGAGAAAGGGCTGGCCTGGACCTGTGTTGTGAGAGATCGATTGGTGGTAATGCAATGGGGGGGGGGGGGCTGCGGGTCAAATCTCGGGTTATTACACTACTATGGTAGGTCGATTTAGAATGCTCAATGGTTACCGTGAGGTGAACATTTCTGAGTGGGATGGGCGAGGATGTATCCAGCATGCGTGTTGTAGTAGACTAATGCCCATAGCAAACAAGTTAAGAACCACTAATAGATGGTGTTACCAAGGATGATTCGGTACACCATAAGCGTGCCCTGAGTGCACGGAGCGTCTGGCACGAAGGTCAGCATTTGTGATGATGTTGTGTGTGAGAGCACTTATTTTGATATATAAATATATATGTTGTGATTGCGATTCATACAGGGAAGGAACCACTGCCGCGGGTAAGGGGTAGGGTCGTTATAATTGGTTAGCTGAATGCTGACCATTGCTTTGTTTATCACCCTTGAGGTGGATGTCCATATACAGGTGTTGACAGGCTGAATTGGATTGAGTGGGCTGAAGCCCTTGCTGCTTGTAGGCCCTTGAAGGCCGTGCGAAGAATTATATTTTCATGTGTGGCAGGCCTGCGTGCCGATGTATGAAACCACATCTGTAAAGAGAAACTTGTAAGGCCTTAAGGCCGTGAGTGTTTGTGTACTTGTATACATTCCTTGTGATATATTGATGAGTTGTAAATATATGCATTTTTTACTATTTTATTTAAGTAGTTTTAGAATGTTTTAGCTATTTTCTGTTATTTTTCTTTAATAAATTATTCATATTTTGTAATTTTTATTTCTAACTTAGTTTTTTTGTTTTCTGAAATTTTTCAGAAAAACTCAAAATTTGACCTGAAACGCCCGTTTCATAAACCCGACACGCCCGTGTCAAGCACTCAACGCCTTCCTCCAGTCGAGACTCAATGATTTTATTGTTTAACACTCAACACCGTCCAGACACGCCCCAGTCACGCCCGTGTCCAAGACCCGTCACGCCCGTGTCAATGTCGACACTCAACGCTTTTTCAACACTCAACGCTGCCTGACATTAGGACTGCCAGCTGTCCAAGTCATGCCCCCCGTCACGCCCGTGACTGACACCTGTCACGCCCGTGATAAACACGTGTCACTTCCTGAACCTTCCAGAATGATGTCAGCTACCGGATTTCGCCAAGTCAAACACGGCTTTGACCGATACGCCCCCTGTCACGCCCGTGACCTTGGGCGTGTCAAGCCCAAAAAATTGTCTATAAATAAAAGCTTTCAGAAAGCTTTTCTTGTCCACTTTTTGACCACTTTGCTTAGGGGAGGTGCTGCCCAAGTGAATTCCAAATGTTATGTAAGGGAATTTTATCTCCCTCCCTCTCTCTTAGTTTGTATTAGGTTGTTTGTTTTAGCTTTTCATGTAATAGTTTTTTGGTTAATAAAATGTTAGACTTTTCTCTCTTGCATAGTATGAAATGTTCATTTGGAAGCGCCCTTCTTATGTAATTTTTCGTTCCCTTTTTTATTCTTTTTATGTTTTCTTCATTTAAAGCTTTCATAACTTAGCTTAGCTTAGGAAATTTTCCGCATTTCTAGCCGTTACGCCGCCCATTTTGTTTTCATTCTCCGTACTTGTTTAGGTTTAGGTTTCTATTTTTAGCTTTATTTTCATTCTTATAGCCTTATAAAAACCTCTTTCAAGGTGTTCGTTTTTATTTTCTTTAACTTAGGCACTTTATGAATGTAAAACTTTTCGTCCTTTTTAGCTTTATTTTCACTTTTTAGGAGTTTTTATAAAAATATAAGAATGAAAATATAGTCATTTTAATTTTTCGCCAACTTCACATTTGCGTTTATTTGCAAAACTTTTCGCTCCGTTTAATTTTTATTTTGTCTTTTGTATGCATTTCTATCGCATTCTAGCGGTAGAAATGCAGTTGTTTTAATTTTTAGAGCACTTTGTTTTTCCTATTTTTTGCAAGTGTGCATGCGTGTATGAGTTAGTTTTATAGCTTTATTTCATTTCTGTAGAGTGCGTGTGTGCGTATACATTTATTTCTGCCTACTCGTTAAGAGTTAAATGGCGCACCGCTTTCATTTCTCGCCCACTCGTTTGAGTGGGACTTGTCTTTTTATTGCTTTCATTTTCTTCTTACTCACTTGAGTAGGAAAACTTTGTGTGCGTGCGTGCGTTTTCATTTCTATAGAGTGCATGCGTGTATGAGATAAATTTACCCCCGCCCACTCATTTGAGCCGGGATTCGCATTTACTGCTTTCTTCTCCCGCCCACTCGCTTGAGCCGGGACTCGCAATTTTCTGCTTTATTTACTGCTTTCTTTACAGCTTTCATTTTAAGCTTTCTAGCGTAAATGTCCCCATTCCGATGAGTGGCTAACCGCTCTTAGCCCTCAATATCGAAGAGCATTGAGACAGATAAAATAGCTTTAAATAATTAAAGGTCCTGTTTTTCAGTTTAATTAAATTTCTTAAGGTTTGCCCCGGGTTAACGACGCGTAGGACCGCATATCGATGTGCGGGCTCTATTTTCGTTATCCATACACAACGCCGAGAGGCCGTGCGTATGGACCGATCACCCTTGGGTAAAGAGAGCTCCGCGCTAACCCTCAAGAGAGGAGGCGCGTGACTCTACCGGATTGGGTTCCCCACCTAATAGCGGGGTTCTTAGCATAATGCGGGCGTTAAGAGGAATCCTTCATCGGACTAACGTTCGGTCGAATAGCCTTAGCGTTCAGGTGAGCAATATCCCTAAACCAAGGTGAGCTCATATCTATTGAACCTCTACGGCCAAGTCTCCGCCTTAATTAATTTGAAATTTAGGATCTCTTTTTATTAAAAGTTATTTTAGTTCAATTTCCTTTTTGATATCGTCGCGCTGAGTTCTTCATCGGCCTTCTGCACTTCATTTCCTGCTTTAATCTTTCAGCATTTATTATCCTGCTTTTATTATTATGCACTTTTTATATTTTTTTGCCATTTTCATTTTTATAACCAAACCTAAAATATTATCGGTAAAATAGTAGGTATTTCAGGGAAAGAGTAAAAATAGCTAAGCCGACCCTGAGAACAATACGACCCCGATATTCCTCTCCGGGAATATTCTGTACTACACGCGATAGGTGCACTTGCCTCCCTTTCATTAAAACTCGGTCTAAAACCCTTTTTTTATATTAAATAAATTAGTGTGTCCTGCCTTTCTTTCTAATAAATATAACCACCGCTTTTCCTTTAATAAACCATTAAACCCCAACCCGCGGGGCGCCGCGAGTTTTAACCATCAAGTTTTTGGCACCGTTGCCGGGGAGAATTTCGACTTACTATTTTGAATTTTTGAAAACTATTAATTTTACCTTTTATTTCTATAAAAAAAAGAAAAAAAAATGGCCACCAAAAAAATATATTCATAATAATAATAATAGCAATAATAATAAAAAATATAATAATTATAAAACAACTTAAAAAAAAATTTAAAACTAAAAAACTTAAAAATAAAAAAAAATAACAACATAAGAAACTTAAAAAACTAAAAAAATTTTAAAAACTAAAAAAAAAAATTTTTGATGAAAAATTTTATTTTCTTCCAAAAATTCAAAATTCAAAAAAATAAATAAAAATAAATAATATATATATATATATTTATTTTATTTGCCTTTAACTTATTTTCATCTTATTTTCTATTTTCAAAAAAAAAAATCAAAACTAAAAAAAAAAACTAAAAACATAAACTTAAAAATCTAGAAAAATTCAAAAAACTAAAAAAAAATATATAAAACAAAAAAATTAATTATATATTTATTTTGTCGCTTCGGCGCGCTTCACTATTGTGAGCGCTAGGGGAACGCATATCGGTCACGCTCTTAGCTAAGACGTTAGCTTACGAGTAACACTCATTCGCGCCCCTACCACCCGCACATTTTCGCCGAATTTATCTTTTTTGTTTTTTATATTATATATTTTTTGCTATTTTCTTCTAACTTTTGCATGTCTTAATTTAACGGGACTCCCCGAACACGTTTTCAGGGAAGTTTCTTTAACTCCTATTTTTTTTTGTACATAACTACTTAGTTTCTTTTTTTATATATATATGTCTCGTTCCTCATACTTAGTACAACATTGGGGACAATGTTTGACTTAAGTATGAGGGTGTTTCCTATTTTCTATCCTTTTATTTCCTGCACTTAAAGAAAAAAATTCCAATTTTTTTTTTTTTGCAAAAATAAAAAACTTCAAAAAAAAAAATATTTTGATGCTTTAATAATAATAAATAATAAATTTTTTTTTTCAAAAAAATTAAACATCACTCCGCGACGTTCGACGCATCGAACCAACCACAAATAAGAGTCTGTTCGCGGGCATTTTTTTTACTTTGTAAATACTTTTTGTAAATATTCTCGTCTCTTTCCTATCTTGTAAAAATTCCCTCTTCTTGTAAATATTTCCAAAAATAAAAAAATCAAAAAAAATTTGTATAACTCACAAAAAATAATAATAAAAAAATTTGCATAACCTTTAAAAAATTCCAAAAAATGAAAATAACCCCAAAATATGAAAAAAGTTAGAAAAACTCATAAAAATAAAAAATTTTTATCTTGAATTAAATAATTCGAATACCTCATTTCTTAACCTCTTTGCTCTCCAAAATAATCATTTCGAGTTTATTTATAAGCGAATTTTAATTAATTCTTTATTTACTATTCGTTTATTAATTGTAGCTCGATAGACTTAGATTTCTGGAGTTACAATCGATTTTAAAGATTTTTTTGTCTTTTTGTTATTATAGGGAACTTTTATTTCTCATTTTTACTTCTATTTTTTTTGAATAAAAGCACGTTTTTATGTTAGAAAATAACATTTATGGATTTTATATTATTTCTACTTATGTTTTTAGAAACGTAGGAACGTTCAAATTAAAAAGGTTGCTCTCAAAATATTTTATTAAACTATAGTTTTCTTTTTGAAATAAAAAAAAAATCCCTTCCACCTTTTTTTCATGCCTTAATTGGTATGATTCTCCACTCACCTTTAAAAGATCTTATGTCAATGGGGATAAGATTTCGTCCCGTAAACATAGGCACCCAATAATTAAAAAGATTATATGTTAAGGAGTAAGAGGATAAAATTCATTACTCCCATACATATTCATTGGGTTTATTTTTATTTATGAAAAAAAATATTAGGAAAATAAGATTTCATTTTCCTAATTATTCAAAAAAATTATTATTATGGCGGTTCGAGAAAAAATTACCTCGCCTCAAAAATCAAGGCCTCTTCATAAACCGCCAAACCACTTATCCTATTTCATGATTCTAGAATTAATCTAAATCTTTTTGAGAGTATAATTTTTAAATTGAATTATTTCCTATCAATTTCTTTTTAGCTAAAGTTTTTTCTATAATTTCAATCCATTTTTGTTAAACTAACAAAAAAAATTTTCGCTTTTTTTTCCATTTAGAAGTATTTTTTGAAACAGTTCCTCTATTTATAACGTTTTCATAAGTTAAGATTTAATTCCGAAACCCCAGAAATTCACTTCGATCTTTCTTACAATTAACTTAAGCGTTAGTTAAATTTAGGATTTTTTTTATTCCTTATAAGTTCATCTCCAACTTTTGCTCTAGAAGAGCAAAAGCTTAAGTATGAGGGTATTTGATGAGTTATAAATATACACATTTTTTAGTATTTTATTTAAGTAGTTTTAGAATGTTTTAGCTATTTTCTGTTATTTTTCTTTAATAAATTGTTCATATTTTGTAATTTTTATTTCTAACTTTGTTTTTTTTATTTTCTGAAATTTTTCAGAAAAACTCAAAATTTGACATGACACGCCCATGTCATTAACCCGACACGCCCGTGTCAAGCACTCAACGCCTTCCGCCAGTCGACACTCAATGATTTTACTATTCAACACTCAACGCCGTCCAGACACGCCCCCGTCACGCCCGTGTCCAAGACCCATCATGCCCGTGTCAATGTCGACACTCAATGCTTTTTCAACACTCAATGCTGCCGACATCAGGACTGCCAGCTGTCCAAGTCATGCCCCCATCACGCCCGTGACAGCTGTCCAACTTTTGCTGAGGAGGTGTGGAAGACAAATAGGTTCTATGAGGGACTTCGTGATGAGCTGAAGTTGGCTATCCCGAGTCCGGTGAACCAAGGCTTCCAAGTGTTAGTAGATACAGCCCGTGTGCTTGAGAAGGATTTGAAACGGGTGCAAGACAATAAAAACTTGGCGATGGAAAAGCCGAAGTTCAAAGTTCTGCAGTTGGAACAATCCGAGTTTAGGAAAAGAGATAAGAAGAGGTTTAGGCCTGCTGAACAAACTCAGTCGAATGTTGCTTCGGGAGCAACATATGGGCAATGACGTGTTGAGACACGTATATGTTTTTAATTGTGGGAAGCAGGGACATATAGCCCATGATTATTGGAGTTGCCCTTCAATGGGTGAGAAAAAGACAGGTGCGTCTTTTGAGGAAAAGGGCAAGGCAGTGACAGAGTCATCTGCGTCCCGGGCGTAACCACGAGTGTACACTCTCGAATTACAAGAGCTGCAAAGCTTAAATCGTGAAGAACAACAGCCTCGCGTGTATAATATGGAATTACAGGAGGCCATAAAGCGGAGTATGAAGGATGCAGATGAGCGAAAATAGAATAAAGAGTGTTCTTTACTATTTTTGTGATATAATAAAGTACCTATTATATGTATGTTTGTTAAAGACTTGTATTTGTGCGATGCCGTGGGGAGTGACAAGTTGCGACCTCTAAGCTCTAAACCTGGATCGTTTTGTAAATAGTGCAAAAAAGGAGTAGTTGTGTTGGTGTCTATAGTTGAGCTAAATTTCAGGACGAAATTTCTATAAGTGGGGGGGGGGGGGGAGGATTGTAACACCCCAAAAATCCTTGGACTATAGACTGGGCAATACGGCCAGTGACACGGGCTTGTCCAAGGCCGTGTCCTACTCTGTGTACTCGAGTGGATCTCGAGTGGGGCTCGAGTGGGTCTCGAGTGGGTCTCGAGTGGGGCTCGAGTGGGTCTCGAGTGGGTCTCGAGTGAGGTACACGGCCTATGACACGGGCGTGTCCAGCGCCATGTATTGTGAGTTCGACAAAATGATCTCGACGAAATGCAGTCGACGATCCTCGAGAGGCAAGTTGGTTGGGCACACGGCCTGTGATACGAGCATGTCAATGGCCGTGTCCTTATCGGGTTGTGGCCAGGTCTATATAGACAGATGAATACGGGCTGGACACGGGTGTGTCTGAAGCCGTGTCTGACACACGGCCTGGGACACGGGCGTGTACCATGGCTGTGTCCTAGTCTGGAAGAGTCGGTTCCTTTGCCGCTTTAGGCACACGGCCTGCGACACGGGCGTATCACAAAATGTATCAGCCCAAGAAAGTGCTTTTCTTGGCAATTCATGGTCGTTCATTTCCTTCAATTTGTATCCAATGGTCCAGAGATCTTCCTGCTGATATAAGGCTGAGAGTTGAAGGATAAAATCTCATTTATCTTTGGCCATTCTTTTCAAAAGAGGTAGAGAGAGGGGAGAGCAAGGAAGAAGTAGGAGGAGGAATCCGGCTGCCGGAGGAGCTTTAGCGTTCCGAATCGAGAGCCGAGTTCAGATTTGTGGAGGCAAGGCCATTGCGGTGATTTCCATCCAGCTAGTTTTCCATGGCTCCAAAGCAATCGTCAAGGGTAACAATCTCCTTCTTGGACAAGTGAAGTACTCCTTTATGCATGTGCATGGAATCCTCCACCAAGAGGTGGAGAGCGTAAGTGATTCTAGCGGGTTGATAGTTAATATCCCCGGTTGAGTCTGCATCTAGATCCAAAAATGTGTAGTACGGAATAAGCATGCTATGTGAAGCCCATCCAGATGGTTAGTCTGGATTGATGATGTTTATATTGCAAACCGGAGAAGACTCTATGTATGAAACGAGTAGTTTACGGAGCTTATAAGGGTGTCTGTGAATTGTGAATTCTTCCATACCTAGGAAGTTCTGTGTGAGCTCCTTGTATTGTGTGTGCTGTGTGAATTGTATGCTCTGCATGAGCTGTGTGCTGAACCGAAAAGCAGCTCTGCGTGAGCTATGTGCTGAACAGGAAAGGGAAAGCCGACCCGCGTCAAGATCCGTGCTATTGACGAGTTGAGTAATGGGAAAGGGCTGACCTGTATGTGTTGTGAGAGATCAATTGGTGGAAATGTAATAAGGGGGGGGGGGGGGGGGGGGGCTGCGGGCCAAATCCTGGGTTGTTACACTACTGTGGTAAGTCGATCTAGAATGCTCAATGGTTGCCATGAGGTTAACACCTCTGAGTGGGATGGGCGAGGATGTCTCCAGCATGCATGTTGTAGTAGACTAATGCCTATAGCCAACAAGTTAAGAACCTCTAATATGTGGTGTTACCAAGGATGTTTCGGTACACCGTAAGCATGCCCTGAGTGCACGGAGCATCTGGCACGAAGGCCTGCGTTTGTAATGATGTTGTGCGTGAGAGCACTTGTTGTGATATATTAATATATATATTGTGATTGCGATGCATGCAGGGAAGGAACCACTGCCCCAGGTAAGGGGTAGGGTCGTTATAATTGGTCAGCTGAATGCTGACCGTTGCTTTGTTTATCACCCTTGGGGTGGATGTCCATATGCAGGTGCTGATGGGCTGAATTGGATTGAGCGAGCTAAAGCCCTTGCTGCTTGTAGGCCCTTGAAGGTCGTGCGAATAATTATATTTTCATGTGTGGCCGGCCTACGTGCCGATGTATGAAATCACATCT
This sequence comes from Platanthera zijinensis, assembly GCA_039513925.1. NCBI lineage: Eukaryota > Viridiplantae > Streptophyta > Magnoliopsida > Asparagales > Orchidaceae > Platanthera > Platanthera zijinensis. The sequence continues at coordinate 68,233,617 of CM077092.1, read as the reverse complement.
GTAAAGAGAAACATGTAAGGCCTTAAGGCCGTGAGTGTTTGTGTACTTGTATACATTCCTGTTGATATATATAAATGTGTTGTTTATATATTTAGTTGACATTCATGTGATGAGTTCTTGCAAGTTAAAACCTTCCGCTAGAATGCTCTAAGTTAAGATGCAAGTAGAAAGTAATTTTGATATTCATACGTGATTCCGCCGTTTGTCTGTGAAATTATGCGTGGGGCCCCGGTCGGACCCTCTGTTATATTCCATGTGACGGATGTAGGCGTTTCACAATGAATGAAGTTCTCCATCTAAGCTTTCTCTCTCAGGTAGAGCTAAAGAAGTTTGAGGAATCCAACTCAGATGCATCATGTATATTGGCCATGTAAGAGGAACTGGATCAATTCAAGAGATATAAGGTCTGGAAACTAGTCCATAAGCCTCACAACCACAATGTCACTAGGACAAAGTGGGTATTTAGAAACAAGCTGGATGAACAAGCATTTATCATAAAGAACAAAGCAAGACTGGTTCCAAAAGGGTACATACAAGAAGAAAGAATAGACTTTGATCAGACTTTTACACCAGTGGCTAGATTGGAAGCTATAAGGTTGTTTCAAGCATATGCACTCACAAAAGGTATAAGGTTCATCAAATGGATATGAAGTCTATATTCCTCAATGGAGATTTAAAAGAGAAAGTATATGTAGAACAACCCCCATGTTTTGTAAATTCCTCTCATCTTAATTATGTATATTACTTAAGGAAAGCATTGTATAGCCTAAAACAGGCACCTAGAGTTTGGTATGAAACCAGTCTAACTTTCTCATTGAAAATAAATTTTCATGGTGAATGATAGATAGTACATTATTCCTATGGGAAGTTAAAGGCAAGATTCTGTTAGTGCAAATCTATGTAGATGATATCATATTTGGATCTACAGATAATAATATTTGCAAAAAAGTTTGATAAACTTATGCAGGGGAAATTTGAAATGTGTAGTATGAGAGGGTTGAAGTATTTCTTAGGGCTCTTATGAAATAATCTGAAGATGGGATCTTCATCTCTCAAACCAAATTCACAAAAGAGCTTATCAAGAAGTTTGGGATAGAAAGTGCAACCTCTACGAGGACTCCAATAGGCTCTAATGTATCTCTAGATAAGGATGAAAAAGGGAAACCTTACGATGAAACCATGTATAAATGTATAATTGGATCCCTGTTCTACCTAACTTCTAGTAGACCAGACATTATGTTTTCCACATGTGTTTGTGGTAGGTATCAAGTGAACCCTAAGGGATCTCACTACATCTCTATCAAGAGGATTCTAAGATACCTTAAGGGTACACATAATCTTGGCTTATGGTACCTGAGGAGTAATCATTTTGAGATCACAGGCTTCTCAAATGCAGACTTTACAGCATGTAAGGAAGACCGAAAAAGCACTTCAGGGACATATCAATTCCTTGGAAGAAGACCGATCACCCGAAATAGTAAGAAGCAGACCAATATGGCCATATCAATAGCAGAATCAAAATACATCTCAGCTGGAAGCTATTGTGCTCAATTTATTTGGATACAACATCAACTCTAAGATTAAAACATCCAGCTAAGAAAAACACCATTATTTTGTGATTCATCTAGTACAATCTCAATTGCCAAAAATCTTTATCACATAGAAGGACTAAGCACATTGAGATAAGGTATCACTTCATCAGAGAGAATGTAGAAAAAAATATCTATCTTGAGTTTGTCCCCGCTGACAAGCAAGTGGTAGACATCTTTACTAAGCCTCTGAATGAATAGAAGTTCAATTATTTCAAAATTGAACTAGGCATGTTGAATCTAGAATGAATTTAATGTATAACCTTTCCACTAGATGATCTACTTTTGCACTCCTTTTTACTATTTTATTTTGGTTTGCCAGTAAAATCTAGGGCCTTAACAAAGATGCATGCAATATGCTGGATAAGGAAAAATGCTGACTTCATGGGAAAACAGACAAGGAATTAAAATTTCTATAGACACACCTTATTTCTACAGATTTAATTCCAAATACAGGTACGCACCTTTTGGAATCCCTTTTTTATATTAATAAAATAGAAATAGTGGGAACATTAGGTTAAATAAGCAGTAAAATTCCCAAACATCGGCACAAAGGTTCTCGCACTCTTGCTCCTATTCAACATAAAAAATCTTCTCTCCTTCCAACCCTTGCTTCATCGATAGTGCCTAAAGAAAGCTCATCAGACAAGATTAAAACTGGGAGTGAGGCCATCAGGGGCGGCTTCAGAACCGACTCAGAAGAGATAAAAAATGTCATCTTCTTATTAAGTGCGGCAGGATTAGAGGTAATCATATCTGAACTAACCAGAATAGTGCCCATAGCAGTGAAGGAATTTTTAAGAATGCAGAAGTAATCAATTTAGGATCTAATATCAAAATTACTATGTTAAATAGGTGTCTATGAGTTACTATAAGAAGTATTAGCTGCCATCTTGAACCCCCTACTCTCACAGAAGATGAAGAGGGAGAGGAAATCATAAAAGAAGACCATGTTGCAGGCCTGGAATGGTGCGACTACTTTGGAGAAGAGTATGGATCCTTGGAGAAGAACGACATGAACCCTCCTAGAAAACTTATAGCTGAAATTGTAGGGAGGGCTCTGTTATGTAAACCAAGATCGCGTGATCCGATTTCCAAGGAAATGCTTAATATTATGACTGTTGTCATACTGACAAAAAGGACTGACTGGAGCTAACTAGTGTTCATAAAGCTGACAAGGTGTCTGACTACCTCCAACATGTAGAGGATTGTATTTATATATATCTCAAAGAGTCTAGGAGACATGCTGAATGAGGCACCCGAAGTACCATTGCATTACCTTAAGAGAATGGATTACATAATAATAGAGAGGTGGGAAAAACCTTTCCCCAAAACTGAAGGAAAGGATCAAGCTCCTAGCACTCCCAATGATAGGAGAAGGAGAAGGAGAAGGATGTTGCAAGTCCTAAGGAGAAGATGGCTGCTAAGAAAAGAAGAGTTAAGAAGAAGGTAGAACCATCTACAAGTTCTATCCCCTCTTACAGTCATATTGAGGGGGAGCATACAAGAGAACACTTCCCTAAAATTCTTGGTCCTCTGGTTCCTGAAGATTTAGAAAGCACAGCCCCTATAGAAGAATCCAATGGTGTGGATGAATAGGGGATGATAGAAGTGGGAGAAGTTCACCAAGAACTTACTGCCCAATGCAATGTTGAGATGAATCAAGAAGAAGTTCTTAAGGAACCTACTCCTTAATATACTATTACAGAAGTTCTATAAGCATCCACATTTCATACTAAAGTGGTGGAAGGAGAAATTCATTAAAACATCTCTCTCCTAGGTATAATTGAGGGGGATCCTGTTCCTGAGGACTCTGTCTAAGAGACTGAAGTGATTGAATCTACTGAAGAAATTCTGGGGGAGTCAGATCAGGATAACTCTGCCCAAGGCAAGATAGCTCTAGAAGAGGTGGAGCATAAGATCTATGAAGTAGAAGCATCAGTAGTGACCCTAATTTCTCATGCTGAGGAAAGTTTTACAGAATTTATCCCCATAGGAAATGAGATAATGGTGTGGAAGGGTAAGCTTGTGCTGGAAGAACTAGACACTGTCAAAAGGACCTCACAACAATCCACTCTTAATTGCATGTATGAAGGTTATGAGCCCCCAACATGCACCTCCTGAAGACCCAATGAAGAAGTGCCTCAAGCCTCCACTCGCCCAAAAAATGAAGAACCCAGTTCTTTCATGATCCAGCTCCAACAGATGATGGATAGCCAAAGAAAAAGCATGAAAAAATTTGTATAAAAGTCTATGCAAGGGTTAAGGAAAGAGATGAATGATAAATTCTCAGCAGTTGAAAGACAGATGCACCATCTGAACACCCAGACACTAATTCTTCACCAAAGCTGCATCAGTAGTAGATTTGACAGCCAAATAGAATGGCATAACTCATCTGGGCATTTAGAAAGTGATAGATAATCAACATGCCACTGGACAAAATCTTTACCAACCATTCCAAGACATTTACAATACGATGGCTGACTACAGAATGGATATCATAGAAAGAATGGACTTCTGCAACCAACTATTAGACGATCATCTCCTACACACAAAGAACACAGTGGTTGCAGGAGTCAACATGATGAAAAAAGAATTAGTGAAGGACAAGAGGCAACCTGCAAAGACATATTTGAAGAAATCAGAAAGTGGAAGAAAGTCATAACTCGATATTTTGCACAAGCTATCTAGACCACTAATACAATCAGGGAAGATCTAAATCTGGATCTACTGTATTATTCTTCTCAACCAATCATCTTAGAATCAAACCCAGCTGTAAACTATGATCACATCCCTCCTAAGAATTATGAAGAAGCCCGTGAAGAGTATGATCACCCTCCTCTAACTGAGCAAGGAGAATCCTCATCCAGAAAAATGAGAGTTGGTCAAGTTTAGGAAGATATCTTGCAGGCTAAATATAGAAGAATTATTGTAATTCAGAATTTGTCAGGATATGAGGCGTGGAGTCCCATATCCAAAAACACCATATTATATACATATGAAAACTTTAGCAAGCATGGGATAATTATTTCCAGATATGATAACTCAATGGAATGGAAGAAACATGAGGACCAAGAGACTATGAGGAGAATTCACAGAAGGAAAAACCCACATGGTCCTCCTACTCCAAAATACATTTCAATGCCAATGGGCTACTTCCAGAGACAAAAGAGGAAGGCTTAAGGAGAAGACTTCTAAGTGCTAAGAATCCTTGGGGCTGACCTAACTTGTGTTTTTCGGGTCATTTACTATGTTTAACTTAATATAGACTCCACTGATTTTAGAATTATTAATATAAATCTGGAATGATTCTCTTTGTGCAAATTTGTCTTTACTTCATGTTATATATATATGGTTATTGTCATATGAGGTTCTGACTTATTCAAATAAGGAGAGATTGGTGGGAATATTGTCCATAAGATTCCTCATTTGAATAAGACCTCAAGATGACAATAAACATCTTGTATTTGATGAACTATTTAGTTTTTGTATGACAGGTAGAACTAGAGTGCATGGCTAATGTATTGTTAGACAAGGTCACCTAAACAGGGTCTTGCCCGTGTAATCCTCAATGAGCAAAACTTATGTTGACCTCTATCCTAATCATATATTAGACATATCACTATCATGGGGGAAGCCTCTAGAGTTAACATGAATCAAAGGTAGAAATAAGAAATTGTCCAAGTCAAATGTCAGGTGCATAGGAAAAATACTAAGTGTTTTGTTGATTACATCGACTGCATAACTCAGGAAAATATCAAGTGCATCGAATGCATAGCTAGAGAAAAGTTTGACTACATCAGGTTCAAACTTAAGGTAAAGTAAAGTATCGAAGGTATAGATAAGTTCTTTATCAACTATATCAACTACATCGTTGAGTAAAGTATTGGCTGCATTGACTGCATCGTTGAGAAAAGTATCGATTGCACCGAATGCATCATTGAGAAAAGCATCTACTGCATCATTAATAAAGTTGCTGTCTACATAGTTCAAAGTTTGTTGAGTGCATCGACTGCACTGTGACAGGAATCCGTCTACAGATTCTGACGGCTAAGTGTTGGGTGTTTCCATATTAGTCCTTAGTGTATTTTAAGCTGGTTGGATATAAATTAGAAGGGGCTTAAGACTTTGTATATGACATCATTTTAAGGTTACTTAGAAATATTTTCACCTGCTTGACACATGACACAACAGCTGTCTCCTTAAATCTAAGCCCGGATTGCACAGAAAAATTGAATTAAATTGAAATACCATATTTATTGCATGATTTGAGGGGGGCTGCTAGAAGGAAGGAATATTTACATTAATTTGAGAATAATTCCTTATTCTGAATCCTTCCTTAGGCAAAATTTTCTAGCCGTTTCAATATTCAATTTACAGATTCTTGCCTAAAGAACTTTTGTTGGTCGTTGAAGATTTTCATATCCATCTTGAAACCTTATGCTGACTAAGTCCACTATAAAAGGGGACTTAAAAGAATGTGCAAATAAGCATTATTACACAGAGATCTTTCATGCCATTTTCTCTCTAAGTTTCATGTGCAAGATTTAAGCAGTGAACAATCAGCTAAGTCCAATTCATCCTTCATCTACTATAAGCAACACAAAGTAATTCTTCCAAGTTCTTGCTAGGCAACATTTCTCCAAAGAATCTTTCTTTCTTTCAAGGTGTACTTGAACAAGCATTCAACAATCTTCAAGCCAACTCATTCAAGTGCTGATTAAGGGAAGAAGGAAGCCTGCACAGTGCTTCTTATTAAAGACTCCGTCCTTGCTTGATTGAGTCAAAATCTTGTAAACACTTCTCATTTGTAGGATCTTTAAGATCTAAGTTGTAGGACTTATTTATCCTGAGTTGTAGGGCTTATATTAAACCTGACTTGTATGGCTTGTTTAGCCTGAGTGGTAGGATCTGTGAAGGATCTGAGCTATAGGATCTTGTGATAAAATATTTGAGTGGTAGGACCTATGTTGAAGGTCTGAGGTAGGGGAATTGTGTTCCTGAGTTGTAAGATCTTAGGATCTAAGAAAAGTTTTGCGATGTTTGGCCTTAGTTAGGTCTCTTATAGATAGGTGAAGGGGGAAGTGGATGTACCCATATTTGGGGAACCATTATAAATCCTTTTGTAATGCTGTATGCTTGTTATGGTTTTCTATTTTATCGTGCTCAGAAAAAGAAAACTACAAGAAAAATTAAATAAGTCAAAACATGTTCACCCCCCTCTAGGTGAGTAGCAACCCTTATGTTTCACCTGCTCCATCAGAACCTTCATAGGCTCAAGCTGACTATTCAACTCATTTAGTGCCGCCTAGCACTCTTTGTTTAGTTCTTCGAACGTTCAAACTAATTGTGGAGGTGTCGCGACAAGTATTCGACCAATTATGTGGAAGTCGCTAGTTCGTTTGGGGTTGTAACAAAAAAGCAAGTTCATAATTCTTTGCTTAAGAAGATCACAATAAGCAAATTTTTAAAGAACAAGACCGCTAGTCCACCAGGTTCTTCTTGCCTGGTTATAGTAGTGACCTGGTAATTATCGAAAATAGTGTGACTTAACCGCTCAGGGTCAATTCAAAAAAACTGTCCACCCTAGTCTCAATGAGTATTTTTTCTTCTCTTGTCCAACTCATTAGTGGAAAGAACGATGTCTTCGGTCTCTGTTATAACCTTCACCGATCTCTTTTCTCCAGGGAGGAGAACTGTAAAGAGGCACTAGCTTGATATTCTTTGGTGCTAGTTTCAGTTTACCTGACCATAGAAGGTTGGAAATGACCTCCATCTCCTCTACTTCCCTCCTGTCCGCATTTTCTTTTTTCCTTGGCTGCCTTATCAGCCGCAATCTCCTCCCGATGTTTTTTTTCTCATCCCCTTTCGAGATAACACCAGAAGCCTGCTTCTCTCAAACTTTAACTTCTAGAACCTGTATGTCAGAATCTTTAACCTCCAGGTCTCCAAGAGCGGGCTGAATAACCTCCTTTAGAAATTCATTAATCTCCTCGTACTTGTCCAAGTTTTGCATGATCTCATCAGTAGAGATGCTGATTGGGGATAACACAGTCTTGTTACCTAGGGTAGTAGCAGGAGTCACCAGTGTAGTCTCATGGACCTCCTTGTCACACGTTCTGTGCTGAAGGATAGTAGCACCAACTCTTACAAAGACATTAAGTTATTTATTCTTTTTGAGCTTCTTACTTACCCACTCATCATCAGTCATATCCTTCCTAGCCTTCTTCTTCCCACTTGACTTAGATGCCAACTCCTTTTGGTGTCATTGTTTTGCTGCGATCTCACTAAACTTCTACAACCCTTTACGAACAGTCACAATATCCATAATAACTTGAGCTGAAGAGGTCGCGACCTGATTATCATCAGCCTCTCTTCCTCCTCCAGTATTTCTTCTTCAGCAAATTTCTCAGCGGGTTGCTGCTTCCTTGAATCTTAGGAAATCTCCTCGCCTAGATCAATCCTCAACATGACTATCCTAGAGACGGATTTGGATACATTTATGTCAAGAGGCTTGGGATTGACTGCAGAGACCGCTAAAGGATCAACAATGACTAGCGCATTGGAGGGTCGGTCATATTCACTGGGGAGAGGCAATCTTCAACCAAGATTTAGGTTTAGTCGCGGTCTTATGTACATAGGATTCTCTAGTGGTAAGAACTTGGGACAAAGTGTTCTTAGCAACAGTATTTTTTGCCATTATTAGTGACATAATCTTCTCCTTGCGTGTTGCTAGTGATAACATTAATTTTCCAAGACAAGAAATTGAAGTCTAGAAAATGCTAACCGCTAGAGGAGAGTAGAGCCTCGTGACGGAAGGAATTTTCCGAAAACTATAGCCTTCATGGATATTTATAGATCTCCCGACAATAAAGGCAGTTGCGGCTCATAGTTAAAGCTAACATTTCGAAAATTCCCAAAAATTCAAAAATGTGCGGGAATCATGTTAACCCGAGAGTCCACCACCGAGTTTCAAGCCATCTTAGGTTGTTCGGCCAGACTGTACAGGACGTCCAGTTTGCAACCAGCAACTACTTGGCAAGAGCTCCAGACCGCATGGGCTAACTGCCCATTCTTGCAGTCTGGTTGTCCGCAGTAGTTTAACATGAGGTCCAGACCGCATGGGGTAGCCTCCCATGCTTGTGGTCTGGTAATTAAGTTTTTTCCTTTTATTTTGTATTCTGTCATCTCTTACCTATTCTCCTGTACCCCGGACATGCAGTTATTTTAGCCCCGACCGTTTGAGCAGGCACCCGAGCTTATAAATTTGGGGGATAGGCTTTCCCAAAGAACGCTGACTTGAATTCAGTAGCCTACTGGTTACAAGTTGCAGTCTCTATTTTTGAGTTTTGCGGTCTGCTGCTCGCACAGATTTCCTCTTTTCTTCCCTCTTAATCACAACATTTCAATAAAAGTAAAGCATGGCACAAGAGAGGAAGTCTCCACGACAGACGAAGTCTTGTGTTATCACTGCCAACGGCTTTCACTGTCCGCAGTTTCCTAATCACTAGGTAATGGTAACTTATCGCCTTCTCCTTCCCCTAGCTCCTTGTTGCATGTTATAATGGAGGAACATTTTTAGTGTAAACAAAACGCACTAGGGAGCTAGGGGAAGGGGATGACTGTGAGTTACTAGTAACTAGTGATTAGGAAAATGCGGATAGTGAAAGCACCATGTTTGTCTTTTCATTCCATAGTCGTGAAAAGATTCTGTTGTGCCAAAGGCATTCTAAATTAGCGAGCTTCTTGTAAGCAAACTCGGATACTGTTGTCTCTTTCAAACAGACCGTAATGTCCAACAACTTCTTAAAAAGTGGAGTGGTAGATACCATTTACTGTTAGAAGATAATCAAATGATTTTGGCCCTCGAGCATGATTTAGTAGAAGACGTAAATAAAATCTCTCTCCTTTTGCACGGTGGGCAGAGTAAATTCGTCCAATATCTTTCTGCTTATTTTTTCATTTAATCCATGTTCTTGAAGTGGAATTCCATCTGTAGTGTTTAGGAAATTATCTATAAAAGTATTATTGTAGTTCTTGTTCGCAATTGTACACATTGAAAAATTTGGTGAGCATTGTCCTTGAATTGCGCTCATTTGATAGGACGACAACAACAGGTTCGTGTGTGCGAAATTGCACTTGTTGCTTGTTTGTCAAATGAACCTATGAATGTAAACATTGACAAATTTGGTAAGCATTGTCCTCGAATTGCGCTCATTTGATAGGACGACAACAACAGACTCGTGTGTGCAAAATTGCAGATGTTTGCTTGGCTAATGAACCTGTAAATGCCTGACCGATGGATATATTTGATTCATGTGAAACTTGAATAATTTCTAGCTTGCCTCCTGGGGACATATCCAACGGCCACTAACATATTGAGCAAGCTCATGGTAATTCGGAAGCGGTTGAACCTTAAATGAAATACAATTCGGGCCTTTGTGAATGTATTTGTATAAGTATTTAATACTTTTAATACTACTACAAACTTCAACATTAATATGACAATCATATTTTAGTAAAAGCCATGAATTGTAAGGAACAATCCAATGATTGTCAATTGGAAAATATCCACTATGTCAGAAAACAATCGATCTTCTTTCATTGCACCGTCGATAAATTGGGTAGGAGTTAGTTCCTTGAATTGTATGTTCGACAAAAGATTTTCGATATCCTTTCTTGCAATCACCATGTTTTATGCAAAGAGCATTGTGATTACCGTGTCCACATGGACCGTGTATCATATGTTGAATAACCACATTGTATTATTCTGGCTCTGTTGAAATTTAAGGAATTTCAGCCCTAACAATCAAGTCAGAGTCGTTTGGAGTGTTTAGCTTGTCATTTTCATCAAACATCACCAACATATGCACATACGATAACCCTCTCTTCTGAAATTCAATTACGTGGACATGGCTGATTGTTTTGCCCAAGACATGTTTATGGAATACATCCTTTTTAAATTTTTCATATTTTGCATGAAAAATCTGAGTTACTAAATCAGGCTTGTCTTGTGAACTTTGACCTTGAAAAATCTCATTAGTAATCTCTCGCCACGCAGAATTACAGGTCATTGTTAAAAATATATCCGGCTTTCCATAATGCTGCACAATCGTCATTGCGTCTAGGTACCTTTGATACATATCGCTTGGGCTTCCAATAAACGATGATGGCAGTATAACACATCGACCAACATTTGTTGGGAGAAAGTCTAATAATATAGAGTGAGTTATTGATAATATACATAAAGAAAAATATATCGAAGCCAAATATTATACCAGCATTATTTTCTCCAGTGTTTAAACAATCTTGCAATCCATTATAGAGTTCAGCGCGAATATTTTTCTGATTGTTTTTTATACAACGCAATTTCTGCGTTTCAACTTTAATGTAATTATCAACAACATATTATTGAAACAAACGGCATCCACGCAAAATTAGTGATTGAACTGGAGAACGAATGTACATGATTGTAAGATAAAATATTTAGCAAAAGAGGATGCATTTGAAAATACATAACTGGTCCAAAAAATGGGTAAAATACAAAAGCTGGAGAATGTATGAGTAGTAGTCACAATAACTAACATGAATGTTATTAAGTCATTTATATTCAGCATGCCAACCATATGTTTTGTAAGGGAGAAACAATGGATATTGCAATGGATCATAATATCAAGTAAATTCTATAACAGTTATGAAGCCAGCTTCAATACTTTCCACAACAATATTTCTTTAATTTGAGTCCATATATTCTTCAGTACCAACAATTATAGCAGCAACCTGCGATGCCATTGGTAATGTGTATTGAAGTTCTGCAGCCGATCGTTCTTTAATCAACAACTTGCAATTTGGAATATCAGGCCATCAAGAAATTTGGCGAAACATTGATACGAATGGGTTGTGTGTATCTAAGAAGGATGTTATTTTTTCAAGTAATATGCGGTGCAATTCTTAATTTTTTTGCAGTCGGTAGTCTGTCTCCTGATCAGTATCATAAATAAATAATTGTAAATATCTTGGCCTTGTGTTTACAGAAGGCAATAAAGTTCTAATTCGATGAAATATCGCATCATGAGCTTGAAATGTATAGATTCCTCAGTGATTGGCTAGTAAATTTTGATCTAATGTAACACCCATTGAGGTAAAAGCAAAAACATGATTATATGAGTGAACATTTGTTCTAAAAGCTCAGTAATTGGCAGAGTCTTCAGTGAACATAAAATGCAGATCTGTTGGATTTGGTATAACTAGAATACCTATTTTTCCATTATTGCAACACATTATTTGTGTTTCGCCCTCAAACAATTTTACGACACAGTAATGACAGATATAAGGTTGTTGGAGCCGTAAATATGTAATTTGTTGCATTATATTAGAAATTCGAGCTATATTGTGGTATGGGGTTCGATAACTTCGAGCCGAGGCTCTGTGATTATTCCTATGAGTGTCAGAATCTATGCTTTCATCATCTGTCATTTGTAGTTGATGAGTTTGGTTTGTAGTTGAATCTGCAAGTCATAATTAAATATGCTGAGATGATAAAGTGACTTTTTGTGTACTTAAACAGAAATGTCGATTGAACTCCCGAAACATGTGGCCGAATAATGATAGTGGAATATACCATGTACAATTGTCAATTATTATTGGTTTGAATGCATGTGACATAAGGAATCTCTAATGGCAGCCTAAAATAAAAGAGATCAAACATAATGAGAATGAGATTTCAAAAAAATGGCATGAAAAGTTTAGGAAGTATTGACCATGTGAGTATACATTGTGCAATTATCCGTTGATATTCGTTTGTAGGAGGAAACTGTGTTGGCAGCAATTCTACAAAATGGTGTTATGTTGATGCAACATTTTGTGTCAATGATGTACGTCCTAGATTCAATGATACATCAACGTATGTTGTCTCTCTGGACGGATGTAAAAATGAAGAAGGTATGTCACATAAGGAATATCTATGCACGACCCCATTTTCCGCGTATGTGACTTCAAGGCTCAACAAAATGACAAGAACGTTCCCATGATTATGTTCTGCATGTGAAAAGCATGAAAATAAAGTTTTGCATGTGGTTATGAGGTTACCCCATGCAACGTTCCCATGATTATGTTCATTCACCGTGTTTGTTATTTGTTGGAATTGCAGAGGATGAGGTTGCTGTGGTATAAGCTCTGTCTGCAAAGAAACAACAACAAATAGGTCATGACATTGTTCAGACATACGTGCTCTCCTTGGTTGTGCATTGATTTGGTTTCGCATTCGCTATGCTGACCATTGAACTTCTTTCATTTGCGCTTGCCATTGTTGCATACAATCTCGAGCATTTTGTCGATATATTTGATGTTGCTGTTCAGTCATCTAGGATACTCTCCCTCTTCCTTAACTCATTATGATGTATATATCCTATTCAACAGTGAAAAATCTCATTAGTAATCTCTCACCACGCAGAATTACAGGTCATTATTAAAAATATATTTGACCTTCCATATGCTGTATAATCGCCACCACATGTTGGTACCTTTGATACATATCTCTCGGGCTTCCAACAAACGACGATGGCAGTATAACACGTTGATCAACATTTGTTGGGAGAAAGTCGAACAATATAAAGTGAGTTATTGAGAACATACATAATGAAAAATATGTCGAAGCCAAATATTATACCAACATTATTTTTTCCGGCATTTAAACAGTGTTGCAATCCGTTGTAGAGTTCAGCGCGAATATTTTTCTTATTTTTTTTATCCAATGCAATATCTGGGTTCCAACTTTAATGTAATTTTGAACAACATATTATTGTAACAAACAACATCCATGCAAAAGTAGTGATTGAACTGGAGAATGAATCTGCATGATTGCAAGATGAATTATTTAGCAAAAGAGGATGCATTTGAAAATACATAATTGGTCCAAAAGGGGTGAAATATAGAACCTTGAGAACGTATGAGTAGTAGTCACAACAACTAACATGGAGGTTATTAAGTCCTTTATATTCAGCATGCCAACTATATGTTCCGTATGGGGAAAATAATGTATATTGCGTAGGATAATAATGTCTATTAAATTCTGGAATAGTTTTGAAGCCAACTTTAATACTTTCCACAACAATATTTCTTTCATTTGAGTCCATATATTCTTCAACACCAACAATTATAGCAGTAACCTGCGATGTCATTGGTAATTTGTATTGAAGTTCTGTAGACGATTGTTCTTTAATCAACAACTTGCAATTTGAAATATCAGACCGTCAGGCAATTTGGCGAAACATTGATACAAATAGGTTGTACGTAGCTAAGAAGGATGTTATTTTTTCAAGTAATATGCGGTGCAATTCTTCATTTTCTTGTAGTCGGTAGTCAGTCTCATGATCAGTATCATTAATAAATAATTATAAATATCTTAGTCTTGTGTTTGCAAGAGGAAGCAAAGTTCCAATTCGATGATATATAACATCATGAGCTCGAAATGTATAGATTCCTCGATGATTGGCCAGTAAATTTTGATCTAATGTAGCACCCATGGAGGTAAAAGTGAAAACATGATTGTAGGAGTGAACATTTGTTCTGAAAATTCAGTAATCGCACGAGTATTCAGTGAACATAACATGCAAATCTGCTGGAGTTTGTATATCTGGAATAACTATTCTTCCATTATTACAACACATTGTTTGTGTTTCGCCCTCAAACAATTTTACAGTGCAGTAACGACAAATATAAGGTTGTTGGAGCCGTAAATATGTAATTTGTTGCATTATATTAGAAATTGGAGCTATATTGTGGTATGGGGTTCGATAACATCTTGTTGAGGCTCTGTGATTATTCCTATAAGTGTCAAAATCTATGCTTTCATAATTTATCATTTGGGGTTGATGAGTTTGGTTTGTAGTAGAATTCGTAAGTCACAATTGAAGATGTTGAGATGATAAAGTGACTTTTTGTGTACTTAAACCGAAATATCGATTGAACTCCGAGAACATGTTGCCGAATATTGACAGTGGGAATATACCATGTGCAATTATCAATTATTATTGGTTTGAATGCATGTTACATAAGGAATCTCTAATGAAAGCCTCAAATAAAAGAGATCAAACATAATTAGAAAGAGATTTCAAAAAAAAAATTGCATGAAAAGTTTAGGAAGTATTGACCATATGAGTATACCTTGTGCAATTATCCGTTGATGTTCATTTGTAGGTGGAAACTATGTTGGCATCAATTCTACAAAATGGTGTGATGCTGATACAACATTTTGTGTCAATGATGTACCTCCTAGATTTGATGATGCCGCAACATATATTATCTCTCTGGATCGATGTATGAAGACGGTATGTCACATAAGGAATATCTATGCACGACCCCATTTTTCGCGTATGTGACTTCAAGGTTCAACAAAATGACAGGAACATTCCTATGATTATGTTCTACTTGTCAAAAGTATGGAAAGAAAGTTTTGATTGTAGTTATGAGATTACCCCATGCAATGTTCCTACGATTATGTTCATTCACCGTATCTCTTATTTGTTGGAATTGCAGAGGATGAGGTTGTTGTAGTATAGGCTATGTCTGCAAAGAAACTGTTGGAAAACCCTATTACTAATTTGGGCTAGGATCACTATGTTTTTAGGAAATTGGTTTGACCTAGTTGTATAGTTGAAAAGGTCAAAATAGAATGAGCCTAAGGGTTCGAACTTAGGTTTGAAGCTGCCCCCAAGACCTTTCAAAGATCAGGATTCAGTGTTGAGACAAAGACAATTTTCGTCGAGCTCAGGTCGACAAAATGTCGAACTCAGTTCGACGTTCTCTGAGCTCAATTCTGCAAGTCGTCGAACTCCGGTCGACGATCTTCGAGCTTAGATCGACATTTTGTCTCCAGCTATTTTCCAAGTCGCTGAGCTCAGTTCGACGATCGTAGAGCTCAGTTCGACGTTTTCTGTCTGCTGTTTAAATCCAATCTGTGAGCTTAGTTCAACGATCGTAGAGCTAAGATCGACGATTTCTGTGAAAGATCGACGCTTTCAGAATTCAAATTCAAGAAAAGTTATGGAATTCATTCAGATTTATTTCTTGCATTTATTGCAAAGGATTATGTAGCCGTTTCAAGCAACCTGGATCAAGTTTCAAGGAAGGCTAAAAGGAATGTTACTTAGGACTTTCCCCAGAGACATTTGTCATTTAAGGAAGTCATTTATGACTGAGTAACGACTATCTAAGTCAGAATCTGATATACTCCTACAGAATATGTTTTTGAAAAGAGATAACAGATCTATACAATAAGATAGACAAGAGAAATTCAGGATCATTGGATTGAGAAAAAGAGTTACAGAAGAGAGATCAAAATATACCCTAATCAAGAACTCATCTTCTGGAACATACAGATTCACTGAGTCAAAATCTTCAAGAACATAAGAAAGTTTTCTGTGGAGGAAATCATCTGCTATTCTACTCCTCCAAATCCTCAAGTGTTCAAAAGCTTCAACATCAAGGACTCCAGACATCACACATTTCAGCATCTGCTGAAATCATCTTTTGCTGGAGATCTGAAGCACCTGAAGACCTATCACCCTAGCAAAGCTCACCTTCCTGAACCTTTACAGATCTCAGGGGGAGCTTTAACAACATCTTCCACTTGTCTTCTCTCAGACTGTTGATAGAGAAGAACAACTCAACTATTTCTTTCTTTTTCCTTTCCCTCCTGTAAAAGGGTTTTTCAAAACTCCCTTCAAAAGTTCTGAGACTGGTTTCTGAGACCTTGTAAAAACTCAGTGGTGGCAAGAAACCTTATCAAAAAAATCTAGTTTTGATTTTTGAGCACCTTATCAAAAGCTCATTGGTGCCCAGGACACCTGATCAACTATTCCTGCAGTGGATTCCTACCTAGGGTGGAAGAAGAGTGGATGTACCCAGGTTGTTTGGGAACCACTATAAGTCCTTGTGTCATCTGGTTGCTGTGTGTTTGACTTTGCTGTGTGCTGTGTGATTTCTTATTTCTTGCTTTAGTTTTTATTTCACTACAAGCACCTTACACATATACATAAATTAAGTCTTCCATTGCTTTACAGTTTTAATTGTAAATTATTTTAAAATACTCTATTCACCCCCCTCTAGAGTTAAGGTAGATCTTTCCCTCACTTTCAATTAGTATCAGAGGGAGGTTGGTTATTAAACATCTGAATTTTCAACAGATTGGTTGAACAGGCTAACACCTGAACCAAAAGATCCTTGATAAGATAAACCTTCTATAGAGGATAGTTATTACTTTTTGTATTATATTTATTTTCATTCAAAACCATGGCACAGAACAAAGATTATGCTAGCACCAGACCTCCAGTGTGCAACCTCTCTAAGTTTGCACTTTGGAAGGCAAGGATTAAGCTTTACATGAATTCTATTGATGATGACATTTTTAATTCTATTTTGACAGTTTGTCCAAGACCCCCAGTGATCACAAGCACAAGTGCTTTTCCACCTCCTTCAGGAATAGATACAG
The DNA here is from genome assembly GCA_039513925.1 of Platanthera zijinensis. Taxonomy (NCBI): domain Eukaryota; kingdom Viridiplantae; phylum Streptophyta; class Magnoliopsida; order Asparagales; family Orchidaceae; genus Platanthera; species Platanthera zijinensis. The sequence goes on along the minus strand of CM077092.1, from coordinate 68,216,538 downwards.
AAATAAAGAAATGGAAAGTTGCAGATGCAAAGGCTATGTATATCCTTGCTCAGACCATGTCTGATGAGATATTCCAAAAGGTGGCTGAATGCAGTTCAGCAAAAGATATATGGGACAAGTTATCTGAAATTGTCTCAGGATCTGCTGATGAAAGGAAGGACATGAGATCCCATCTCATAAGCCAATATGATAACTTCAAGAAAGGAGAAACTGAATCAGTGGCTGACATGTACAACAGGCTCAGCCTAATAGTCAGTGAACTAAAAACACTGGACAAGGAGATCTCTCTAATAGAACTAAATGACAAGATCCTAATGTGCTTCCCTAGCACTTGGGACTCAAGGATCTGGCCAATCAAGGATGCCAGAAGCCTTACTGAGATTACTACTAAAGCTTTGTTGGGCAAGCTCAAGTCTTATGAGCTGCTAATCAAGAACAGAGAGGAAGAACAAAAGACTGCTTCTCCAGCCATCAGAAAGGAGAAGACCATAGCATTCAAAGCTATAGAAGATCTGCCTGAAGACACGGTCACAGGCAATGAAGAATTGATGAGTTTGCTGGCCAAAAGATTTTATAAGATGGCCAGGAAAGATTTCAGAAAGAGGTCATAGAGAGGGCATGAGAAGCCAAGGTATGAAAAGTCAAATAATAAAGAAATAATCTATTTTGGATGCAGGAAACCAGGCCATATTGTGCCTGACTGTCCAGAAAATCAGAATAAGGACAAGAAGGACAGGAAAGATAGGAGAAAAGACAAGGACTCCAGGGGAAAAAACAACAACAAATCCTCCTCCAACAAAAATAAACATACAAGGAAAGGGTTTGTAGCTGAAAGCTGGAGTGATACTGAAGAGGAATCAGAAGCCTCATCAAGCTCAAGTGATGATGAGGATGATGCTGAAGAAAAGGAATTCTACATGATGGCTATCAATGCCTCTCAGCAAAATTCTGATGCAGAACAAGGATCAGACTCAGAATCTGAAACTCAAACTGAAGAAGACCAGGTAATAGACTCCTTTGACTTTGACTCAGAGGACTTTAGATCTGAATTTAAGGCACTTTATTTAGAACTGCTAAAGTCTGAGAAAGAGATAATCTCTCTCAGAAATTAATTGTCTGAACATAGCACCTTAAAATCAGATAACCTCAAACTCTCTGAGGAGTTAGAATGCTGTAGGGAGGAGATAGCTTCACTGAAAAGTGAGTTATCCCAGGCAAAGAAGCTTGAAGAATCCCTTAATGGGAGAAGCATCAGACTGATGGACATCACAAGTACAGTGAACTCAAGATTCAACAGTACACTGGGCTTGGGTGCTTCATCCAGCCAACCTATAGTATTAACAACCCCAATTAAATTTATTTCTGATAAAGGAAAGGGTGTTGTAGAGGTAGCTAGGAAGAATCCAGATTTACCTAAGGAAAATAAAGTTAACCAGAAAATGTCGAACAGAGCTCGACGATCGTCGAACAGAGCTCGGCGATCCAAGGCTGGATCGTCGAACTCAGGTCGACGACTTCTGAACTATGAACTCTGGCATAGTCGATCTTCGAACGGAGCTCGACGATCTGACCCAAGATCGTCGAACTCAGGTCGACGATCGTCGAACGGAGCTCAGACCTTTGAACATTCTTTCAGAGGTAAATCTCAAGTCAATCCTAGAAGTCCCTCATCCCAAAGCTTCAACCCTTATACTGAATTAATATTACCTACTAGGAGATACCATCCTGAAGGATATAAGAGTCAGCTAGGGATGTCTTTCATTTCTGAATTTAAAGGTTATAAACCTAGACCCAAGGTAAACTGGGTCAAAACATATAAATTGTTTATGTACAGGTGAAGACCTATCCAGCAATGAACCAACAATAGTATCTGGATATTGCGTGCTCAAAGCACATTACAGGGAGCAAGGACAATCTCACATCCTTCAAAGCCAAACTTGGACCCAAAGTGATCTTTGGAGATTCAAACTTTGGTCAAACAAAAGGATATGATGCTGTTCAGATTGGCTCAGTCACATTCAAGAAGGTGGCTTATGTGGAAGGACTGAAGCACAACCTAATCAGCATCAGTCAACTCTGTGATGAAGGATATCAAGTGACATTCAACAAATCCTTATGCAAGATCAAGTTAGAGGATAACACAACAGTGTTAACAGTTAAAAGTGAAGGTAACATTTATCTTGTAGATTTCCTTTCAACCAACATAGATATCTGCTTATTTAATTCAGTCTGCAAAACAAATGATTTATGGCATAAGAGACTAGGAAACTTAAACCTTAGAACCATTGCTAGGCTGTACAAGGACAACCTTGTTAAAGGACTACCATATGTCCCCTACAAGAAGGAAGGACTCTGCAGGGCTTGTCAATTAGGCAAGCAAACTAAAAACAGTTTTAAGTCACTTAATAAGAGTGATTCACCAAGGATTTTATATCTGTTACACATGGATCTTTTTGGACCCATTACAGAACAAAGCTTAGGAGGGAAATCTTACACTTTAGTGATTGTTGATGACTTCTCTAGATTCACATGGGTATTCTTCCTGAGGAAGAAGTCTGATAACTTTAAGTTTTTGACAGATTTTCTCAAATGCATACAGATTGAGTTCAATACTCACATTGCCCTGATCAGAAGTGATCATGGGACAGAGTTTGATTCTCTTCTTATACAAGAGTTCTGTCAGAGTGAAGGGATCAGGCATACTTTCTCAGCTCTTAGAACTCCTCAACAAAATGGGGTAGCTGAAAGGAAAAATAAAAACCTAATTGAATCTGCTACTACATTGTTGACAGATGCTCACCTTCCTCTATCTTTTTGGGCAGAGGCAGTGAACACCTCCAACCATGTGTTGAACAGAAGTTTAATACATAAACTGAAGGGCAAGACTCCCTATGAATTGCTCAAAGGGAAAAAACCTAAAGTAGACTATTTCAAAATTTTTGGATGCATTTGTTGTATTCACAATAATGACAAGAAGTATTTAGCAAAATTCCAAGCTAAAGCTGATGAAGGAGTGTTTCTGGGATACTCCATGATCAGTAAAGCTTATAGGGTTTATAATAAAACTTCTCTTAAAATTGAAGAATCTGTTCATGTATCTTTTGATGAGACTAACATGTGTTACAAGGAGAAGTCCACTTCTACCATAGAACCATTGCAGGTACACTCTCTTTCAAAAAATTTGGACAGGTTACACATTGTAGAAAAGGATTCAATACATTCACCTATCCAACAAAGAGCTGAAATCAGTGAAGATGAAGAGGATACTCAACATCTTGATGTTCAACATCTTGGAGAAAACCATTTTGAAGAGCCAGTTGTTGTTCCACAAGAGGAAACAACAACACAGGTTGGTGAACAATCAACACCACCTGTTGATTTAGTAACAGTAAGAGATCACCCAATCTCCCAAGTGATTGGAAACATCTCAGCTTGTGTGCAAACCAGAAATCAGGTCAACCAGAACCTGATGCACACTTGCTTTTTATCTCAAGTTAAGCCTCAATCCATTCAAGATGCAGAACAAGATCCACACTGGATCATTGCTATGCAAGAGGAACTACATCAATTTGAGAGAAACCAAGTTTGGGAACTAGTGCCAAGTCCTAAGAATCACTCAATTATTGGAACAAAGTGGGTGTTCAGAAACAAGTTGGATGATCAAGGAGTTATTGAAAGGAACAAGGCAAGGCTAGTTGCTCAAGGTTATTCTCAAGAAGAAGGGATAGACTATGACCATACCTTTGCACCAGTGGCAAGGTTAGAGGCCATAAGAATATTCCTTGCTTATGCAGCTCACAAAGGATTCAAGGTCTACCAAATGGATGTGAAGAGTGCATTTCTCAATGGAGACATCAAAGAGGAAGTCTATGTTAGACAACCTCCAGGTTTTATCTCTTAAACTTATCTTGACCATGTTTTCAAATTGCATAAAGCATTATATGGTCTCAAGCAAGCTCCTAGAGCATGGTATGAGACCTTAGCATGCTTTCTTCCTAAAAATGATTTTATAAGGGGAAGAGTAGACCAAACTCTTTTTATTAGAACCCATAAGTCCCATACCCTACTAGTACAGATATATGTAGATGATATCATATTTGGTTCTACTGATTCAAATTTATGCAGAAGGTTCTCTAACCTAATGCATTCTAAATTTGGAATGAGTAGCATGGGTGAGCTTTCCTTATTTCTAGGATTGCAAGTCAAACAACATGCTGAAGGCATATTTATTTCTCAAACCAAGTATGCAAAAGAATTGGTTAAGAAATTTGGTATGTCTGAAGCATCTTGTATGAAAACACCAATGCCCACAAATGTTGTATTAGATGCTGATGAACATGGTAAACTTGTTGATCAGACAACATATAAAGCAATGATTGGCTCTCTATTGTACCTTACAACTAGTAGACCTGATATAATGTTTGTTACATGTATATGTGCTAGGTTCAAAGTAAGCCCTAGAGAGTCACACCTAACATTAGTTAAGAGGATTCTTAGGTATGCAAAAAGTTGTCCAAATCTAGGCCTCTGGTATCCAAAAGACTCAGGATTTGAATTAATTTGATTTTCAGATGCTGATTATGCTGGATGTAGAGTAGACAGTAAAAGCACCAGTGGAACTTGCCAGTTCCTTGGTGACAGACTTGTCTCCTTGTTCTATAAGAAACAAACATCTGTGTCCACTTCAACTACTGAAGCTGAATACATGGCAGCAAGCAGTTGTTGCTCACAGATTCTGTGGATTCAAAACCAGCTCCTAGACTATGGCTACAACTTAGAAGGGTCAAAAATATTTTGTGATAACACTAGTGCTGTTTCCATAGCATAAAATCCAGTCCTCCATAGTAGGACAAAACATATAGAGATTAGGCATCACTTTCTAAGAGACAATGTAGAGAAAAATAAAATTGAAATTCAATATATCCCAACTGATTTGCAAAGGGGAGATATTTTCACCAAACCTTTGGATGAAAAGAAACACACCTTCTTCCTAAATCAGTTAGGAATGTTAGATGGAGGAAGTTTAAAATAAATCCCAAGATTTTAAAACTCTAAAAACAGACCAAGACTAGGCTAAAAACTTGTATTTTCTAGTGTCTATAGGATGTTTTCTATCTCTGAACTGCGCTCGATGTTTTCCCCAAAAATCGTCGAACGAATATCGACGTTTCCCAAAAATGTCGACCAGAGTTCAGCGCCATCTGATAGCATTTAGCTATCCTTATGCCTGTTCATGGATCGTCGAGCGGAGCTCGACGCTCTCCAATATCGTCGAACGGAGATCGACGATATTGAAGTCTCTTCAGATTCCCCTAGCAGCCCTGATCGTCGAACGAAGTTCAACGACCCTCCCTTTTCGGCGTCGAACCCTAATATAAAATCATTCTTTCACCGTCGTTCTTCTTTTGCACTTTCATACTCTCTGCAAATTCTTTCTTTCCCTCCAAACTCTACTGCACTTGGTTGTGTTTGTTACTTTTTGCAGGTATACAATGGCCGTGAATGTTGCCGCTCTCGCCAAGATGAAATTTGATACAGGATTTGATATAGATATGGACTCATTTGATGGCAGCGATCAGATTTTCAAAGATATTCTGGAACTTTTTCGAGAACAACAGTTAGTGCATATAATGTCCACCAGGATGAAGATTGCTGTAGATGAGATTGAGGAATGGGTGTTTACAACACATAATCTGGATGAGAATACCCTCGTTGGTACTATCGGCGGGACTCAGGTATCATTATCACCTACTCTCCTAAGTGAAGTATTTCATCTGAGTACTGGAGATGACTCTGTTGAACTTTCGGGAGAGGAATCTGCTTCAATGTTAGACAGAATGGGTCACTCTGCCGCTAACCCTAGCAAGTTATTGAAAAAGAACTTATCTATTGAATTTAGATTTCTGACTGATGTTGTGGGGAAAGTGGTACTGGCAAAGCACTCAGCTCATGATACCATATCCAGGTATCAGTTTTGTTTGATGGGAGCCCTAGTGGATAAGAAACACTTAAATTGGGGAGAAATTTTCTTTGATTTTATAAAGAAGAAAATAAACAAAAGTTTTGTGAACTTTTGGAGGATATTAGGGGTATTCCTGCACTCCAAGTGCCCTGAACTGCTAGTCTCAAATGGGATGCACATCAATGCATCAAAAAGGCTATCCTGTTCCCTGTTTGGGAAATGGGACGGGAAGATAATCAAGCCTACCAGGACTACCACTACTTCAGGGACAAGGACTATAGCAGTCTCTTCCCCTCAGGCCCCTGCCCTCATTGAGGAATTGCCTGCCTCCACCTCTTCTCCCCCTTCTCCACCTCCTGCTATTTCTACCTCCACCTCCACATCAACCATCTCCACATCCATCTCTTCCCCCATTACCATTTCATCACCAATTTCACCTCCAGCCACCTCAGAATAATTCCATCCACTCCACTACTATCCACCTCTTGACATTCCATCCTTCAACATCTTGGAAGATTCCTTCATGGATGCTTCCCCTTCCTCACCTGCTGAGCTTCCCTTTACCTCTTCATATCAACAACTCCTGCATGAAATTCTTACCCAACCATCCTTCACACCATCCATCTCGATACCCATATCATCTATCTCCACCATCCCAATCTCTCAACCAACCATCCTACCATCAACAATACCATCTCCCACAGTCCATCCATCACCAGCTCAAAACATTCCATCCTCCACCTCTACTCAGGTCACACTTGAGCAAGTGGATCTATCAGCTTTTGCAGATAAGCTATATGGGATATTGGCCCCCAAGCTAGTAAACCTACTGGAGACCTCCATGGCTCTACTCCTGAAATCAATAAATGAGTTATCTGACAGGATATCCTCTCTCTCCTCTCCTCAGGCAATCCCTTCTATGGGGTTCCTTGATCCAGTTATCACTGAATCAAGGCAGGGGGAGATGCCCTATGAAGCTGAGGTAGTGCCTGCTGCTCCTGAGGAATTGCTGCTGCCAGAGATTTCTACTCTAGTACCAGTACTCACAGTGGACTTCAGGTCACTGCTGTCTGAATTTGATTTTCTGGACAGAAGCTGCTTACCAACTCTGGGAGTTGAAGACCTCACAAAGGACATTGTGCCTATTACTGTCTGTGATCCCAGCCTGATCATATCTTATATAAATTCTCTTAAGGCTGAGGAAGTTTGTGTTGCTGTTGCTGTTGCTGAAGTTGCTGTATCTACTGATGTTAATATGTTATCGGCTGATGTTGTTGCTGCTGCTGATGAAGAACTGGCTAGTTATCTGGAAGAATCCATTGTTTCTAAGACTCATACTGCTCCAACTGTTTCTGTTTCTTCTACTCCTGCTGCTGTTCCAATTCCCTTTGCTCCTACTGCTGCTTCTGACAAGTCCAAACAATAAGAGGAGTACATCAAAAGCATTGATGATCTATATGATAGACCCTAGAGTTCAGATAGTGATCAATTAACACTTGACTCTGATGATTCTTCTGGAACCATTGCCAAGAAAAGGAAAGCAAGAAGTAAAGCAATGATGAGAGTCCCTCCTGCTAAAGCCAAAGATGTCAATGATATACCATATTACATTTTGCATGATTGTCAGATAACAGAGCCTTGGATGCAATACTCTAAGAATCAGCTAAAGGCTATGAAGAAAAGAAGAAAGCTTGACAAATATGAGAAAGGATCTTCTCAGTTTCCTCCTCCTCCTCCTCCTCCTCCAGACTCAGGATCTGGTGGAGGCTCAGCTTTTCAATCATCTGCTTCAAAGCACAGTTCTTCTCAATCTTATCAAAGATATCAACCTAGAGGTCAACATCAAAGAGGCTATCATTCTAGAAGAGGTCAGTACAGAGGAAATCAGAGAGAGTACAGAACTTATTCCAGACAACAAAGGGAAGGACAAGGTCCTATTGATTCTACTCAAGGTCCTTTTCCCTTACAAGCTTAGAGATTCAGTTGTCACCAGGACTCCTACTGATTCAGAATCAATCAATAAATATGAACCTCCAGTCCCATTTGAAGATCCTGAAAATATCCCATTATCATGGACTGCCAGAATGAAAGAGCTTGCTGCACTAGATCAAATGAAAAAGGCCAAAGGGCAAGGCAAAGACATTTCCAACATTACAACCCTATCAGATCAAAGAAAGACAGAATTAAAGAGATATTCTTCAAGAAAATTCTTTGACCCAGAAGATTACATGAAGCTGCACCCTGAGGCTATAGTTCCAAGGCCTAGATCCCAAACCTTCTTAGGTGCAGATGATGAAAAAAGATCAAAGAGAGAAGCCCTCAATCCTAAAAGGGAAATTCTGTTTAAAAAGGGAAATGAGAAGAAATGATTTCTGTAAGCTGAACAAACATCTATCTCTGAATATTTGCTTATATTCTATCTGTGATCTGCATTGCTGCTATATCTTTGTTGGTTTAGCTTTTGCTTTGTCTGTATGCTTATTTATTTCCTATTTTGTCTTGTAAATAGTAATCCTAACCCAAATAGGGGGAGATTGTTGGAACACCCTATTAATAATTTGGGCTAGGATCACTATGTTTTTAGGAAATTGGTTTGACCTAGTTGTATAGTTGAAAAGGTCAAAATAGAATGAGTCTAAGGGTTAGAAGTTAGGTTTGAAGCTGCCCCCAAGACCTTTCAAAGATCATGATTCAGTGCTGAGACAAAGACAATTTTCGTCGAGCTCAGGTGATGCAGTAGCCCCGAGCCGCCCCTCTCGGTCGGCCCTACTCGGCCTAGCAAGCGGACCACGTGCTGGCGACCACTGCCGGGCTGCAGCCCAAGCACCCCACCCATGACCGCACCTATTCTCAACGCGGCGGGATGTTGAGGCGAGGTCTCGAACCCAGCCCCCTTGATAAAGAGCTTTCCTAACAGCTCTCATCACCAACTGAGCTGCAGCCTGGCAGTGGTCGCCAGCACGTGGTCCGCTGGCTAGGCCGAGTAGGGCCGACCGAGAGGGGCGGCTCGGGGCTACTGCATCAAAAAAGTGCACTTTTTTGATGCAGTGTACCAGAGCCTCCTCGCTCTGTCGGAGTCACACCGAGCCAGAGGAACACGAATGGCACCCACTACCGGGCTGCAGCCCAAGCACCCCACCCATGACCGCACCTATTCTCAGCGCGGCGGGATGTTGAGGCGAGGTCTCGAACCCAGCCCCCTTGATAAAGAGCTCCCTCTGATACCAAATTGATGTAGGCCACTCCCTAAATGGAAACCAGGCACGAAATGACAAGGGAAATTCCTATGGGGAATTTAAGCGAACACGTTGGGTGCGGGTTAAATCTACGAATTGGTCACATATGCCTCTCAACAATTCAATCCTACACTCGCACATTCGTCACGCATCACACTCGTTGGACATCTTTATCAAGTTAACGCTATCGTACGGTAGCCACGCCGTTTTAAGATCGAACAAACGACTATAGGTCGTCGTTCTCTTAAGCAAAAGGGCCAATATTGGGTCCGACCGAGCGATGGTTGTACGAAAAGAGATCTACCGAAAAGATCGGTTCGGAAATGGTAGATCTCCCCCAACAAAACGAAAACGAGGTTCGCCAAACCTCTCGGAAAATTAAACAACTAAAAGAACAACACAAGCAATCGGAAAGATAAGCCACGAACGGAAAAACGATTCCAAGGTAACGTAAAGGTATTCGACCAAAATGAAATTCTAAAAATTATAGGAATCACACAAACAAAGTAGAGGATCTCGTTACCCAACCGGAATAGATGATTCCGGTTCACTTTCAAGGACCGTTCTTCCACGACTCCGCCGGAGTTGCGCCGACCGGAGAGAAACTTGCCCGCTTCCTTTGCTTCACGCCGGAGTGAGATGTCACAAAAATAACTCCTTGCCGTGGCCGATCTTCTTCCTCATAATAGAAAGGGGGGCTGATTTGGGGCTCTTGATGGAGGTCGGGCTTTGGATAAGGGAGAGGGTGGTCGGTTTTGTGAAGGGGATATAATGAGTGGTCGGGCTTGGTGGAGGAGGAGGAGGTTGGCGGCTATGGTGGAGGGTGGCCGATTTTGAGGTCTAAGGAGGAGGGAGATGTTGGGTTGCTAGAAAGGAGGAGGGGAAGAGGGGTAGGAGGAGGCCGAGAGGCCAAAGGGAGGGGAGGAGAAGGTGTGGCCGGCGGCCAAGGAGAAGAGGAAGAGAGGGGAAGGAGAATTTCGGCCATGGAGAGGGAGAAGAGGAATCTCAAGAGGTTTAGGGTTTTTAATCTTTCATTCACTAAGTAAAAAATATGAAGGTCCATGCCTATATATAGGCTTACAAGTTCAACATGGCTATAGGCAGCCCAAATAGAAATAAAAATAAAACACTCTCAACATTAAGACAACATGATGAAAATAAAATGCAAATAAAAGACTAAATATTATTTGAGAGTCTTCTTCTTCATCATGTAACAAATCGCCGTCGCTGTCATAATCTTTAACATGTAGGAAGTCACCGTCGCCGTGGCCATCATCATCATCAACTGTAGGAGAACGCCGTCGCCGTCGCCGTCATCATCTTCAACTTTAACACATAGGGGGTCGCCGCCATCAATCCTCCCCCGCTCAAAAGAACTCATCACCGATGAGTTAGCATGGAGGTGCTGGCGCCGAAGGACATCATCCAAAAGAACCATCGCCGAGTCCGGGATCCAAGAGTCTCCGGGGACTGGACGATCACACCATCGTATCATGGAACGCTGAATATTGCCGCTTGGAGAGGAGAGCAAACCACCAAATATGAACCTGTCTAGCAAAAAGAATGTCCTGCGGAACTTGGGAAATACATTAGGCAAAGAAAGAGGAAAAATTTCTGCATCAACAATCAACGTACCTCCGTTGGAGACCAATGGAGAGAACGATCCAAGAACAAGCTCACCCCCAACCCAAATGAAAATATAGTGGCACCAAACGTAGAGTTAGATATTTCAAATGGTGGAAAAACACAATGTGTGAAATTGGAAACAGTTAAACTAGGGGAATTACCCCATTCAGTGGTTAACTTCAACAGATATGTTGTTTCTCCTAATTGATTAAAAATCCGAAAAGTTCTAACTCGCCGAATCGCCAACGTTTCTTTAGTGCCCGAAGGAATCCATTTAGGGACGAGACGCACCAAGAGTAAACTGAAAACCTTATAGGGAGTCACTCTCTTATGTAAGTTAGCGGTAAGTTGATAAGAAGACATTTGTGTGAAAAGCGCTTCCTTAACTTGCTGACGTGAAATGAGAATGTGAGAGGCAACTAGTAGTGCATTTTGACTTTACATAGAAAGTGGTGGTAACGGAACTATATAAGGTGGTACTAGCAGAATGAAATCATGCGCTAAGTAGGGTGATTTTTCAAACTGACTAACTTGCTTCCGTATGGTGTGAACCCATGCGCTATGTGTTTCACCCCAATTATAGTGAATAAAGGAGTTAAGTCCGGGGGAACGGGATCCTTAAAATCAAAGATGATTTTCAAAGGCTTGAAGATCACAGTTCTAATTTTATGTTTAATATAATCACACGTGGCAAGAAGATACGTCAAAGTAAGCAACTCATCACTAATACTAGTAAAGTTGAACGCTCCCGGGTGTGAAAACAGGCGCGAACTACACAACTCACGAGGCCTAGCCGAGGTCACTAATGTGTGGGAAAAAGGATCATCAAACGGCGGGGGATAAATGCGACATGACATGTCCCTAGGTGGATCCAGCATGAACGGAGAGACAAAATGACTCAAATCAGGCAAAATAAATTCATATCCGAAAGGATCCACTGGGCAGGTCAACATTACGGGAGGGGCAGTCGATAAAACTAATACGGGGAGAGAGTTAAGATTGCATTTAAATTCACGCCACGGAGTTTGCATCAGGGGACGCTCGTCCGGGTCTATCTCAATATCGTCCTCCAAAAATGTAACTCTCTCACTTGGAATTTCTCCCAACACATCAGTCTCAACATTAGTAGAAGTAAAAATCGCAGAAGTGGGCACTACAATATGCCTCGGACTAATGTTACCTAGCTCGAGTCCAAACACTTCATCGCCTAAATCACCAATGGGTAAACTCTCAGCATAAGGTAACTCTTCCGGCTCAACCAGAATATCAACTGCCACAGGGCCATCAGAAGACTCCATGGAAATTAAGGTAGACGACTCCGAAATATCGTCGAAAGGGAAAGGGAGTGATTCCTCAGAGGAGAAATCATCATCCAGGTCACTCGGGTAACCCATCTCTTCCACATCAATACTATCGTCAGTAATTTCAGCCTCGCCCTCAGTGACGGGCACAGTCATAGGCACGACCTTAGACTCAACAGGGGAATCAACCACTAAATCAGGCAACTCAGGGGAAGACTCAAAATGTCCAATGGGCGTATTCGGGGTAGGACGCTCAATAGAGCCACTACCAGATTTGCCAATAGAATCACATATAGTAATCGTCCGACATGTAACCATACTCCTAGGAATTTGGTGCTTCTCAATTTCCAAAGCCGTAATAAAGGTGGCGTCTAGATCGGTGTGGAAATAACGTAGTAACTTCCCCTGGATGTAGGGGTCTAACCCCCTACGAAACCTAGACAGGGTAACCTTGGGCTTTTCCTTCACACCGCTCCTAACCGTCCTTTCCCTAAAGAGTTGCATATATTCTGAGACTGACTTATTCCCTTGTTTAGGGTAGCCAAATCATCAATTATATGCCGCTTGGCCTGGGCATTTGGTCTATAGTCACCCCTAATGGTTGATGTGGAACCTACAGGTTTCATTCGGGAAACGGGGACATCATGGGTCATTTTCCCGTGGGGAAAACTGGGGATAGACTACTCGGATTTAGTGCACAAACAAGGATAAAAGAACCTGAACCACAATTTTATAATATATGGAATTGTTCCCACTAAAATAATATGATACCTAAAATATTTTTTTTGTTTTCTTGCAGGAAAATAGTTGAAGATTATTAATAAATTTTTTTTGATGTTTTTGCTGAAAAATAAGAAATTTAAGCCGCTATTGGCAGACCAGAAATAATTTTTTTTTGTGATTTTTGACAACTAACGTGCAAACAAAAGTGAGGGTAACGTGCCACAAGATGGGGGAGGGGTGCCAATTAGAAAATTGACGTGAACCTCCCTCTGATACCAAATTGATGTAGGCCACTCCATAAATGGAAACCAGGCACGAAATGACAAGGGAAATTCCTATGGTGAATTTAAGCGAACACGTTGGGTGCGGGTTAAATCTACGAATTGGTCACATATGCCTCTCAACAATTCAATCCTACACTCGCACATTCATCACGCATCACACTCGTTGGACATCTTTATCAAGTTAACGCTATCGTACGGTAGCCACGCCGTTTTAAGATCGAACAAACGACTATAGGTCGTCGTTCTCTCAAGCAAAAAGGCCAATATTGGGCCCGAGCGATGGTTGTACCAAAAGAGATCTACTGAAAAGATCGGTTCGGAAATGGTAGATCTCCCCCAACAAAACGAAAATGAGGTTCGCCAAACCTCTCAAAAAATTAAACAACAAAAAGAACAACACAAGCAATCGGAAAGATAAGCCACGAACGGAAAAACGATTCCAAGGTAACGCAAAGGTATTCCACCAAAATGAAATTCTAAAAATTATAGGAATCACACAAACAAAGTAGAGGATCTCGTTACCCAACCTGAATAAATGATTCCGGTTCACTTTCAAGGACCGTTCCTCCACGACTCCGCCGGAGTTGCGCCGACCGGAGAGAAACTTGCCCGCTTCCTTTGCTTCACGCCGGAGTGAGATGTCACAAAAATAACTCCTTGCCGTGGCCGATCTTCTTCCTCACAATAGAAAGGGGAGCTGATTTGGGGCTCTTGATGGAGGTCGGGCTTTGGATAAGGGAGAGGGTGGTCGGTTTTGTGAAGGGGATATAATGAGTGGTCGGGCTTGGTGGAGGAGGAGGAGGTTGGTGGCTATGGTGGAGGGTGGCCGATTTTGAGGTCTAAGGAGGAGGGAGATGTTGGGTTGCTAGAAAGGAGGAGGGGAAGAGGGGTAGGAGGAGGCCGAGAGGCCAAAGGGAGGGGAGGAGAAGGTGTGGCCGGCGGCCAAGGAGAAGAGGAAGAGAGGGGAAGGAGAATTTCGGCCATGGAGAGGGAGAAGAGGAATCTCAAGAGGTTTAGGGTTTTTAATCTTTCATTCACTAAGTAAAAAATATGAAGGTCCATGCCTATATATAGGCTTACAAGTTCAACATGGCTATAGGCAGCCCAAATAGAAATAAAAATAAAACACTCTCAACATTAAGACAACATGATGAAAATAAAATGCAAATAAAAGACTAAATATTATTTGAGAGTCTTCTTCTTCATCATGTAGCAAATCGCCATCGCTGTCATAATCTTTAACATGTAGGAAGTCACCGTCGCCGTCGCCATCATCATCATCAACTGTAGGAGAATGTCGTCGCCATCGCCGTCATCATCTTCAACTTTAGCACATAGGGGGTCACCGCCATCATCAGGTCGATGAAACATCGAACTCAGTTCGACGTTCTCTGAGCTCAATTCTGCAAGTCGTCGAACTACGGTCGACGATCTTCGAGATCAGATCGGCATTTTATCTCCAGCTATTTTCCAAGTCGCTGAGCTCAGTTCGGCGATCGTAGATCTCAGTTCGACGTTTTCTGTCTGCTGTTTAAATCCAATCTGTGAGCTCAGTTCAACGATCGTAGAGCTGAGATCGACGATTTCTGTGAAAGATCGACGCTTTCAGAATTCAAATTCAAGAACAGTTATGGAATTCATTAAGATTTATTTCTTGCATTTATTGCAAAGGATTATGTAGCCGTTTCAAGCAACCTGGAGCAAGTTTCAAGGAAGGCTAAAAGGAATGTTACTTAGGACTTTCCCCTGAGAAAGTTGTCATTTATGGAAGTAATTTATGACTGAGTAACGACCATCTAAGTCAAAATCTAATATACTGCTACATAATATGTTTTTGAAAAGAGATAAAAGATCTATACAATAAGATAGACAAGAGAAATTCAGGATCATTGGATTGAGAAAAAGAGTTACAGAAGAGAGATCAAAATATACCCTGATAAAGAACTCATCTTCTGGAACATACAGATTCACTGAGTCAAAATCTTCAAGAACACAAGAAAGTTTTCTGTGGAGGAAATCATCTGCTATTCTACTCCTCCAAATCCTCAAGTGTTCAAAAGCTTCAACTTCAAGGACTCCAGACATCACACATTTCAGCATCTGCTGAAATCATCTTTTGCTAGAGATCTGAAGCACCTGAAGACCTATCACCCTAGCAAAGCTCACCTTCCTGAACCTTTACAGATCTTAGGGGGAGCTTTAGCAACATCTTCCACTTGTCTTCTCTAAGACTGTTTACAGAGAAGAACAACTCAACTCTTTCTTTCTTTTTCCTTTCCCTCTTATAAAAGGGTTTTTCAAAACTCCCTTCAAAAGTTTTGAGACTAGTTTCTGAGACCTTATCAAAACTCAATGGTGGCAAGACACCTTATCAAAAAATCTAGTTTTGAATTTTGAGCACCTTTTCAAAAGCTCATTGGTGTCCAGGGCACCTGATCAACTATTCCTGCAGTGGATTTCTACCTAGGGTGGTAGAAGAGTGGATGTACCCAGGTTGTTTGTGAACCACTATAGATCCTTGTATCATCTGGTTGCTGTGTGTTTGACTTTGCTGTGTGCTGTGTGATTTCTTATTTCTTGCTTTAGTTTTTATTTCACTGCAAGCACCTTACACATATACATAAATTAAGTCTTCCACTGCTTTACAATTTTAATTGTAAATTATTTTAAAATACTCTATTCACCCCCCTCTAGAGTTAAGGTAAATCTTTCCCTCACTTTCAGAAACAATAGTAGATAGTTCATGACGTTGTTCAGACATACGTGCTCTCCTTGCTTGTGCATTGATTCGGTTTCGTGCTCGCTGTGCTGACCTTTTATCTCCTGTCATCTGCGCTCGCCATTATCTCATACGATCTCGAGCATTTTGTCGATATATTTGACGTTATTGTTCAGTCATCTGGGATACTCTCCCTCTTCCTGAACTCATTCTAATGTATATATCCTATTCAACTATGAAAAAGCTCATTAGTAATCTCTCACCATGCAGAATTATAGGTCATTGTTAAAAATATATCCGGCCTTCCATAATGCTGCACAATCGCCACTACATCTTGGTACCTTTGATACATATCTCTTGGGTTCCAACAAATGATGACGGCAGTATAACACATCGACCAACATTTGCTGGGAGAAAGTCAAACAATATAAAGTGAGTTATTGAGAACATGCATAATTAAAAATATGTTGAAGCCAAATATTATAACAACATTATTTTCTCTGGCATTTAAACAGCCTTGCAATCCATTGTAGAGTTCAACACGAATATTTTTCTAATTGTTTTTTTATCCAATGCAATTTCTGGGTTTCAACTTTAATTTAATTATCAACAACATATTGTTATATTGATGACTAGTTCTAGTCATCCTTTTTGGGGGTAATTTAATAGTCAAAATTCCTGAGTTTTATATTATTTTTGTTATTTGTATGCTTGTTATGATTATTATAAAAACATATAGTTTTATTATATGTATTGTTGTTATTTTGTGTTATTAGTGTTATACGTTATAA
This sequence comes from Platanthera zijinensis, assembly GCA_039513925.1. Lineage (NCBI taxonomy): Eukaryota > Viridiplantae > Streptophyta > Magnoliopsida > Asparagales > Orchidaceae > Platanthera > Platanthera zijinensis. The sequence continues at coordinate 68,199,896 of CM077092.1, read as the reverse complement.
TATAGTTTATATGTAATGTTATTTTATAATGTTTAATATTATGTGTTTAGTTTATATGTTTATGTTCAATATTATAGTTTATATGTTTATATTATTGTCATGTTATTTTGTGTTTAGTTTTATTTTCTTATATAACTAATTATTGTATTAGTTATTAGTTTTATGTTAGTCTTAATTAAATAGGATATCATGATTATGAGCTAATGTTTATTTTATTTTGTAGGTTTATTGTCCAATTGATGAAGCCCACAAGGCATGGACAGCCCTTGGAGCAGCCCTTGTTCAAGCTTGGCCCTACCCGAGCCCCTCCCTCAAGTGTAGCCCAAATCATCAAGCATGCAGCCCTCTTCCACTTTGGTGCAGCCCGGCCCCTACATGTAGCAGCACAAGCAGCCCATTGAAGCCACTCTTTCATGCTACCCGAGCCCACCAAAGGAGCAGCCCACCATATAAGTGGCCGGCCCTCTCCACACTCCAAGCAGCCCTTACTCTCTTACCCGACCCCCCCTTCCTCTCTCTCTTTTAATGTGGCCGGCCACATCTTTCCCCTCTCCTCTATCATTTTATTTTATTTATTTGCCACCTTTTCTCTCATGCATGCATCTTCCTCTCTCCTCCTTAAATCCTAATGCATGAACCAACTTTCCCCTTGCAAGTGGCCGGCCACTTCAATTAGCCTCATCCCTCCTCTCTCTCTTATATATTAATTGCATGCATGAAGTTTCCCAAATCACATGGCCGGCCACCCTCCATTTTCATCCCCCCTTGGTTGTTTTATTTTTTATATTTTTCATTCCCATTAATACAATACATGCATGAAGCCATTCTCTCTCTCCCTCATTTAATGAAGTGCATGAATCATCCCTCCAACAAGTGGCCGGCCACCCCTTGAAATTCCTCTTCTAGATGCTTCCCTCCATGCCTATAAAAGGAACCCACATCCCATGCTTTGGAGGAGTTGATTTTTGGCTTGAAGCAAGAGAGTGCTTTGTGAGAGAGTTTCTATTATTGTAATTCTCATTTCTTAGTCTTTTCTTCTAGTTGTAATTTTTAATTGTTGTCTTAAAATTTCGTTCAAGTTTGTTTTGTTTTAGCATTGTACACCTTCCTTTTTAATAATAATGCAATTGTTCTTCTCTTTTCATTTTGTTATTTCTCTTTCAATTATGCATAACTAATTCCTTATAGCATTGGATCGTGAGGATCCATGAAGTGAGATGAGAGATTATTATCTTTCTTAGTTTTATTTTTGTCATTTCATGCTCGATCCTTCTTTGATTTATTTTTGCGTCGACTCCGTATTTCCGGTATACGGTAGTAGGCCTTGTTCTCATTTCATGATAGCCGAGAGGCTCATGATTTGAAAGATCACTCAAAGAAGGAAGGAGTTGAACGTAATCCTAGAGATAGGACGACGTAAATCCTCCGGATTGGAGTCAAATCCAATAGTGCGGATCACCCCGATAATGCAACTTTAGGCTTCTTCGGTTTGTAAAGAGATTTCGATCGAAGAGTCTATAAGTTAGGAGACCTAATACTCTAGCGAGATTTTGTCTTATTCTCGGATCCGTCACAGTCGAGTATGGTTTGCAAAAATTAAAACTATCTTTTATCTCTCTCATCTAATTTCATGGTGAATCATTGATCGAATGCTAGTTTTTTTTATATAAGTTTTTCGTCCCGCAATTTGTCTTCGTTTTAATTTAAAAAAATTCTAAAAATCCGACTATTTTCCGGTAGGATAATATTTCAAGCGTGAGTAAGAGTACTTGACAGCCCCAAGTTTAAATACGACCTTGGTACTACAATTCGACAGGTACGCTTGCCTGTTCGGGTTTTGGCCCACCAGGTTTTTGGCGCCGTTGCCGGGGACTTTTTCTTCGTCAATATTTCGAAAACGCTTGCGCTATTAATTCTAGAAAAATAAAAAAAATTATATTTTATTATATTTAAATATTAATAATCAACCCACTTCACTTTATTTCTACTCCACCTAAACTCTCTCGAAAAGGGTAAGGGGCTTTAAGTGCCACCATTTTACCTAGTACCGGGCGAACCATTCACCGGGTAGTCCTCGGGAAGTTCGGGAGCCAAGCCGTAAAAAAAATCTTCTTTCCAAAAAAAAATATACTAATAATATCTTCCTTTTCCTCTTTTTTTCTTTTTTTTTCCCAAGCTTTTATTTTCATCTTCCCTCGTTCTCTTTGTTAGTGCATGACTCGAGCGAATCCGTCGCTACTTGTTGATTTGGACCCGGAAATCGAACGCTCCTTTCGGAGACAACTACGATTCGGGGCTTCCACTTCTCAAACAGCGGTTGAGGATTCCTTTGGGGATTGCAATTATAATTCTGAAATGGGAGACCCTAACCCAGGAGTGGCTCAGCAAAGGACTATGTCCGATTATGCTCGACCCAATCTGGAAGGGACAGAGACAAGTATTGTTCGACCTGCAATTGCGAACAATAACTTCGAGCTCAAGCCTAGCATCATTCAAATGGTGCAGCAATATGTACAGTTCAACGGATTACAAGATGAAGATCCGAACTTGCATATTGCTAATTTTCTCGAAATCTGTGACACCTTCAAGATCAATGGTGTCTCAGACGATGCGATTAGGCTAAGACTCTTCCCATTCTCCTTAAGAACTAAAGCCAAGCAGTGGTTGAGTTCTCTTCCAAGAGGATCAATCACTACTTGGAATATTTTAACTGAAAAATTTCTTTCTCGTTATTTCCCCCCTGCTAAAACTGCTAAGCTGCGTAATGATATTACTTCTTATTCTCAAATTGATTCTGAGACCCTCTATGACACTTGGGAGAGGTTCAAAGAACTTTTGAGAAGATGCCCTCATTATGCTCTGCCTGTATGGTTGCAGGTCCAGACATTTTATAATGGGCTAAATCAAGAGACTAAGAAAATGATAGATGCCGCTTCCGCTGGTTCTTTAGACCGCAAAACTCCGGAAGCCGCTCTTGAGCTTATCGATGACATGGCGATGAACACTTATCAGTGGAATTCGTCCAGGTCTCGCCCATCTAAACCTGCAGGTATCTTCGAGGTGGATTCGGTGACGCAACTAGCAATGCAAGTGGAAATGCTCAACAAGAAGATTTCGGAGATGACTGCTCCCTCCGCTGCTAAGGTATATGAAAATGCTGCTGCCGCCGAGCAGGTGGATTATCTGGGGAACATACCCAGGCCTGCTCAAAATAATTCTGCCAATAATTTTTCTACTTTTTCGAATTTTTCTTCTCCTCCTGGTTTTAATGCTGCTACAAACTCTTATCATCCTGGATGGCGTAACCATCCTAATTTTTCTTGGAGTAATAATGCTAACGTAGTACACCCACCGCACGATTTTACACCACCACCACCACAACAACAAAATTTTAAAAAACCTTCCCCTTTGGAAGAGATCTTTGCTAAGTATATAAGCTCGAACGATGCTACTATTAGAAACATAACGGGATCAATTAAAAATTTAGAAAATCAGGTCGGCCAACTCGCCAAGGCTTTCTATGAGAGACCACCTGGAACTCTTCCCTCGAACACTGAGCCTAAACCAAGGGAGCACGCAAATACGATCTCCCTTCGGAGCGGTAAAGTTGTTAACGAGCCCACCACAAGGGAAGAGCCAAGGGTGAGTGTCCCTCCTGTTTGCACCCCCACGGAGAATGATAACTTAGATTCTGAAAAAGAAAAATCTATTTTTGAAAAAGAAAAGGATAGCTCCATTATCTCTGATTCTGCAGAAGAAAAAAATGGTTTTCAAAATGATGCTCCAGTTATTATAAATGAATTTCCGCCACCTCCTTATCCAGCTAGACTTAGGCAAGAAAAACTAGATAATCAATATCAACGTTTTCTTGAAATATTTAAACAAATTCATATTAATTTACCATTTCATGAAGCGATTAGTCAAATGCCAAAGTACGCAAAATATCTTAATGACTTATTAACGAATAAGACGAAATTGGAAAATCTTTCTCATGTCACATTGAATGAAGAATGCTCGGCGGTCGTTAAGAATTCTAATCTTCCTAAAAAGATAAACGATCCGGGTAGTTTTTCCATTCCTTGCGTCTTTGGTGATTTATTCGTTAAACATGCGCTGGCGGATCTAGGTGCGAGCATCAATTTGATGCCTTTTTCTTTATTCAAGAAAATAGGATTGGGCACTCTCAGCCCTATGCGAATGAGTATCCAATTAGCTGATCGTTCGATTAAGTATCCGTTAGGAGTCGTTGAGGATGTGTTAGTGAAGGTCGACAAATTCATCTTCCCGGTGGATTTTGTCATTCTCGATATTGAAGAGGACATCGAGGTCCCCCTTATCCTTGGTCGTCCCTTCCTAGCCACCGCTCGCGCAATCATAAATGTGAGTGACGGAAAACTTTTTCTGCATGTAGGAGATGAGGAAGTAGCATTTGATATTAATAAATCGATGAAAAACTCTTTACAAAATGATGACTCTTGTTTTTTCATTGATGATTTAAAAGAAGACTCCTATTTTTCTCCAAACGATTTTTCTTCTCCTTTTTTTGGACCCTCATCAACTATTTTTGAAAATAGGGTTATGTCCGTACAAACTATTTTTGAAAATGAAACTGACTTTAAACAAAAGAATCTTGAAAATTTTACTTTTGAAAAAGACAAAAATTTGAACAACTATTTTGATAAACCACCCGATCTTGAAACGAAAATATATCACGATAAGAACTGTCGCTATCATAAAAATTTTAAACCAGGCGATCATGTTCTTCTCTTAAATTCACGATTACGCATTTTCTTTGGAAAATCTAAATCTCGCTGGTCTGGACCGTTTGCGGTCAAGGATGTTTTCTCTGATGGAACTGTGTTACTTTCGCACCCGGAGAGGGGTGAATTTAAAGTGCATGAACGCAAGCTTAAGCTCTATTTCTCTAATGATTCTGTGACTCCTGCAAAGGAGAATCTTCTTTTTGATTCTTAGTTTATTATTACTGATGGACATTTTTATTTTGTTATGGACATTTTTATTTTTCACTTTTATTTTTGGACTTATTATGAAACTCTTTTATTTGGATTATTGTAATAATAAAAAAACATTATCGGGCAATCTGCCCATGGACTCTATTTCTTTTTGCTTTTATTTTTGCTCTTCCTACCGGAGGCACATCAAGTCCATGATCGTGGTCGCCGCTCCACCGTTGCTGATATCAGATGGATCAAGTCATACCTGCTGACGATCAAGTACTCCAAAAAGCAAGCATGGGGGAGCGACATCCGCCTTCATCTCACGAACCCGGGGAAGTCCTGTTCCTTTTCCTTATTTATTTTCCTGCATTTTTCTTTTTCTCTTCTTCTCAGTCCCCTTCTTTTTCTTTATGTTTTCTTCATTGAGGGCAATGAAGAATTTAAGCATGGGGGGGTCTAGTTTCTTTTTGCCTTTCTTTCTGTTTCTTATTTTAAAAAAAGAAAAAAATGTATGTTTTAAATTAGTATAATATTTTATGTCGTCTAAATCTAAAAATCCAAAAAAATTATAAAATATAAAACCCAAAAAAATTAGAAAAACAAAAAGATCAAAAAAATTTTTGTGCTTAAAATCGATTTGAAAAACAAAACCTAAAATTATTTTCTATCTTTATTTTCATGTTGCTTCTAGTGAAGTGTAGGCCCATGCGGTTTTTGTAGTTCTATATAGATTACTTTGAAAATGGTTTTCTAAACCTATCATTTTAACATAGTTTAGTTCTACTAGTTTCTTTTTCTTAAATATAGGCATCCGGTTTTTAAGTTATAAGCTAGCAATACGTAGTTATGTCTTTTTATTCGGTTAGTTACTTACGAATGGTTGCTAGGTATCATTAGTTCTTTTTCATTTGCGGGGTAGTCTTTCTTGGTGTCTAGAACTTGTACCAAGCTACTCTCGAAGCATTTGCGCCGTTTTTATGTTCTTTAGAAATGATTTAGGCCACCATTTGAATAGTTTGAGCTTTTCTTGCCCACCAAAAACATAACCCTTGCAAAACAATTTTGGGCCTTTTCCTTATTTTCATTGTTTTAGCTCCACCTTTCATTTCATCTTGTTCACCAAAGCCAAATGCCCGTCCTAATTTTTGCACTATAACCTTGAGCTTAAAAATTATTTTTGTGGGAGGGGTATTATATTATTTTGGAAATGAAAAGGACAATTATAAAGCTTATTTTTGGAGTTTCCTTATCGATTGTTATTCAAAAAGTGAGAAAGAAAAAAAAATATCATTACAAAATCAAAAAGAAAAAAATGAATGCAAAAAGTTTATGGTTGGCCAAGTTTAGAAAAGAAAAATTTTTATGGCCTTGTTTTTGTAGTTTCATATTGGAGAAATGACATACTTGTTATTTCTCAATTTTTATGTTTTGTTTATTTTTAAGCTCACCCTTGGTTTAGTGTTTAAGACATTATGTTTATCTTTGTTTTCATTTCCTAATCATTCACCTAAACCAAGTCTTAACGCCTTAGAAGTCCTAATGATCTTAGAATGTAAATTCGCGTAGTGGAGAAAGTGTGAACGTACAAGCCTATGGCCACCATCATTGATGGATTTCTTTGGAGGTTATCTTGGAGTGTTTTAGGGTTAATGATTATCTAGCAACCTAGTAGTTTGTTAATGCGCCGTTTATTTAGAACTTCTACTTTTGTTTTCCTTATTTTCGTTTATTTTGGATGCCTTGTTTTAAGATTTAGAAATGTGTAGACTTTTATTATGTTTTAATGAGATTTTTAGGATTGCACTTTCAATTTTTCTATTGCGCACTTCTCACCCCACTAGTTGATAACATGAATATTAGGATAGTTTAATTTTTCATGTTTTGTTTTTCTTAAATATGAAACCTAAATTAGCTTTGTTTATTTTCTAGTTCCTTCCCTAGTTTTCATTTTTATTTGCTTGAGGGCAAGCAAATGTTCAAGCATGGGGGAATTTGATGACTAGTTCTAGTCATCCTTTTTGGGGGTAATTTAATAGTCAAAATTCCTGAGTTTTATATTATTTTTGTTATTTGTATGCTTGTTATGATTATTATAAGAACATATAGTTTTATTATATGTATTGTTGTTATTTTGTGTTATTAGTGTTATACGTTATAATATAGTTTATATGTAATGTTATTTTATAATGTTTAATATTATGTGTTTAGTTTATATGTTTATGTTCAATATTATAGTTTATATGTTTATATTATTGTCATGTTATTTTGTGTTTAGTTTTATTTTCTTATATAACTAATTATTGTATTAGTTATTAGTTTTATGTTAGTCTTAATTAAATAGGATATCATGATTATGAGCTAATGTTTATTTTATTTTGTAGGTTTATTGTCCAATTGATGAAGCCCACAAGGCATGGACAGCCCTTGGAGCAGCCCTTGTTCAAGCTTGGCCCTACCCGAGCCCCTCCCTCAAGTGCAACCCAAATCATCAAGCATGCAGCCCTCTTCCACTTTGGTGCAGCCCGGCCCCTACATGTAGCAGCACAAGCAGCCCATTGAAGCCACTCTTTCATGCTACCCGAGCCCACCAAAGGAGCAGCCCACCATGCAAGTGGCCGGCCCTCTCCACACTCCAAGCAGCCCTTACTCTCTTACCCGACCCCCCCCCCCCCCCTCCTCTCTCTCTTTTAATGTGGCCGGCCACATCTTTCCCCTCTCCTCTATCATTTTATTTTATTTATTTGCCACCTTTTCTCTCATGCATGCATCTTCCTCTCTCCTCCTTAAATCCTAATGCATGAACCAACTTTCCCCTTGCAAGTGGCCGGCCACTTCAATTAGCCTCATCCCTCCTCTCTCTCCTATATATTAATTGCATGCATGAACTTTCCCAAATCACATGGCCGGCCACCCTCCATTTTCATCCCCCCTTGGTTGTTTTATTTTTTATATTTTTCATTCCCATTAATACAATACATGCATGAAGCCATTCTCTCTCTCCCTCATTTAATGAAGTGCATGAATCATCCCTCCAACAAGTGGCCGGCCACCCCTTGAAATTCCTCTTCTAGATGCTTCCCTCCATGCCTATAAAAGGAACCCACATCCCATGCTTTGGAGGAGTTGATTTTTGGCTTGAAGCAAGAGAGTGCTTTGTGAGAGAGTTTCTATTATTGTAATTCTCATTTCTTAGTCTTTTCTTCTAGTTGTAATTTTTAATTGTTGTCTTAAAATTTCGTTCAAGTTTGTTTTGTTTTAGCATTGTACACCTTCCTTTTTAATAATAATGCAATTGTTCTTCTCTTTTCATTTTGTTATTTCTCTTTCAATTATGCATAACTAATTCCTTATAGCATTGGATCGTGAGGATCCATGAAGTGAGATGAGAGATTATTATCTTTCTTAGTTTTATTTTTGTCATTTCATGCTCGATCCTTCTTTGATTTATTTTTGCGTCGACTCTGTATTCCGGTATACGGTAGTAGGCCTTGTTCTCATTTCATAGTAGCCAAGAGGTTCATGATTTGAAAGATCACTCAAAGAAGGAAGGAGTTGAACGCAATCCTAGAGATAGGACGACGTAAATCCTCCGGATTGGAGTCAAATCCAATAGTGCGGATCACCCCGATAATGCAACTTTAGGCTTCTTCGGTTTGTAAAGAGATTTCGATCGAAGAGTCTATAAGTTAGGAGACCTAATACTCTAGCGAGATTTTGTCTTATTCTCGGATCCGTCACAGTCGAGTATGGTTTGCAAAAATTAAAACTATCTTTTATCTCTCTCATCTAATTTCATGGTGAATCATTGATCGAATGCTAGTTTTTTTTATATAAGTTTTTCGTCCCGCAATTTGTCTTCGTTTTAATTTAAAAAAATTCTAAAAATCCGACTATTTTCCGGTAGGATAATATTTCAAGCGTGAGTAAGAGTACTTGACAGCCCCGAGTTTAAATACGACCTTGGTACTACAATTCGACAGGTACGCTTGCCTGTTCGGGTTTTGGCCCACCATATATCAAATGGCATCCACACAAAAGTAGTGATTGAACTGGAGAACGAATCCGCATGATTACAAGATAAATTATTTAGTAAAAGAGGTTGCATTTGAAAATACATAACTGGTCCAAAAAACGGGTGAAATACAAAACCTTTAGAACATATGAGTAGTAGTCACAACAACTAACATGGTGGTTATTAAGTCCTTTATATTTAGCATGCCAACTATATGTTCCGCAAGGGAGAAATAATGGATATTGTGATGGATCATAATATCCAGTAAATTTTGGAATAGTTTTGAAGCCAGCTTCAATACTTTCCACAATAATATTTCTTTCGTTTGAATCCATATATTCTTCAGCAACAACATGTGATGCCATTGTTAATGTGTATTGTAGTTCTGCAGAAGATCATTCTTTAATAAATAACTTGCAATTTGGAATATTAGGCCGTTAGGTAATTTGGCGAAACATTGATACAAATGGGTTGTGCGTATCTAAGATGGATGCTATTTTTTTTAAGTAATACGCGGTGTAATTCTTCATTTTCTTGCAGCTGGTAGTTAGTCTCATGATCAGTATGATAAATAAATAATTGTAAATATCTTAGTCTTGCATTTGCAAGAGGAAGCAAAGTTCCAATTCGATGATATATGGCACCATGAGCTTGAAATGTATAGATTCCTTGCTGATTGGCCAGTAAATTTTGATCTAATGTACCACCCATGGAGGTCAAAGTGAAAACATGATTTTATGAGCGAACATTTGTTCTTAAAGTTGGGTAAATCGACAGAGTCTTCAGTGAACATAACATGCAGATCTGCTCGAGTTGGTATATCTGGAATAACTATTCTTCCATTATTGTAACACATTGTTTGTGTTTCTCCCTCAAAAATTTTTGCGATGCATTAACGACAGATATAAGGTTGTTGGAGCCGTAAATATGTAATTTGTTGCATTATATTAGAAATTCGAGCTATATTGTGGTATGGGGTTCAATAACTTTTAGCTGAGGCTCTGTGATTATTCCTATAAGTGTTAGAATCTATGCTTTCATCATCTATCATTTGCAGTTGATGAGTGTGGTTTGTATTAGAATCTGTGAGTCACAATTGAAGATGTTGAGATGATAAAGTTACTTTTTGTGCACTTAAACATAAATATCTATTGAACTCCGAGAACATGTGGCCGAATATTGACAGTGGGAATATACAATGTGCAATTGTCAATTATTGTTCGTTTGAATGCATGTGATATAAAAAATCTCTAATGACAGCCTCAAATAAAAGAGATCAAACATAATGAGAAAGAGATTTCAAAAAAATGGCATGAAAAGTTTAGGAAGTTTTGACCATGTGAGTATACCTTGTGCAATTATCCGTTGATGTTCGTTTGTAGGAGGAAACTTTGTTGGCAGCAATTTTACAAAATGGTCTGATGTTGATGCAACATTTTGTGTCAATGATGCACCTTCTAGATTCAATGATGCAACAACATATGTTGTCACTCAGGATCGATGTAAGAATGAAGAAGGTATGTCATATAAGGAATATCTATGCAGGATCCCATTTTCCGTATATGTGACTTCAAGGTTCAACAAAATGACTGGAACATTCCCATGATTATGTTCTGCATGTGAAAAGTATGAAAAGAAAATTTTGCATGTGCAACGTTCCCACGATTATGTTCATTCACCGTGTCTGTTATTTGTTGGAATTACGGAGGATGAGGTTGTTGTGGCATAGGCTCTGTCTGCAAATAAATAATAGCAGATAGGTCACGACATTGTTCTGACATACATGCTCTTCTTGCTTGTGCATTGATTCAGTTTCGCGCTCACTGTGCTGATAGTTGCTCTTCCACCATCTGCGCTCTCCATTTTCGCATACGATCTTGAGCATTTTGTCATTATATTTGACGTTGTTGTTCAGTAATCTAGGATACTCTCATTCTTCCTGAACTCATTGTGATTTATATATCATATTCAATAATTAAAAAGTCGGACACAGTGACACAAAAAGTAGCTTTTGATTTGAGGAGAAAGAAAATTTAATTATTTCTATCCCTTTAATACAAGAACATATAGGTAGGGAATGTATCTTTTGTCTGCAATTGGTAGGGTATGTTCTGGGATGTGGAGTCAACGAGCTTTGGAGGCAATCTGTCCCAGAACGAAGGTTAGCATGGATGAACTCTTGTGCAGAGTATCTCTTTTGGGCAGGAGCGCAAGTGAATGTGGGAGAGGGTAAAGGATGGAAGAGGCATTGGAATGGTGGAGATTGAGCTTACCCATAATGGTGAGCGAACCGACAACATCGATGAAGGATCAAAAGAACTTGAGTGCAATAACTAAAAGGGGAAGACAAAAAAGGCTCTTGGATGATGACCTAGGAAGCAGCCAATGGGGAAAAAGTAGTGCAGGTAATGGGGAAAAGCAGCGCGGGTAAAGGGAGAAGCTTACTATCATAGGTAGAAGAGTCGTGAGAGGCTGTCAGAGCACAAGTAACAACGATATGTGGATTACCATGGGGCTTCTACGATGGCATAGGAGGATGGGAAGATTGGGAGAAGGAAGAGGTGTGAGCGGTTGTCAGAGAGAATGGAGAAACCTAAAATTGCGATGAAAAGGGGCAAATCCAGCAATTCAAATATAACTGATGGTTATTGTAGTAAGCAAAAGTTTGCTTAAAATATTAGTATATATATATTACTAATGACATACATCGGTTGACCTACTATAGGCCGAGTGCGGGCAGCCGCCCACACTAAACAAAATCCTAAAAATAGGTTTCCTCATACACTCTCTACTCTACCTAAACCATCTGTAACATCCCATTTCCGGCTAGACCCCTAGGACTCGGTTGGTTGTGACAGAACCCTAGGAAGCCCAAAAATTGAAATAAATCGACCAAGATTTCGGGTCACGGGTTGGTCACGCCCGTGACCGACCCGTCACGCCCGTGACCTAGGGCGTGATTCATTCGACGATCGTCGATCTCAGGGAGACGATTGTCGGCCGCAAAATTTTCAACCCGGCCATGTCACGCCCGTGACCCAGGTGTCACGCCCGTGAACTAGGGAGTGACTCCTTTGATGATCGTCGATCTCAGGTAGACGATCGTCGGGCGTAGAATTTTCAACCTAGCCCTGTCACGCCCGTGACCAAGGGCGTGACCCCCTTCGGCGACCGTCGATCTCAGCGTGACGATCGCCGAGCGCGGATTTTGCCCTATGATCATGTCACGCCCGTGACCCATATGTCACGCCCATGACCTAGGGCGTGACCAGCCTTCGACGATCGTCGATCTCAGTTCGACGGTTGTCGAACCCAGAATTGGTCACCCGGGCTTGTCACGCCCGTGACCCATGTGTCACGCCCGTGACCAAGGGCGTGACCACCCTTCAACGATCGTCGATCTCAGTTCGACGATCGTCGAACCCAGAATTTGCCATTCGGGGCTGTCACGCCCGTGACCTATGTGTCACGCCCGTGACCAAGGCCGAAACGTCAGCCGGACTTTAAACTTCGGTAACCGACGTCTTAATCAATTCTGATTATGGAATATACAGCAGGAATATTTATGGGCCGTTTCCGTCCCTAATTATTTAATAAAATGAGAGAGTGAGGTCCAATAGGAAATCGCCACCTGGATTAGCCAATTCATCTTCCACCTTTTCCTCTTCCCTGCATCATAACTGAAACGTTATTAAGAAGAAACATTCATGGCCATGAATGTTTCATCCTTTCCCCTCCCCATTGGGAAATCTATAAAAGCCCCCTTGGAGCAAGAGGAGAAGGTTACACGTTTGATCAGATTCCTCCCCTTGCTGTTGAAGAATTTCCGGCGACGCCACCACCGCGCCATGACAGTCCGACGTCCATCTCGCCTTCAAACCGCGAACAAGGTCCTCTCCTCCTCAACTCTTTCTTCTATGGACAGATCTTAGAAATAATTAGGAGAGATATCGGGCTCAAAAGAGCCGGATTGGGTGAGCGTTTCCATGTTTTTCCAAAAATTTCATGGTGGCGGGTTTGCCGGAAACCGCCTCTCCGGCGGCCGTGCCGCCGCCCGACGGTAGCCCTCACCCCAACAGAGGTGGTGGTGGTGGTGGCCGACCAGGGAGAAGGCTGGGTGGCCGGGAAATAGCTTTGGAAAAGCTACAGGAAAATAAGTTTTCAGGGCTCTGGTTTCGGGCTGTAGAAGAAGATGTACAGTGCCATGAAATTAGATTCTATTTTTGAAACAATTTTTGAAAGAAAATATCTGTCACTTTAAATAATTTGGGAAAAATACCTAGAGGCTCCTACAGGAAAAACGGTCAACACCAATATTGTAGCTCTTTGAGTCTTGGTAATTTTAAAATTTGTTTCAAGCATTTTGTACCACGGGATAGACCTCAGCACTCAATTTTGTGAGGTCTATCCATAGGGTTGTCCTGACCTTAGAAAAATTCCCCACTCCAATCCAGTCATCACAATGACTTGAAATTTGGGGTGTGACCTAAGCTTACCTATATCTAGGTACCATCCAAAAATTAGGATTTTTGGGAAATATTTTTCTATAGTTTTTTAGAAAAATTCAATAATCCCAGCTTAATTTAATTAGGTGGCTAAACAATTTCCAAACCCTCCCAAATTTTGTTGAGTGGTCCCTGGTTTCACCATAAGGTTCTGTATAATTTTTCATCTCATTTGGAAATGGTTTGGATTAGAAATGAACAAACCTAAGTTTTTCCCTAATAAGGGGTCTTAGGTTAAAGGTGCACTTTTGAGATTTGAGTGGTCAGATCACCTCAACAGAGGCTGAGATTTTTACCACTGGCTAGTAGTATTCTCTAGCACCCCCTCATAGAGTTTGAGGTGGATTGGGGTAAGTTTGCCCTAGGAACCAAGGCCAAACCCTAGGGATGGATCTTGTAGGGTTGTGAAGGTCATGGGGTCAAATGACCTTGGACTGACTTAAAATTTGGTGGAGAGAACCATAGTACCCGTATAGTTCCCTGGACAAAAGTTTAGGGTATTTGGAGACAGCTAGGCCACCTAAAAACCTAACCCTAGTTTAGGTCACCAAATTTAATTTGAATTATTAAGCTATCAACTGAACTACAAATCAAGTAAAATTTGGGTAGAGTGATTTTATGGCCCAAGTAGACATAATATAATTTTGTGGAGAGTTTTGGGCAAATTTATACAGTACTTCATTTACAACTCTAATTGTGCCCTTGATATTTGTTTTGATGATTCTGGAATTTCTGTTCACTGGAATGTTATGAAATCTTGGATTAGTGCATATTATAGCATGATATTCCTTCTGTAAGTTTCTTGAAAATTTTATCTGATTATTTTGGGTACTTTATTGTTTGATGTACTAATTGTGATATGTAGTCAAAAATACAAATAAGGCCCAATTACTATTTGGAAAATTATGAAATTTGATCAGTGGGTGTTTCAAATTATGATAGTCACCCTGTAATTTTCTCTGGAATTTTAGATGGATAAAAAAGTACCTCCTTCATTAAGTTAGGAAAATTAGTATCATGAATTAAAACAAATTCAGAGTTCAAATGATGGAGAAAAATTATGGTACTTGGTTTATGATGGTTTTAGGTCACTATAAAGCTTCTATAATTTTCTTGGGATTTTTGGATATATATTTACAGTACTTCCTTCATAATATAGTAGAAATGACCTAAAATGGTAAATTAGGAAATGTAGGCCTAACACCTCTGAAATTTCTCAAAACTTGGAATTACTGTTCAATTGTCTCATAGGATTTTTACTGATTTTATGATGATTTAATGTTGGCTCATTAGTGCACTTCATGTTCATACTAGGGCACTTGGAATCTTAGAATAAATAAATTAAATGCTCGATAAATAGGAAAATCATTATTTTCTGGATTTAGACTAATTAGGTCATGGTAGACCTCCAGTAAATATTATATGGGAATCGAAAGACAGTTGGGAGTACGACCCCTTGCATACCTTATAAAGCTTAGGATGGTCTGCATTTAGTAAAAACTGCAGAAGCTGAACTAGAGTGGGTAATGAACTTGGGAGATGGAATTTTGGTAGTTTGCTGGTTTGGATAGTGTGAGTTAAATCAAGTTCATTATTGGAAGTCAGGATGGGTAGGGTGTGAGATTGACTTGCGATAAGTAGTGTTCGGGTTCGACGGAAGACCGTCCTCCCCGAGAAGAGGAAGAGTCAAATTCACCCTAGGATTTGCCCACTGTAATATAAAAAGGGAATGGGTTAAGGGAACCAATCAATTATAATAAGTGCCTTGGAGAGGGAGTTTTGGGATTCACCCCATCATAGCTCCTAGTACCGCTGCGAGCCCTTCACCGGGTAACCCTCGGGAAGTCCAAGGTTAACCTTAAATGTTGGGCATAAAATGATCAAGAGTAACCCTAATAATAGTTGTACCTCACACCTACACTTGTACACTTAGGAAGAAGAATTGGCATGGAATGGGTAGAGTAGGTCTATGGTCTAAGGGCCTAGTAGTAATGACTATGGTTTGGTTGGTAATTTGGAAGTCCAGGGAGCGGGATGCTCGGGGACTTGGTATATGCTTGGTAGCCTAGAGAGCTGGAGGCTCGGTAACATGAGAACTTGTACAAATATAATTGCCATGGTTGCATGTGCATAAAAGTGGTTGGTCATCGGTACTAGGCGATCGATCACACTGAAAGCGGTACGTTGACTTGGCGGTGTGGGACACTTAGCCAAAGAAAGCCTGGTGTGTACAGCCAGCACTAGTACGCGGATACTCTAGGTTGTGTTCTTCTAGGGGCGTACGGAAGGGCTAGGCCTGGTAGTGTGGTTACCCGCCTAAGAGTGGGGGGCCCGACTCACTATCTCCGTTTGCCACAATGGAGGTTCCTGGGGGTGAAGCTAGCCGCCCGAACAGGGGGAGCTAAAGGTCTGTGCGCATAGAGTCGTGTGGGTGTGTTGCACTTGCTTGTGCATTTCATAGCATAATTGTGTGTCATAGCATAAACATGCCACCTAATGTATAAAATGGTATGGGACGTTTTATACGTTAGGCCTTGCAAAATGACCCCTTGGTCTATAGGGGTAATCCCTATAAATCAATGGTTATATTTCTTGTACTTTCACTTACTTGCCATTCCTTACTGTTTGACAACCGACACCCCAACGTATAAGTGGTATGGGACACTATACGATGGGAGCCCTGCTAAAGATCCCTTGGCTTATGCGCTTTCACATAAGTTAAGGTTATATTTCCTACTTTCTGCTTATGTCGTATTTACTATGCATTTGCTAGCTTAGGTCCGCTGTCACCTGTTTTTGACTTATTCTCCACCTTCATGTCCTCCCCTTTCTTCCTCTCCGCTCGGTACCTAGGATCCATGGGGGAAGGGGTAGGGGATGATAGGGCTTAGTCTTTATGACTAACGGTTTTCGAACCACAACATTTTAGGTGTACCATATGGAAGGGTCCATGGTGTTGCAGTTTCTGACAGAGTTGACCCCACGACCGTGTTACCATTGTCACCAGCTGGGACATACACGGGTTAAATGCCCCTTGATGGGTGGGATCCCACCAGCTCAGCAACCAGGAGGCCGAAGACGTAGACGCAGACGTGGATTGCGAGGCGGCGACGGCAGACCAAAAAGGAAGAAGCACCCAGAGATGCATCACCAGTAGAGCACGGAGTCGGTGGAGATGGGCCAGTCTAGCTTGGGTGCTCTCGGTTCAGTGACAGTTACAGTGACGCTTAGTTTTAGTTTTGCTTCCGCGAGTGACTTATACTGAGGATATGATGTACCGGGCATAAGCCCTCCTTTGTACTCTGATATATTATTACTGTGGACACTCCCTTCGTGGAGATTTATTTATATACATGTGGTTAGGTGGACTTGCTTTTACTCCTTTATGCTACTGTTCTGCGATCGAAAAGGGCTGGCAGAATTGGCGTTTTGTAGTGGCGGCCTTCCCGTGAGTCGGTGCCACCGCAAAGCGGCAGTTCTGGGCTAAGACCCCGGTGTTTGAAAAGAAAAAAAAGGGGGTCTTACAAGTGGTATCAGAGGGAACCTCGATCAGAAAAGTAGCAATCCACTAACCCTGGGTCACCCCCGCTCGAGTTTAGTTTGGGGACAAACTAAGCAGCGGAAGCAGTGGTGTGCCCATAAGGGAAATCACATGTAGAAGTCCACTTATCCATTAATTGGAATTCCTCTTTGTGGCCTATGGTAAGCCCTGCCCCCAGCAGGGAGCACCTCCGGCTGCAAAGAACATTTCACATAATTCTCTAGTCTACGACTTAGACTCAACCAACTAGGACTCGTGACTAACCACGATGACTTTTAGTATGTCCTAGTCCAAAATAGACCATGGGTATGAACTTGGTTAAGGTGCGGAGATACCCAATGAGAATAAAGGACTTAGACTCAACCAACTAGGACTCATGACTAACCACGACGACTTTTAGTATGTCCTAGTCCAAAATAGACCATGGGTATTAACTTTGTTAAGGTGCGGAGATACCCAATGAGAATAAAGGAGGAGTTTAGCACGAGAATGACTACCTAAAATGTAAACTCAGGTGTCCCTACTATCCCAATCAAGAATTACTCAAAGCGGTAGACTACTTTAAGGAGAATTGAGACCAATAATACATTAGCAGAATGGTAAAAGACAAGTAGTCTTAACCCTCAATACCGGTAATAAAATTACCTGGAGGTAACCACCGAGACAAACACTGAGGGTCGGATAGGAATTCGAGTTCAGAAGATACCCATTTGGGATTGGGAACATTTTGACCCGGATGAGGTTGTCGTAGATGTGACTCAGAGAGTTTAAAGTATGGAGTATATTAACGAGTTTCAGGGTGGAACCCCAAGTCGAAGATCGATGCCCTAGGGATTGTGCACCCAGCTAGGACAGATGTAACAGGGTAATATCGAAGATACTTAGCCCAAGATAGGTAGGGGCTGATCTTTTGTTTATTGGGGGCTAAACTTTTGTTTATTGGGCAAACTAGTATTGGCTTGGGTTCCCTTGGACCTAGTTTGGGAAAGTAGCGTAACAAACATGGTTGGAATGATTACCCGTAGCGTTACAAAGACAATGACATGGTAATAAGACGGAATAATTACGGGAATTAACTATTATCACGTGAAATTAGGTGACGGGTAACAAGATTCGGGATATCTAAGAAGGTAAAGATTTAATCGCTAGGTCGTATCCTCAGAAGGATGATGTATCTCAGAATATGTGCCCCTGGAATGGAAATTTGAGGACATCGCGATGGATTTTATTCATGGACTTCCCCGATCACGGACGGGAAATGACTCGACTTGGGTCATCGTCGATCGGTTGACGAAGGTGGTCAGATTCATTCCGATCAAGAAGGATGACTCTGTGGGGGGGGGGGGCACTAGTGCGGAGATTTGTGGAGTAGATTGTTCGATACCACGGGGTGCGTGGTCGGAGCAAGAAGCTCAGTCCTAGGTATATGG
Organism: Platanthera zijinensis; assembly: GCA_039513925.1. Classification (NCBI taxonomy): domain Eukaryota; kingdom Viridiplantae; phylum Streptophyta; class Magnoliopsida; order Asparagales; family Orchidaceae; genus Platanthera; species Platanthera zijinensis. The sequence continues at coordinate 68,181,450 of CM077092.1, read as the reverse complement.
GCCCTTATAGGATCCTGGAGCGAATCGGGGCCCTATCTTATAGGCTGGAGATTGCCACCAGAGCACTCCACTTTTCGGTCAGGTATACCTCACAACCCCTCTGGACAATCAATTTGCGTTCCTATTTTAAACCAATAAGACTGAAATTTCAAGAATAGGGACTAATCCTTTGTTTATTGGGATATACACCATATCAATTGGACGAACTGGTTTTGGAATCAAAACTGCACACAACAAACCTAACGTAGAGATGTAATCTTTCATTTCTCATGGGATGTTACAAGCTTCTCTTCCCGATTAGAGTCCCGTAGGCTTAACCTTGATTTCGGGGAAGAAATCTTTGTTTTGTTTATTGGGATTTGTAACATCCTATTTCCGGCTAGACCCCTAGGAGTCGGTTGGTTGTGACAGAACCCTAGGAAGCCCAAAAATTGAAATAAATCGACCAAGATTTTGGGTCACGGGTTGGTCATGCCCGTGACCAACCCGTCACGCCCGTGACCTAGGGCGTGATTCATTCGACGATCGTAGATCTCAGGGAGACGATCGTCGGGCGCAGAATTTTCAACCCGGCCATGTCACGCCCGTGACCTAGGGTGTGACTCCTTTGACGATCGTCGATCTCAGGTAGACGATCGTCGGGCGCAGAATTTTCAACCTAGCCCTGTCACGCCCGTGACCCAGGTGTTACGCCCGTGACCAAGGGCGTGACCCCCTTCGGCGACCGTCTATCTCAGCGCGACGATCGCCGAGCGCGGATTTTGCCTTATGATCATGTCACGCCCGTGACCCATATATCACGCCCGTGACCTAGGGCATGACCACCCTTCGACGATCGTCAATCTCAGTTCGACGGTCGTCGAACCCAGAATTGGTCACCCGGGCTTGTCACGCCCGTGACCCATGTGTCACGCCCGTGACCAAGGGCGTGACCACCCTTCGACGATCGTCGATCTCAGTTCGACGATCGTCGAACCCAGAATTTGCCATTCGGGCCTGTCATGCCCGTGACCTATGTGTCACGCCCATGACCAAGGCCGAAACGTCAGCCGGACTTTAAACTTCGGTAACCGACGTCTTAATCAATTCTGATTATGGAATGTACAGCAGGAATATTTATGGGCCGTTTCCGTCCCTAATTATTTAATAAAATGAGAGAGTGAGGTCCAATAGGAAATCGCCACCTGGATCAGCCAATTCATCTTCCACCTTTTCCTCTTCCCTGCATCATAACCGAAACGTTATTAAGAAGAAACATTCATGGCCATGATTGTTTCATCCTTTCCCCTCCCCATTGGGAAATCTATAAAAGCCCCCTTGGAGCAAGAGGAGAAGGTTACACGTTTGATCAGATTCCTCCCCTTGCTGTTGAAGAATTTCCGGCGACGCCACCACCGCACCATGACAGTTCGATATCCATATCGCCTTCAAACCGCGAACAAGGTCCTCTCCTCCTCTACTCTTTCTTATATGGACAGATCTTAGAAATCATTAGGAGAGATATCGGGCTCAAAAGAGCCGGATCGGGTGAGCGTTTCCATGTTTTTCCAAAAATTTCATGGTGGCGGGTTCGCCGGAAACCGCCTCTCCGGCGGCTGTGCCGCCGCCCAACGGTAGCCCTCACCCCAACAGAGGTGGTGGTGGTGGTGGCCGGCCAGGGAGAAGGCTGGGTGGCCGAGAAATAGCTTTGGAAAAGCTACAGGAAAATAAGTTTTCAGGGCTCTGGTTTCGGGCTGTAGAAGAAGATGAACAGTGCCATGAAATTAGATTCTATTTTTGAAACAATTTTTGAATGAAAATATCTGTCACTTTAAATAATTTGGGAAAAATACCTATATGCTCCTACAGGAAAAACAGTCAACACCAATATTGTATCTCTTTGAGTTTAGGTAATTTTAAAATTTGTTTCAAGCATTTTGGACCACGGTATAGACCTCAGCACTCAATTTGGTGAGGTCTATCCATAGGGTTATCCTGACCTTAGAAAAATTCCCCACTCCAATTCAGTCATCATAATGACTTGAAATTTGGGGTGTGGCCTAATATTACCTATATCTAGGTACCATCCAAAAATTAGGATTTTTGGGAAATATTTTTCTATAGTTTTTTAGAAAAATTCAATAATCCCAGCTTAATTTAATTAGATGGCTAAACAATTTCCAAACCCTCCCAAATTTTGGTGAGTGGTCCCTGGTTTCACCCTAAGGTTCTGTATAATTTTTCATCTCATTTGGAGATGGTTTGGATTAGAAATGAACAAACCTAAGTTTTTCCCTAATAAGGGATCTTAGGTTAAAGGTGCACTTTTGAGATTTGAGTGGTTAGATCACCTCAACAGAGGCTGAGATTTTAACCACTGGCTAGTAGTATTCTGTAGCACCCCCTCATAGAGTTTGAGGTGGATTGGGGTAAGTTTGCCCTAGGAACCAAGGCCAAACCCTAGGGATGGATCTTGTAGGGTTGTGAAGGTCATGGGGTCAAATGACCTTGGACTGACTTAAAATTTGGTGGAGAGAACCATAGTACCCGTATAGTTCACTATACAAAAGTTTAGGGTATTTGGAGACAGCTAGGCCACCTAAAAACCTAACCCTAGTTTAGGTCACCAACTTTAATTTGAATTATTAAGCTATCAACTGAACTACAAATCAAGTACTTCATTTACAACTCTAATTGTGCCCTTGATATTTGTTTTGATGATTCTAGAATTTCTGTTCACTGGAATGTTATGAAATCTTGGATTCGTGCATATTATAGCATGATATTCCTTTTGTAATTTTCTTGAAAATTTTATCTGATTATTTTGGGTACTTTATTCTTTGATGTACTAATTGTGATATGTAGTCAAAAATACAAATAAGGCCCAATTACTATTTGGAAAATTATGAAATTTGATCAGTGGGTGTTTCAAATTATGATAGTCACCCTGTAATTTTCTCTGGAATTTTAGATGGATAAAAACAGTACCTCCTTCATTAAGTTAGGAAAATTAGTATCTTGAATTAAAATAAATTCAGAGTTCAAATGATGGAGAAAAATTATGGTACTTGGTATATGATGGTTTTAGGTCACTATAATGCTTCTATAATTTTCTTGAGATTTTTGGATATATATTTACAGTACTTCCTTCATAATATAGTAGAAATGGCCTAAAATGGTAAATTAGGAAATGTAGGCCTAACACCTCTGAAATTTCTCAAAACTTGGAATTACTGTTCAATTGTCTCATAGGATTTTTACTGATTTTATGATGATTTAATGTTGGCTCATTAGTGCACTTCATGTTCATACTAGGGCACTTGGAATCTTAGAATAAATAAATTAAATGCTCGATAAATAGGAAAATCATTATTTTCTAGATTTAGACTAATTAGGTCATGGTAGAACTCCAGTAAATATTATATGGGAATCGGAAGACAGTTGGGAGTACGACCCGTTGCATACCTTATAAAGCTTAGGATGGTCTGCATTTAGTAAAAACTGCAGAAGCTGAACTAGAGTGGGTAATGAACTTGGGAGATGGAATTTTGGTAGTTTGCTGGTTTGGATAGTGTGAGTTAAATCAAGTTCATTATTGGAAGTCAGGATGGGTAGGGTGTGAGATTAACTTGCGATAAGTAGTGTTCGGGTTCGACGGAAGACCGTCCTCCCCGAGAAGAGGAAGAGTCAAAGTCACCCTAGGATTAGCCCACTGTAATATAAAAAGGGAATGGGTTAAGGGAACCAATCAATTATAATAAGTGCCTTGGAGAGGGAGTTTTGGGATTCACCCCATCATAGCTCCTAGTACCGCTGCGAGCCCTTCACCGGGTAACCCTCGGGAAGTCCAAGGTTAACCTTAAATGTTGGGAATAAAATGATCAAGAGTAACCCTAATAATAGTTGTACCTCACACCTACACTTGTACACCTAGGAAGAAGAATTGGCATGGAATGGGTAGAGTAGGTCCATGGTCTAAGGGCCTACTAGTAATGACTATTGTTTAATTGGTAATTTGGAAGTCCAGGGAGCGGGATGCTTGGGGACTTGGTATATGCTTGGTAGCCTAGAGAGCTGGAGGCTCGGTAACATGAGAACTTGTACAAATATAATTGGCATGGTTGCATGTGCATAAAAGTGGTGGGTCATCGGTACTAGGCGATCGATCACACCAACAGCGGTACGTTGACTCGGCGGTGTGGGACACTTAGCCCAAGATACCTGGTGTGTACAGCCAGCACTAGTACACGGATACTCTAGGTTTTGTTCTTCTAGGCACGTACGGAAGGGCTAGGCCTGGTAGTGTGGTTACCCGCCTAGGAGTGGGGGGCCCGACTCACTGTCTCCGTTTGCCACAACGGAGGTTCCTGGAGGTGAAGCTAGCCGCCCGAACAGGGGGAACTAAAGGTCTGTGCGCATAGAGTCGTGTGGGTGTGTTGCACTTGCTTGTGCATTTCATAGCATAATTGTGTGTCATAGCATAAACATGCCACCTAACGTATAAAATGGTATGGGACGTTTTATACGATAGGCCTTGCAAAACGACCCCTTGGTCTGTAGGGGTAATCCCTATAAATCAATGGTTATATTTCTTGTACTTTCACTTACTTGCAATTCCTTGCTGTTTGACAACCGACACCCCAACGTATAAGTGGTACGGGACACTCTATACGATGGGAGCCCTGCTAAAGATCCCTTGGCTTATGCGCTTTCGCATAAGTTAAGGTTATATTTCCTACTTTCTGCTTATGTCGTATTTACTATGCATTTGCTAGCTTAGGTCCGCTGTCCCCTGTTTTTGACTTATTCTCCACCTTCATGTCCTTCCCTTTCTTCCTCTCCGCTCGGTACCTAGGAGCCATGGGGGAAGGGGTAGGGGATGATAGGGATTAGTCTTTATGACTAACGGTTTTCGAACCACAACATTTTAGGTGTACCATATGGAAGGGTCCCGGGTGTTGCAGTTTCTGACAGAGTTGACCCCGCGACCGTGTTACCATTGTCACCATCCGGGACATACACGGGTTAAATGCCCCTTGATGGGTGGGATCCCACCAGCTCAGCAGCCAGGAGGCCGAAGACGTAGACGCAGACATGGATTGCGAGGCGGCGACGGCAGGCCAAAAAGGAAGAAGCACCTAGAGATGCATCACCAGCAGAGCACGGAGTCGGTGGAGATGGGCCAGTCTAGCTTGGGTGCTCTCGGTTCAGTGACAGTTACGGTGACGCTTAGTTTTAGTTTTGCTTCCGCAAGTGACTTGTACTGAGGATATGATGTACCGGGCATAAGCCCTCCTTTGTACTCTGATATATTATTACTGTGGACACTCCCTTCGTGGAGATTTATTTATATACATGTGGTTAGGTGGACTTGCTTTTACTCCTTTATGCTACTGTTCTGCGATCGAAAAGAGCCGGTAGAATTGGCATTTTGTAGTGGCGGCCTTCCCGTGAGTCGGTGCCACCGCAAAGCGGCAGTTCTGGGCTAAGACCCCGGTGTTTGAAAAGAAAAAAAAAAGGGGGTGTTACACCATCTCCACCCTTAGCTCCCACGAACATGATCAACGATCCCTCCAGTGCTCCCCTCCACTTATCTTTGGACAAACACAACTCTCCTCTGCTCCTCATTGGGGTTGGGTTTGATGAAGATGATCTAATCGCCCTTCTCATCTTCTTTCGGTCTGCAGTCACCCTCCCGAGTTCTGGCCTTCTGGTTTTTAATTCTAAAGCCTTGCCTACTTGCCCTTCTCTCCAAAACTCTAACAACCACTAGATAATTTCATTCGATTTCAGGTAAATCGATTTCATCCTCTTCCCCTCCCTTTAGATTTAACAACCACCAGAACATTTAACTTGTTTTTATTATCTAATTTCTACCATCACAATTTTAAAGCAACCTCAAAGGGTGAACTTCTGGACTCATTCAAGATAGTTAAACGTGAAGTTAAATTGTACAAAATTTAAACCCATAACATGAAGATGTTCGAGAACTTCATGGAAAAATATTGATTTTATCAAGTACAAAACTAAAATATAACCCCCTTTGTCTCAATATCATTATCATTATATTCATTTGATGCAGTATGGGAGAAGGGTTCTCACAATTGAATCCTAATTTTATTTTTTAAATTATTTAGTATAAGTTCATTTCTTGTGCCAACCTCTAATACTACTTAAGGAGGTCATGTTAGAACTTTAAAATTGCTTAAAACGAAAGAAAAATGATCATACCTTGATCAATAAGTGATAGCAGATGTTTTAGAGAGGAAAAACCTTGATCTTCTTGTCTATTCACCAAGAGCCTTTTTGCCACTTTCACTAATCTGAAAATCAGTTTTCACTTCTTATATTTTTGTGTTAGATAAGGGACCAATAACTTCCATTACAAGATAACTACCATCCACTCCAAGCGGTGGTTATTTCCATAACATCCCTTTGACCGTTCACTTAATTAAACCATATATTAAGTTAATTCTAATAATAGCATTTGGACCACATTATGAATTAAATATTAATAATACTAATTAATTTAATTTAATTACAAAAATTATTAATTATATTTAATAAAAATACTAACATTCTCCCACTTGGTCCATATGCTATCACTAGAATTCTTTTCGGTTAAAATTAGCCATCAAATAATGTACGAATTGAGTACTTTGTTATGAAAAATATACTCACACTTATATACAAAGTTCGATACATGAATGTTGGCGGTCATATCCTAAACATTTATAATACTCCCATCCAACTATTACAATGATCAATACTTCTTATATAAGTACTTTATGAGTCCCTTTTACTTTATGAATGAACTTCTCATAAGCCATTCTTGGTCCAATTATTTTTTGACAATATCTTTATGTGCACAAACAATATTAGGTCATATTTATTGAATGTCAAAATAATACAATATGAGGTCTTTAAAAAAAAAGAGGCAACTTATACATCAAATGAACTAGAAAGGCCCATACAATCCACATGATTTTTATAAACTTTAAATGGTAATCCTTTAGTCATGGGATATGCAACCATTAGCTCAGTATCAATGTGATGGATATCCACTCTATCCTCTTAAAGATGACCTTTAACAGCGAGAAATTTTATATTTATATGTTTACTGTGACTACTGTTTTTATTATTTTTAGAGAAGCTCACAGTAGAAGAGTTATCACAATAGGTCTTTAATGGACTTGAAATAGACTCAACAAATTTACGATCAGATTTAAAATTTCTAATCAATAATGCTTGACATATGGCTTCATAGCATGCAATATATTCAGCTTCCATGGTAGATGTAGCGATCATACTTTGCTTAGTACTTTTCCATGAAATAGCTCCTTCAATAAGCAAAAAATAGAGCTAGAAGTTGACTTTCTTAAATCTTTACATCCACCAAAGTCAAGGTATGTATACCCGATCACGTCTAGATGATACGAGTATCTATATGTGAGCATATAATACTTGGTTCCTTGTAAGTATCTCATAACATTCTTTAAAGCTCTATAATGATCAAGGCCTGGGTTACTTTGGTATCTACCCAACATTCCTACTGCAAATGTTATATCAGGTATTGTGCAAACATGAGCATACATGAGTTTCCCTATTGCTGAAGCATAAGGTACTCCCTTTATCTCTTTAAGTTCCAATGGATTATTTGGACAATGCTCAAAACTAAAATTATCATCTTTAACAATAGGTGCAGGAGTAGGTGAACAATTTTTCGTTCCAAAACTTCTTAAAATAATTTTGATGTAGGCCTTTTGAGATAGACCTAAAAACCTTATAGTTCTATCTCTATGAATCTATATGCCAAGAACATAAGAGGCTTCACTCATATTCTTCATCTCAAAGTTTTGAAATAGAAAATATTCAGTGTCATGGAGCAAACCTAAATCACTACTTGCAAGTAAAATGTCATCAACATATAAGACTAAAAACATAAATTTACTCACACTGACCTTAAGATACACATATTCGTCCACAATGTTCTCAGAAAAATCAAATGAGATAATAACATCATGAAATTTTGTGTACCATTAACGTGATGCTTCCTTTAGTCCATACAATGACTTATTCAACTTACAAACAAGTTGATTATCTTTAGAGAAGCCTTCAGGTTATTTCATGTATACTTCTTATTTTAGATCTCCATTTAGAAATGCAGTTTTTACATCCATTTGATGTAACTCCATATCAAAATGAGCTACTAATGCCATGATTATCCTTAATGAATCCTTCTTTGAAACTGGAGAGAAGGTTCCATGATAATCAATACTTTCCTTTTGAGTGAAACCTATGGCCACAAGTCTAGCTTTATATTGCTCAATATTACCAGAAGCATCGCTTTTGGTCTTATAGACTAATTTACAGCTTTGGCTTTAGCTTTATTTGGTAACTCCACTAGACTCCAAACTTTATTTTGACCAATGATTCCATCTCATCTTGCATGGCTCCATACCAAAATGTCTAATTTTTATTGCTCATGGCTTGTGAAAAAGAAATAGGATCATCTCTTAATTCGATATCAACATCGGATTCTTGTAAGTATATAACAAAATCATTTGGAATCACCGATCTTTTAATTCTATTTCCTCTTCTTAATTCCCCTGATGGTTCCAAAAAAACTTGATTTTGGAAAATAGGTTCTTTATAAGGTAGATCTTGATAAACTAGTTCTTCATGGAGTGGTTCATTGTGAATTAGCTCCACCTGAATTATTTCGTGAGGAGTTGGTCGTTGTATAACAATCAACTCATTTTTATCAGTTGAAGAATTGATTTCTTTTATCTCCTCAAATTCAACTTTATGAGGAATGTCACTCCCACTAATTTCAAAGTCCTCTAGAAATTTAGCATTCCTTCAACAATTTTAGGTGTGTGCAAAGGACAAAAAAATCTATACCCTTTAGAATTTAATGCATAGACAATGAAATATCCACTGACTGTTCTAGAATCTAATTTATTTATATTAGGATTATAAACTTTTACTTCAACTGGACATCCCCATATGTGTGTATATCTCAAACTAGGTTTCCATCCGTTCCATAGTTCAAATGTTGTTTTTTGAATTACCTTTGATGGAAATCTGTTTAAAATATATACCGCTGATTTTAGTGCTTCACTCAATAAATTTAATGGAAGATTAGAGGTATTGTACATACTTCTTACCATATCCATAAGCGTTCGGTTTCTTCTTTCCGCAACACACCATTTTGTTGTGGTATACCTGGCATAGTGTATTAAGCAACAATACCCTCATCTTGAAGAAACTTAGCAAATGGACCCGGTATTTGGCCTCTTTCAGTATACCTTCCATAAAATTCTCCTCCCCTGTCTTTGATCCTTTAGTTGTCTTGTTGGTATTCTTTTCTTTAATACAACTAATAAAAGTTTCAAAATTTGTAAAATCAAAATTGGTAAAACTCCATCACTTACTAATCTTTTGACTCTCTGTATGGAGATGTGTCCCAATCTTCGATGTCATAATTGAGAGGAATCTTATTTAATGATACAACATTTATTTCCGCTATTAAAATTAATATCCATTAGACTATGCTCATAAGTGGGGTCAAGATCATACATATATAAACCATCAATTAATTTTCCATATCCAACTGTAACTTTATCTTTTGAAATTTCAAAAACAAATTCATCAAAGATAAATTTAAAAACACATTTAACAAGTTTGGATAAGAAATCAAATTTCTAGAAAAGATGGAATATAAAAAGTGTCTTCAAGATATAATACATAACTAAACGATAATCTATAAGTCCCACTGCTTCCACTTGTGAATGCATATGATTGCCTGAATAGATGCTTTGTTCATTCCCCCTTGGTTTCCTTAGGTTTGGGAAGCCATGCATGCAGTGGATATATGAATTGTACAGCCAGAATCAATCCACCATGTATCATTAGGAGTATCAACAAAAAATGATTGATGATATACATATGAAATAAAAGTACCTTTCTTCTCTAATCATTTCTTGTACTTAAAGCAATCTATTTCATGTGTCCTTTCTTCTTGCAGAAGAAACATGCAACTTTATAATCACTTAGATTTGCACGTGCTTTATCTTCTTTCTTGCCTTTAAAGACACTCTTATTTTTCTTTGTTTGACCATTAATATTTGCTGCAAGGTGAGTACTTTCATTCTTTTCATTATTAAGTCTATCCTCCTCTTGTACACACATTATTAAGAGTTCATTAACAGACCAATCCTCTTTATGTGTGTTATAGGATATTTTGAATGGTTTGAATTCTATAGGGAGAGAATTAAGAATGAAATTCACAAGAAATGATTCAGAAAATTCAATATTTAGGGAGTTAAGCTGAGCCGCAATGTCCCTTATTTGCATAATGTGTGCACGTACACCTTTAGAATTATCATACTTTAGACTTGAAAGCTTGTTCATTAGTGTGCATGCAAATCCCTTATCAGATTTTACAAATTGGTCCTCCACAGCTTTCATGAAATTGGTTATCTTAGGACATTCAAGAAATAGAGCCTCTAATAGGTTTACTTATGTGGGTCTTTACGAGTGCTAAGCTCAAGCGATTAGATCGCTCCCACTTTTCATAATGGTTCTTTTCGTGTAATGAACTTGTATCTGTAGGGAGAGGAGGTTCCTCCATACGAAAAACTAAATCAATGTCCATACATTCAAGCTTTAAGAGAACACTTTCTTTCCAATCCAAAAAATTTTCACCAGTTAAAATTGGAACATGAGATGAAACAAATGCAGATGAATTGGCTGCAATAACCAATATTAAATTAGAAAATATGTTATGATTAATTAACTTTATATTTGAATCAACCAATGTTAAATTCAAATAAATGACAATAATAAATTCAACCTCCATATGGGTAGAGGTTGCTAATATGCATGAATTTATTATTCACTTGAATAATAAGACTAATAAATAAAACATCAATCATAAATATGTTGTACCTTTGGGCATAAAAATATTTACTTATGATGTAAATTCAAGATCTTATTCTAATTAAAATATAAATTTATAATCACCTCCTTATAGGGCCGAGTAATTATATTTATAAATTAATCACAATATTAGATGTCGTTTTGTTCTTTATGTAGTACATTAACTTTATTCAATTTATTTGACTACTACAATATATATTAAGATGAAGTATGATGCTTTGGCTACTCCTAAATTTCTTAATATAATCTTATAAAATGACAATCTAATAAACTTTTTGTATTAACAACATTGTAGATCGATAAACATACAACAATTACATACTTTGTAATACGAAATTGTCATTAATATTAGTATGTAAAAAAATGTTGTCAACATATATAATAAATTGATATACCCATGTGATTACATTTTTCTCAAGTGTCATATTGTTTACTTGATCCATAATAATAAATTCCCAGAATTTTTTGTAGATAAAATTCTACGAAAAATTAAATCACTAATTAAGATTTATCACTTCATTTATTTTAATCCCTCATAATCATCAAACATCATTATATAATTCATATTTAAAATAAAATCTCTAACAAATAATGCAATCACAAGAAAATATACTCCGTCGATTTAAACTTTCATGTCTTTATGTAGGGAAAAGAAAGAAAAAAACTTTATTTTTCGTGTTCGCTCAAAAAATTAACGAAGAAAAAACTTAAAACAAAATTATTGTCAAAAGTTTGATCATAATACAGGTCATTCCAATATCCAAACTCTCTATTTGATGGAATGATCTATCCAAGCCCACATTTCTTATAACATGGATACTCTGCCTGAATTAGAGAAGTTATCTATTGTGTTCTTTGCTCCTTGTCTTTTTTATTTAGTGTGAGATTTTAAATTGAGGGAAAGTTTAGAGAACTCTCAACACATACTGATAGTCATGCCTATGTGTAGGGGGGCAAATAAGGCTTGTCTGGTCCAGGCCCCCAAGGCCCGGGCATTTTGCTATCGGGATCAGGCCAGGCCTTAAACAGGACCCAGGCCGGGACCGGGTCCTTATGCTATTAGGGAACCTGCTGAGCCCACTAAATTTTGCCCAAGCATACACTCAAAAGCAGTAGCTAGTTGCCAGAAGGGTCGCATGGGCGGCCATCATTTATTATAAATACTGGTCAAAGTCATCATTATAATAAATGTTGGGCAAAATCCCATCATTTATTAAATGTTGGGCAAATTGCCTAGCATTTAATAAATGTTGGGCATTTGAGCCCAATAATTATCTATTGTTTGGCTAAATGCCTAACATTTAAATGGGCCTATTACTAGGGCCTGGACCTAGCCCGGGTCGGGCACCAAGCCAGGCCCTGCCTAAATAAGAGGGCCTTTTGAGCCCTCTTAGGCCTGGGCTGGGTCTAGCCCTGGCCTAACTAAGCTTGGGCATAGATGGGCCTAACCGGGCATAGACCCAAGAAGACCCGGGTCGGGTAATCGAGCCCAGGCCAAATTTGCACCTCTACCTATGTGTTGAGTAGGATTGAAATTTACATAACTTTAAATCTGCTTTACTAAAGATTTATTTTGAACCATATACATTCAGTTCTAATTGTTTGGAATTGTAACCAACCCAACTAACCATGAACTAGAACTAAATCTGAGTCGAGTAATTTTGAAACATTAATAATGTATAAATGTTCTAATATGTCCTGATCATCTTGACTTTAAAAATAATTTAAGAATCTTGACTTGAAGAGTCGAAAAAGTAGGATGTTAAAGCTTTGTCAGTCGTTGAGTTTTGTAGTCATTTTTGGATAATTTTTTGCAAACTTGCAGTCATTTTTATTATACATATCAATATTTTGTATTTTTATTTTATTGGAAGTCATCACTAAAAAATCATGATAGGCCCACCTATGATGACATATAATTTATTATTGTTAACTGTTGAATTTTTTGAAGTGAAAGTGACGGCCTGGGTGGTATGGGCGGCCTGGGTGATCTATCCGCACTGTCTGTGCGGACAGGTTTGGAGGCTAGTTATGTCGACAAAGGAGTGGCAGGCAGTTTGTTCCCTGAATGTAACTAGGTAGATATGATGGTTATCCGCGCAGTACGCAGGTTAGGCGGAGTGGTTCTGGAGTCCACCGGTTTTGTGCGATCTGGTTTATGTATCCTCTGGTGTTGTGTTCACACTAGGGATGGCTGGTGGTATGGTATTGGTCTAGTTTTGTACCAAGCCCAGATGTGATCAGTCCAGGAGGTCGTGCGGTTAGCGCAGACTGTTTTCTTTGTCCACCGAGTTCAACAACTATCAGCCTTGTGTGCTTAGGTTGCGGACTCAGACTGTGCGGACTGGAGTAGTGTCTGCTGGTGCGTGCATACTGGTTTTGTGTTCGCTTATGTGCGGACTGATCGTGTATCCGTAGGGTCTGCTGGTGGCAATCTAGTCCTGGCTTGTCCTTGTGTCGATAAGGCAGACGGGCTTTGTGTCTGCGGCTTAGCGGATTATCTCAATGCTCGCCACAAGAAGGGTGGTGATCCTATCGGCTAGGGCGGTGATCACACTCCTCTCTATGCTTATAAATAGGACCCCATTTCACATCAATAGTACATCCAAATGAATAGTAAGTGAGCTCGTGTAGTTGTTGTAGATAGGATTTTCTATTCATGTAGTTTGGATAGCTGACCGGTATATGCTGTGCAGGTTGTGCGGGTAGCATTGGAAAGATAGGGACTTGGTTCTGACTTCGGTCAGGGACTGTGCGGACTCTGCGGTTAGCAACCAGCGGTTAGCAGCAGGTCACGTCTTGTGACCAGGCAGTCTTCTCTTCTACAACTCTTTCCAAATTCAATAAGATGTTCGCTTATGACGGTTTGTTTAGTTTGGCAGCAGTGTTCGCGGCAGTCTGGTGGCTAGATGACCTCGCGGTCAGGCAGCTTATAGATCAGCGGACAAAGTTCTTTTTCAGAATTAGAATAACGGGTTTTCCGCACGGATAGGTTGTGATCTGGCGACTTGGCGGCTTAAGCGAACTTCGTAGGCAGCTCGACAGAGTTAGCGGCTACTCATTGAGACCGTGCGGCTAGCTTTGTTTTTCTTATTTTTACTTCCATTGGATACATCGGCGAATCATGTCTCTCTATGTATACCTTGCATTGTAAAGATTGTTGATAGTATAAGGTTTTCTTGCTCTTTATATGCATCTGGTTTATTTGGCTTTAGATAGGTTGAGTGTTCCTACACTTGGTTTCTTGTTTTCCGCGATTCACTATTTTTTCATGGTATCAGAGGGAACATAGGCTAGGGCAGAAATCAACTGATAGTTTGCATTGTGCTTCAGGAAGTCCAAGTGAACTAGGAATAATGCAAATGGAAGGAGGATTTGCAAGGGGTCTTGGAATTAAGCTTCTTACATCGACTAACTTTAAGAAGTGGAAGTCATGTATGAAGAGCTATCTTCTGGGCGAGGACCTATGAGAGGTCGTATGTAGAGACGATAGACAAGAAGTTACTGTTGCTACTGGAAATGTTGAAGCTGTGAGAGCTTGGAGGAAGACAAATTCAAAAGTAGAGTTTACTCTCAAGTGATCTATCTCACCGGAACTCTTCGACCACATTATCGGATGTCGGTCAACTGCGGAGATTTGGACTTCCCTCGATGGGTTGTTCAATAGGAAGAATGTAGATTGGCTGTAATTCCTAGAGAATGAGTTTGCGAGAGCCACTCAAGGAGATCTGCCCATCTCAACATTTTTTTTGAAGATGAAGAACTAGTGCACTGAGATTTCAGCATTGGATCCTGATGAGCCTATTTAGGAAGTGAAGCTGAAGAGGCACATAATTCGCGATTTGCGGAAGGAGTATGTGGCCTTTGTCACTTTTGTTCAAGGCTGGGGCACTCAGCCGTCTCTGGTGGAGCTGGAGAACCTGATGGCTTCGCAGGAGAGCTTAGCTAGACAGATGGATAAAGTCACTATCTTTGAAGGAGGTAGTGAGGCACTCTTCTTAGGGAAGAAGAAGAGATGGGAGAAGAAGAAGAAGCCTACTGTTGATGATGACCCTTCTACTTAATATCAGCAAGAGAGGAGTTATACTCCTAAGCATGATTGGAAGAAGAAGGAAGGGCTCAGGTTTTCAGATGTGACTAGCTGGGTCACTTCAAGAAAGATTGCAAGGTCAAGCTACAGCTGGACATGTTGTAGATAAAGAGGAAGCTGGTTTCAGTGTTGAGGAAGTCAGATGGGGGAATGAGTTCATGTGTGGCACGTGTGTCCGTGCCTTTTCCATAATCGACTACAAAGATGACTGGATAGTGGACTCGAGGTATGGTCACCACCTCACCGAGGACGAGTCAAAGTTCCCCTCTCTTTACACGTTCTCAGATAACGAAGCTATCATAACTACTGATGATACAGTTCATGCAGTCGAGAAGGAGGGTTTCGTTTTTTAGGTAGTTATAATGGTCCACTCACCTTGAGGAGTGTCTATCACGTACCCGGCATGAAGAAGAACCTCTTATCAGTTACCAATGTTGTGGATGCGAGCTATCACATTCTATTCGGTCTGATAGAAGTGAAGTTTCTCTAAAAAGTGTCAACGGTAAAACTGACGTTGCTCATGTATGGAGAAGGGTAAGGGACTTGTTTGTGCTATCAACAAGTTCCTATGTTGATCGAATGAGGGCAAATGGTAGTGCAGTTGTCTTGCATGAGCAGCTGGGAAATGTTGGGATGGTAAAATTGAAAGCTATAGAAGTAAAGAGCCTTGTGAAAGACTTGCTTAAGTTGTCATCCTTCATCGACAGTCATGTCTACGCGGGGTGCCAATATGGAAAGGCTTATCGCCTTCCATTTGAAGGGTCGCGGACCAGGAGTAAAGCACCATTGGAGTGTATCTATGTTGATGTGATGGGGCCAACCATCACCGCCAGTCTTGGAGGCAGCAGGTACATGCTGGTGCTGATTGATGCCTACTCAAGGTATACTTAGGTGTATTTCATGAAGGAGAAGTCAGATGCATTCCATTTGTTTGTGGAGTTCAAGGAGCTGGTTAGGGGCTGGCTTGGCCTGCAAATTAAGAAGTTGTGAACGGACAATAGAGGTGAGTTCATTTCAAATGAGTTCTCTAACTTCTACAGGAAGTACAGGATCCGAAGAGAGCTCACTTGTGCACATACTCCACAATAAAATGGAGTAGTAGAGCGGAAGATCCGTCATCTGATGGAGACCTACAAGTGTTGGCTTTATACCAATGGCATTCCATGGTCTTTTTGGGCGAAAGAGACGGTCTGCGCTACTTATGTCATCAATCGAATGCCTCTGAGTCCGATCAACATGAAGTCTCCTTATGAGATGATGTTCAAGGAGATGCATGGAGTTAGAAACCTTCGGGTGTTCAGATCAACCTGTTATGTACACATCCCAGATGCTCCTAGGATAATACTAGATCTGAAGGCGAGGAAGCTTGTCTTCGTGGGCTATGACTAGTAGAAGAAGGGATGGAAGTGTATGGATTCAGTGACGAAGAAGTTAGTTGTTTCGAGAGACGTGGTCTACGACTAGCAAATGTCATATTGAAGTGGCTCCTCTGTGGATCTGCAGGAAAGCAGGTCAGATGGTGAGTAGGAGGAGGCTGCTAAGGATCTTGAGGTGGAGCTGCCTGTGTCCCCAGGAGCTCCAAGTATTTCTAGCTCCGGGGCGGAGGCTTCAAGTTCAGGAAGCAGGGGGAGCGATGCTCCTAGTGTGACCGGGAATAGAGCTGATTCAGAAGAAGCAACGGATGTGGTTAGCACGGGTCAGAATCTTTAGAGATCAAAGATGACCATCAAACCATCGGCTCGTTATTGCGAAAGAAATGCGGTAAGCTTGGTCTCTTATTTCTTCACAGGCCCTTTGGACGAGCGAGAACCTTCTAGCTTTGGAGAAGCCACTGGAGTCTAGGAGTGGGATAACGTCATGGATGAGGAGATTACTGCCCTTAGGAAAAATGAGATGTGGGACCTTGTGTAACATCCCACAAGCAACTAGACTCTTGGGAAGTTTTGTCATGACTAGGTCATGACAAAGCTCTAAGAAGGCCAAGAGGACCATGAGTGCCTAGGTAAAATAAATGAAATCACCTTGGTCTGCAAATAGCAATTTCTGGTCACCTAGCCTAGGGTTTTGATTTTGGGTCCCAACTTGACTATTTGACCCCACCATAACACTTTTAATCATATAAGGGACCTTTAGAGCACTAATAACCCATTGGGGTCAACCAAAGGGGTGGAGTTGAACAGAGTCAACCCCTAATCCTAGTTAGGTCAAATTGCCCTAATTTGGCCTAAGTTGACTTCACCAAGTCACAAATAGACTTGAGTGGTGTAAAGGGACCCGTGAATCCTCACTTGGGTCAATCACATCATCTAGCTTGACCTAAGGGTTGAGCCTAATTAACCAAGGTCAATTAAGCCAAAATGGGGAAGAAGGTCAAAAAAAACTTCAATCCAATTGGGCTAAGCCAAATTTTGATGACCCACTAGTTACAACAAGTGAAATTACCTAGAATGTAACTAAAATTCTTGATGGGATGACTAGGAGAGAGAAAGTGGAAATTCTACCTTAGGGAGGAGAGAGAAAGAGGAGCATTCATAGCTTTGAGAGGCCATGGGGAATTCAACTCCCTCTTAAAGGCCACATTGATTCCCCTTGGTCAATTAGGAGGAGATGCAGGGGTTTTCCCGACCACCTAGTGTACAACCCATATTCGCTGGGTAGGACCCGGAGGCATCAACGGTCGGGGTTGGACCAGCCTCGAGCTAGCTTGGGCCTGAAGAGCAGAAGAGCTCTCGCGCTGGAGGAGCTCTCGCCTAGGAGCAGGCGAGATCCCGCCCGTTACCAGAAGCGGGCGAGAAGGCATTGAGTGGTCTCAACGCTGCATGGAGTGAGCTCCACTCACTAAACGTCGTAGTCAGCAGCAAGGGCGTTGGGTGAGATCCACTCACTCGACGTCGCATCCAGCAGCGACAACGTCAAGATTAGAGGAGCTCCCGCCTAGAAATGGGTGAGAGCGTTCATCGTCGGTCAGCAGTAACCCGCTTCCGGCAGAGTCGGCGAGAAGCATTGCGTCTCGTAGAAGGCAGGAGCCGGCTCAGCTTGAGACTTTCGATACTCCTTTTTAGCTCCAGCTAAATGAAGGCGAGAGGGTTCTCGGCATAGAGTTCTCGCCGAGTGGGGCCCAGGGTTTGGGGTAAAATGACCTAATTAACCTTGGGTAAAATTACCGTTATACCCCCAGTGGCTGCGTTTAATGCTTTCTGGACAACGTGATTTTGCTATTGGCAGACCGGCCAGGGGTATTTTAGTAATTTCAGGTCAGCAAAAGGCTATAAATAGACCCATAAGGGCTCCTTAGAAAGCAGACTCTCAATTTTTCTCTGAATCTCTAGTCCTTTCTGAGGAGCTCCTAGCCCAGCTTTTGGCTTTGGAGGGCAAGCTCTCAGAGATCTTCCGGGTGTGAGGTGGGACCTCCCTACTGAGGCTTTGGGTCAGTCCTAGGTTGTTAGCAACAAGTCAAGGGGTAGGGCTTGAGAGAAGTAGGTGTTGGCTGCACCCCTCTTTTGAACATTCGTTGAGGCCAATTTTTGCTCCAACAGTTCTAGTGCGGCGAGCGTGGAAGGTAGCCGGTATAGGAAATCCTTGAGTTTGGTCCCATTACTGGGGGTGACGGTGAAGCGTCTGGCTCAGGGGGTGTCCCCACCCTGGGGGAGGAAGCGACGTGGAAGATGTTGGAGGACTTTAGGCGAGAGGTCCTACAGACCATCTGCCTGGCCTTCTCGGCAAGGAGTGAGTGGGAGCTGCCTCAAGTTCCGGTGGAGGCGGTCCCACTTATGGGCGAGAACGCCCCTAGGCAGCTCCCCGGGAAGGAGGTCCCGGCAGAAGTTTGCGAGAGAGACGTGGCCGCGCGGGAACTCTTCCCAGGCCAGCACCACGGAAAGGAGGTTCCGACAAAAGTTGGCGAGAGGGAAGCGGCAGTGCGAGATCTCTTCACCGGGTACGGTACCGCGGATCGGGCAAGCCAGCCGAGGCCGCGAGACGTGCCCTCTCGCCAGGAAGGAGGCCAGAGCACCTTTTGCGAGCTTATCATCTCGGCTCCGGTTCCAGAGTGGTTCCGGGAGCCGGACATGTCTTACTACTTAGGGAAGGATGATCCGGTGCAGCATGTTCCGTGGTTCGAGGATGTAGTCTCGATCAGGAGGATGGCAAATGCCTTCAAGTGTCGGCTATTTGCCATCACATTGACGGAGAAGGCCCAGGAATGGTTCCACCAGTTGCTGGCAAGTTCTATATACAGCTTTAAAGATCTGCTCAGGGGGTTCCTATTGAGATTCTCGACATCGAAGAAGCGGAAGAAGGAGGCAGAGTGCCTATTTGCGGTAAGGCAGAAGCAGGATGAGACGCTTGGTCATTACATTGACCGGTTCCAGGAAGAAATCCTCCTAGTCCAGGAAGTCCAGGGGTATGTGCTGATGCTCGCCTTTACCCTGGGGCTGAGACCAGGTTTCTTTAGCATGGAGCTGAAGAGAGTTCCCCCTCTCTCCTTTGAAGAGCTAATGGAGAGGGCGGCAAAAGAGATCGATTTCGAAAGAGCCAACCCGGCTTTCGCTAGGAAGTTGGCCCGGTTGGTGGAGGACGATGTGAAGGAACCAGCATCAAGGAAGTAGAGGGAGCAGAGGGAGCCAAGGGAGGAAAGGAGAAGAGAAGAACCCCGGAGGCAGGGGCAGAACCAAGGTTTGCGGGCTCGAGAGCCACACAACCGGTTGGGTTGGTGGCCTCAGGAGGGTCGCCCCCAGGGTCAAGGAGGAGGTCTACAGGGAAGGGATAACCTTCGGGAACCAAGGAGGTTCGATCAGCAGGCGTGGAGGCATGGACCGAGAGACCACTTCCTGCCGCCATAAGAAGCGATGGAGGTTGGTAGAGGAAGAGGAGGAAGAAAAGGAGTTCGGGGGGCTGGAAGAAGGGGAGGTGGAGAAGGAGGATGGGGCAGGGTGGCGTTTCCCTTCTGCGACTTCCACCAGGAAGAGAGTCATGCGACGGCCACCTGCTCGGAGTTCTTGGAGATGCGGGAAGCCAGAGGAATGGGAAGATAGGATCCGTCGGTAAGGATCGTGGAAGTGTAGCTGGGAGGGGAGGAAGATAGATGCGAGGACCAGGTAGACGTGGGGAACCAAGGAGGGATCAGAGTGATCCACGGAGGGGTCGGGATTGAGGCAACTCGCAAGGGGAGCTTTCAGACAATGTTCTGTAGAGGGGTCGCCTCGACCTCCTTAGCTCCCCCTCCAGAAGAAAAAAATCATCTTTTCATCTGCGGATATGCCGGACTACGAGGATCCGTTCTGCGATGCCCTTGTGTTCAGACAGCGGTGGAGAACTTCACGGTCTCCAGGATACTGGTGGAAAATGGGAGCTCGGTGAACGTCATCTTCAAGAGGGCCTTCGATGAGATGAAGGTTGAGGGGAAGAGGGTCCTAGCCTCAGACGGATAGTTATTCGGGTTTTCTGGAGAAAGGAAGGAGGTAGAGGGAGGAGTAGGACTGCATGTGAAGCTGGGAGGCGTGCCACAGAACTGTAGGTTCGTGATAGTGGATGACCCAAGTAGTTATAATGCCATCT
This sequence comes from Platanthera zijinensis, assembly GCA_039513925.1. NCBI lineage: Eukaryota > Viridiplantae > Streptophyta > Magnoliopsida > Asparagales > Orchidaceae > Platanthera > Platanthera zijinensis. Next base: position 68,160,884 of record CM077092.1, on the reverse strand, counting down.
TTTGGAGTACTCTCATCAACGCCTTTTGCTGCGTCCCCTCCTCGTTTCATCAATGTCTCAAGTTCAATAACGAAGGGGTGCAGGTCAGGATTAGGGGGGATCCAAAGGTGGCAAGGCAATGCTATGTGACGGCAGTTAACACTGTGTCTTGGATAGCAGATGCAGAAGAGCTGGAGAGGGAGCTAGCAGAGCAAGAGGAGGTGAGTCCGGAGGTAGAGGAGCAAGCGGTAGGAGAAGCTGAGAAGGAGGCTCGGAGGGGGAGGAAGTCGAGCAGCAGCAGGAGGAGAGCCTGGAGGAGGCGATGGAGGTATAAGAGAAGCTATCCGCTAGAATCGAACAAGAGGGTCTGGAGGAAGTGATGGATGAAGAGGAGGGTCAAGTGGCGAGAGTTGAGCAGGAGGCCCCAAGTGGTGTGGAGCTTCATCATCTCCAGGAGGAGAAGTAAGAAGAGGCAATGGAGGCTGAAGGGGGAGAGGAGTTTGAGTTTGAGGAGGAAGCAAGGGTCGGCTGGGAGAAATCACGATTGGAGCCGGCCGAAGAAGTGGTGGAGATGGAGGTCTCCACCAGAGCAGGGTAGGTGTAGAGGGTGCGAGTCAGTGGGGGCCTAAGTCCCGAGGACCAGGAGCAGATGAGAGCTTGCATCCAGAGCAATGTCGACATTTTTGCCTGGAGCGCGACCGACATGTCGGGCATTGATGCGGATGTTGCTTGTGATCGCCTGAACCTGGACCCCGGAATCGCCCCATACGCCAAAAGATGAGGACCATCGCCACTAAGCTGGAGGAGCCCATCCGCGAGGAGGTCATAAAGCTCTTGGACGAAGGCTTCATCTCAGAGGTTCAGTACCCAGGCTGGATCTCCAATGTGGTAATGGTTAAGAAAGGGGGTGGGAAGTGGCGCATGTGTATTGATTTATCTTTATTAAATAAATCGTGCCCCGAGGATTGCTACTCTCTGCCTCGAATCGACGCGCTGGTTGACTTAGCCATCGGTTTTTTTGTTATGAGTTTCTTGATGCTTTTTCAGGTTATCACAAGATTTGCATGCACCCCCCGACGTCAAAGATGTCTCCTTCATAACTAGGGAGGGGTGCTTCAGCTATAAGATAATGCCCTTTGGGCTGAAAAATACAAGAGCCACATACAAGCGCATGATGGATCGAGTCTTCCAGGTGCAGAGAGGGAGAAACTTGGAAGTCTTTGTCGATGACCTGATGATGAAAAGCAAGTGTGTGAGCTCACACCTGCGGGACCTAGAAGAGACCATTGCCACCCTCTGGAGGTTCAAGATGAGGCCGAATCCCTTGAAGTGTGTCTTCAGGGTCAGCCGCGGTAAGTTCCTTGGACATCTCTTGACTCCGACAAGGGTGGAGCCTAACCCGGATAAGGTAAAGGTCATCCTAGACATGGAATCACCTCGCAATGCCAAGGACGTCCAGCGCTTGGCAGGAAAGCTAGCTGGACTAAGCAGGTTCCTTTCTCGGTCTGGAGACAAATGTTCATCGTTCTTCAAGGTGTTGAGGGGTAACTAGAGGTTTGAGTGGACAGCCGAGTGTGAGGAAGCCTTCCAAGGGCTAGAGAGACAGCTCTCCCAGGCTCCCCTACTTCAAAGCCCAAAAGAAGGGGAGGACCTAGCCCTGTATCTCGGGGTGGGAGTGGAAGCCGTGAGCTCTGTTCTAGTCAGGGAAGAGGGGAAAAAGCAGCTACCCATCTGATACGTAAGCCGGATCTTGAGGAAGGCGGAGCTCCGTTACCCCATCCTCAAAAAGCTAGCGTATGCTCTGACCATTTCGGCAAGGAATCTTCAACCATATTTCCAAGCGCACACGATTAGGGTGGTAGCCGACCATCCTCTTCGCAAGATATTTGAAGGGGTGGAGCACTCGGTGAGGCTGGCCAAGTGGTCCATTGAGATGAGCGAGTTCAACATCTCTTTTGTCCCAAGTCTCTCCATTAAGGCGCAAGCAGTGGCGGACTTCCTGGCAGACTATGTTGTTGAAGACGGGGAAGAGGAGCCGCGACAGCAGGGGGCGTAGAAGGTGATGGTTGATGGGGCCTCGGGAAAGTATTCTATGGGGGGAGGAGTGGTGTTGGTAAGCCCTCAGGGGTTAGATATAAAACAGGCGATGGCCTATCACTTTCCGGTGACCAACAATCAGGCAGAGTACGAAGCCGTGATAGTCGGTCTTCGTTTGGCAAAGTAGCTTGAGATCCAAGATGTGGAGGTCTTCACGGACTCGATTGTGGTGGCATTGCAGATTTGAGGAGAGTTTGAAGCTCGGGAGCCTACCCTCATGAAGTACCTATCCAAGGTAAGGGTAGTCATTGGAGGCTTCCGATAATTCTCAATCCAGCATGTCCCTTGGGAGGAGGGTGTGGCTGCCGACTGATTGGCGAAGTTCAAACCTCGGGGAGGAGGGACCCTAACCAAACTGTTCCGACCAGCGATTGAAGAATGGGAGCTGATGGAGATAGGTCGGCGACCCTCGTGGGTGGACCCACTAGAAACCTTCCTATCAACCGGCGGACTGATAGAAGAGGTGAAGGATGCAAGGAGTTTCAGGCGCAAGGCAGCTCACTACCTGATGTTGGAAGGGGGGTTACATCGTAAGATGTCATCGGGATTCCTAGCCAGGTGTGTGACTGAGGAAGAAGTTCCGAAGATACTTTGGGAGATACACTCAGGCGAGTGGGCAGTCACTCAGGAGGATGGACTTTAGAGGCAAGGGTGGTCAGGCAGGGGTACTTCTGGCAGACCCTGAGGATGGATACGACAGAATTCGCAAGGAGATATAAAAAGTGCAAGCTGTACGCCCCCTCCCGCTCTTGCCCGCTCAAAGACTAAGGAGCATAACGTCACCATGGAATTTCGCCATTTGGGGAATGGATTTTGTTCGGCCTTTTCCTCCGGCTAGTGGATAGAGGAGGTTCCTCCTAGTCATGATCGATTACTTCTCAAAGTGGCTGGAGGTTAAGGCCTTGGCTAAAGTCACCTCGCAGGTCATAAGGAACTTCGTCTAGGGGGAGATCATATGTAGGCACGGGCTGCCTCAAGCGATAGTAACAGACAACGGTCCTCAGTTCGCTAGTGAGGAGTTCATCAGCTTCTGCGCCCAGCTGGGGATAGACCTCAGATTTGCCTCTGTCCACCACCCCCGGAGCAATGGCCAGGTGGAAGCAGCAAACAAAATTATCGTAAACCTGCTCAAGAAAAGAGTGGAGAACCTGAGGGTAAATTGGGTGGAACAACTCCCCTCGGTTCTATGGGCCTTGAGAACGACCCCGAACACGGCCACCGATGAGACCCCCTTTAAGCTCTCTCACGGGTGCGAGGCGGTCCTGCCAGTGGAATTCGAAGTTCGGTCCCCTCGGGTCGCAGCGGTAGGGGAAGGAGATGAAACTTGGAGGTTGGGAAATGAGGAAGGGTTGCACCTCTCGCTGGACATGATGGAAGAAGCGCGGGATGTCGCAATCATCAGTCAAGAAAATATCAAGCGACACATGACAAGATACTTCGACAAACATGTCAGGATCAGGCAGTTCGTCGAAGGGGATCTGGTGTTGAAAAAGGTTGATGCGGCAGGAAGGTCAGCCCCCGTGGGCAAGCTCAACCCGAACTAGGAAGGGCCTTACATAGTAAAAGAGGTCCTTAGAATGGGAAGTTACTACCTCTAGGATGTGGAAGGGAGGACCTTGAGCCACACTTGGAGCGGGGACGATCTAAGGTGCTTCTACCCGTGAGGGGGAGGAGGTGATTGTAATTTTGTTTCCAAATGTTAACATGTGTTACCATAATACATCCCATACTTTGATCCGCTGTCAACTCTTTTCATTTTAAAGTTTAGGATAATAACAGGTTTTGGTTATGAAATCTTCATCAATACCCCGAGCTCGGCTCTGCCCCAGGTAGACCCGCTGTGCAGGCTCTCATCTAGCTGGCAGGTCCAAAGGCTCGCTTGTGGGCGAGAGGTTTGGTTGATAAATCTTCATCAACACCCCGAGCTCGGCTCGGCCCGTGATAGACCCACTGCGAAGGCTCTCATCTAGCTGGCAGGTACGAAGGCTCGCCTGTGGGGGAGAGGTTTGGTTGTGAAATCTTCATCAACACCCCGAGCTCGGCTCGGCCCCAGGTAGACCCGCTGCGCTGGCTCTCATCTAGCTGGCAGGTCCGAAGGCTCGCTTGTGGGGGAGAGGTTTGGTTGTGAAATATTCATCAACACCCCGAGATCGGCTGGGCCCAAGGTAGACCCGCTGCGTAGGCTCTCATCTAGCTAGCAGGTCCGAAGGTTCGCCTGTGGGGGAGAGGTTAGGTTGTGAAATCTTCATCAATACCCCTAGCTCGGCTCGGCCCCAGGTAGACCCGCTGCGCAGACTCTCATCTAGCTGGCAGGTCCGAAGGCTCGCCTGTGGGAGAGAGGTTTGGTTGTGAAATCTTCATCAACACCCCGAGCTCGCCTCAGCCCCAAGTAGACCCACTGCGCAGCCTCTCATCTAGCTGGCAGGTCCGAAGGCTCGTTTGTGGGGGAGAGGTTTGGTTGTGAAATCTTCATCAACACCCCGAGCTCGGCTCGGCCCCAGGTAGACCCGCTGCGCAGGCTCTCATCTAGCTGGTAGGTCCAAAGGCTCACCTGTGGGGGAGAGGTTTGGTTGTGAAGTCTTCATCAACACCCCGAGCTTGGCTCGGCCCCAGGTAGACCCGCTGCGCAGGCTCTCATCTAGCTGGCAGGTCCGAAGGCTCGCCTGTGGGGGAGAGGTTGGATAAGAAATCTTAATCAACACCCTGAGCTTGGCTCGACCCCAGGTAGACCCGCTGCGCAGGCTCTCATCTAGCTGGCAGGTCCGAAGGCTCACCTGTGGGGGAGAGGTTGGATAGGAAATCTTCATCAACACCCCGAGCTCGGCTCGGCCCCAGGTAGACCTGCTGCGCAGGCTCTCATCTAGCTAGTAGGTCTGAAGGCTCGCATGTGGGGGAGAGGTTTGACAGGAAATCTTCATCAACACCCCGAACTTTGCTCGACTCTAGGTAGACCCGATACACAGGGTCTCATCTAGCTGGAAGGTCCGAAGGCTCGCCTGTGGGGGAGAGGTTGGATAGGAAATATTCATCAAAACCCCGAGCTCGGCTCGGCCCTCGGTAGACCCGCTGTGCAGGCTCTCATCAAGCTGGCAGGTCCAAAGGCTCTCCTGTGGGGGAGAGGTTGGATAGGAAATCTTCACCAACACCCCGAGCTTGGCTCGGCCCTAGGTAGATCCGCTGCGCAGGCTCTCATCTAGCTGGCAGGTCCGAAGGCTTGCCTGTGGGGGAGAGGTTTTGTTGTGGAGTCTTCATCAGCACCCCGAGCTCGGCTCGGCCCCAGGTAGACCCGCTACACAAGATCTCATCTAGCTGGCAGGTCCGAAGGCTCGACTGTGGGGGATAGGTTTAGTCTTTAGAAATGTTTTGACACGGATGTTCTAGGCTGGGCAAAATACACACCCTAAAGACAGACCCAAATGGGTCTAAGACAGGAGAGGTCTCGGCCAGGAGACCCTTGCTGGGGGATCTCGCCAAGCAAAGTTCCCGACGGGTCAAGGCAAGGAGACCCGATCGATCGCGTAAGGCCAGGAGGGGCGGTCTTCCCTTATCCTATGAATGATACTCATGACAAATGCTTCTTGGCAGAACGCGGGAACGACGTGTTTAAGCCTTGGGATCTCGGCAGGTTCTCACCTATCGACCGCTAAGAGAGACTATCCTAGAGGGGAGCCAGGGGCTTCAGCGGAAGCTCTCTTGAGCAGCGTTCGTTATCAGCAAAAAAGAAAGAGAGGGGGTGCAAACACTAACAATTTATATATGCAAATATGTTTATAAAAATCAGAGTGTCTCGCTCATTACAAAAAAAAGAGAAGAGAAGAGAAGAAGAAACCCCTCAGGGAGAAGCGCTATATCCGCTCGAGCTTCCGCTCGAGCTCCTGCTCGAGCTCCCACTCGAGATCCCGCTCGAGCTCCCGCTCGAGCTCCCGCTCGAGATCCCGCTCGAGCTCCCGCTCGAGCTCCTGCCCGAGCTCCCCCCAGGTGTCTCGCCAACAGTCGTGGGGGATCTCGGAATGTCCGGGGTCGGAGAGTCGGGCGTGCCGGGGGGCTTTGGGATAGGATCGAAGAGCCAGGTAACGAGCTGGGGAGCAGTCAGGGTCTCGCCACCCTCGTTCAGGCATCCCACATCCCGCAGCGTCTCGATCATCAGTCTGGCCGTCGCCTTGGCATTGACCTCTAGAAGCTTGTCGATATCATACTCAGAATAATTCCGGCCCTTCAGTCTTTCATCCGACGTGGGAGGGGGTGGGACCGCAGCTGCCTCCGTCTCCAGTCGCTTGACTTGGTACTTAAGCAGAGCGTTCTCGCACTCCACCCCGGCCAGCTGCGCACTGAGCACCATGACCTGCGGAGAGTCCTGCATAAAAGCATTCTATCAGTAGCGAGAACGAAGGTATGGATCTCATAGGCGAGAACTAATGTAAGAAAGGGTCTCGCTTACCTCCTCCACCGGGCATAGGGACAGAAGGCGCTGAGCGTTCTCTAGCTCAGTCTTCAGGGCCGCCGCCCGACCCACCGCTTCCTCTCTCGCCTTGTACATGTCGAGGAAGTTCCGAACGATGGTGATGCTTCAGAGAGCACACATGTGCGCAAGCTCGAACCCACGCATCAAAGCCCGGATGGAGCCAAAAGCGAGGAGGCGAGTTGGTAGTTGGTTATACAGGCCCGCAAACTCCCGGCTGTAGAGGCCATAGCCTAGCACAAAGGCCTCGCCGGTGACCTCATCACGCTCTGCCCAGCTTGGGAGTAGCATCAAGAGGGATTTCTGGTTGGCCTTCGGCTCCCATTGTAGCAAGGGGCTCCCTTCCGCATCAAGGCTCTTCACGCCTAAACCAAAGTTCCTGTGCCCCTTCGGCATAGTCTAGTGCGGGAGCTTGGCAGAGCTCTCGGCATCCGCTGGCTCGGTGCCCACCTCGCCACCCTCCTTGATCGCAGCCGGAGGGTTCTCGGTAAGGGCCCCAACATTGCTCTTGGTAACATCCCTTATCTCGCTAACCGCCACTAAAATCTCAGCGAAGGACTGGCCCAGCGGGAGAGGTCGGGCGGGCGAAGGCACCTTAGACTTCCCCTTCTTGATAATGGACAGTTTCGGCCTCTTCATCCGCTGAGACAAAAATTTGCTGGGTTTCCGCTTCCCGGCACTAGACGGTAGAGGCAGAGCTGGCTCGTCCCGGCAAGCGTGGGCCGCAGACTACGGGAGAGCCAACGGATCTCTCGTAGTCTGGCCCTCCACAGCTTGCATCTCGGGGAAGGGCTGGCACAAGGGGATCTCCCGCTCTCCTGCAAGGACAACACGGTAACACTCAACATTGAGGCGAGACGTGTTTACCGGACAAAAGAAAGAAAAGACGAGATCTCACCTTCGCCGGGAAGAACGGGGGGAAGAGAGTCGACGTCCCGCCTAAGGAAGAGGATGTCAAACTCCTTGGTCCCAAAGAATTCGAGGAGCGCGCTCTCGTGGGACCCGAGGGATGGCGGCTTGTAGACAGCATCCTCATACTGGATCGGCGCAAGCAGAATGTTCCCGAAGTCACCAGAGATGAAGACAAACTTCTCGCCCCAGTGATGATGCTTGTTGGCAAGGCTGGTTGTCTTGAGCAGCTTCCCGGAGAAGAAGACGACTCCTCCCTTCGCATGGAAGGTAAATAGCTTCTGGAAGATCGAAAGGTTGAACTCTATCCTCTCGGATTGCATGTAGCAGATGAACGCTACAAGGATGGCGACCGAGTTTGGATTCAGCTGCGCGAGAATGACTCCGTAGTAGCGGAGGGTCAGGCGCATCTCCAGCCAAAGAGGGAGGCAAAAGCCCACATCGAAGTGTTCGAGGGGGATCACGAGCTCCCCCTCTCGCGCGGTGTTCACCCTGTCATTATTGCCTGGGTTTCTCGCGGCGAAGCTGGCAGGAATGTATCAGGAGGTAATCAACCGATACTCCTCCAGGGTCAAACGACACGGCAGAAATTGGTGCTTCCGGAAAGTTTTCGTGCAATTAGAACGTCCCTCGTTCTCGCCCGGCATTGTGTCTAAAGTATTCGAAGGCGAAGTCTCAAGAGAGAAGGTGAGAGGGAAAGACCAGCTGAGAAGAAAGGGAAAGGAGGCGAAAGTAAGATGTTCTCGGTAGAATGCGAGAGCAAAAAGAAGAAAAGTGAAGGTTCCAGACCAAGGAAATAAATGTGGTGGGTGGATCCACCTATTTATAGGAAGCCGTGATAAATGATGATTTTCCCAAAAAGGGCGGCGGAGGTACAACAGTCACGCCCTAGGTCAGCGGCGCCTCGGTTCCCCGTCCGAATTGACAGTGACTGATCGACAACCCTAGTTCGCGCAAGCTAGCTATTAGAATCGCATGGCTTGACATACGCGGAAGCAAAGAACGTTCTCGCTAGGCGAGACCTAAGATAATAGCAGTAACAATAACAGTTAACTAATGAAAGTAGTTCACAAGGTTGCAAGCAGTCCAAGGTTCAAGATAAAATTAAAAGACAGGGTACCTGACGAGAAGGGAAGGCCAGAGGCAAGAAGGGGCGGGATATCAGGAATCAATATGGCTCCCAACGCCAGCATCCTCGCTCTCGCTATCGGGTCCTCGGAGGCGCCAGCGGGTTGAAGTAGGAGGAGAGTACGGTGCACCCTAGATTGATCCGGCGAGCTTGGTCTCGTATCCGCGCAAGACACCTCCCGGGAGAAGATCCCGTAGTAGGGATGCCCGACCGCTCCGTCTCGCTTAGGAAGTAATCTCGCTACAGGGCCTCCAACCTTTGCTCCACCGACCTGTGAAACTCTCTCGCCGCGTAGGCCTGGGCCCGCTCCCACCACACAAGTTTGAAGAGGATGGCCGCAAACCTCTTACCCCGCCTTCTCGCGCTTCCCGCGCCAATCAGAATTCCTTCCATTTCGTCAGAAGAAGGGAAGGGGGAGCTATCGCCCTCCTCCTCCTTCGGATCGCCATCATCATCCTCATCCTCGTTAGCTACCGATCACAGGTCCGGATCTCCTGAGAAGACAATTTGGCGGTCAGTGTAAGAACAGGGTAAAAGCAATAGCGGTGTGTGGCATACCTACAGCATGGCGAGAGCCGTCGGCCAGTAGAAGGCGGGAAGGCCCGGGATCTCCCTCGGCGTCCCTCCCGAACAGGAGATGGAGTGGCTTTCCACGGCCCGGATGGAAGATCTCACGCGCCGTAACCTCCGTCGGGCCCGAAGTCTGAGGAGGGTTGTGCTCCCTCACGGAGGGGTCGGCCTCCGACGTCAAAGATGGGTCCATAGGCGCCTTCTTTGCGAATGTGTGGGGATTGGCTGCTGGATCATCATGGGGGGAAACCCCTATGACAGTTCCCTGCAAGGTAAGACCCTGGCGGGCGGAAGTAGGCACTGCGAGAGTCCAACCCAAGGGTTAGAGTGACAAAAAAATTGGCAAAAGAGAGGAGGGGCTACCTGGAGGTCCTGAACCATCGGCAGGAACCCCTTCTTGATCCTGTGGCTGATCCTCAGGTAGGCGAGATGTCGATGGGTTCGGTGGCACCGGAGGGAGCCCAACACAACCTTCCGGGACCACCTGCCAAGAAAGGATCAGTGACCAAATCTTAAGTACAGCAGTCCGCTAGTCCACGAGACATACCCGCTACAACAGAAGAGGATCGGCCGCATGGCTTGGGGATGGAGTAGGAGAGGCTCAGTGTTCTCGCGAGGGGTCCCGATGGATCTTTTTCGCCTTCTTCTTCTTCTTCTTCTTCTTCTTCTTCTTCTCTTTCGATGACGGCGGAGGTTCCACAGCGGGTGCCTCTCTCGCCAGCCAAGGAGCCACTAGGGCGCTATTGGCGAGGGCTCGCACCTGTGCCGCCTTTATGCGGTCCTAAAAGTTCTGTGAGAGTGGCTTGCCAGCTTGTTTGGGGCGCATCGCGAGGTCGCGCGAAATCCCAGGAGAGCAACAACGATCAGGGGAAGATTTACGGCCGTCTATCAACGTAAATATATAACCGTGGCAGGGCCCACCAATAGATTCTCTTTACAGGAAGTGACACGTGCCAAACGAATATTCATGGGTTGGACATGTCTTTTCGAGTGCAGATCTAGCTCAAAAAGAGCGGGGATTGTGTACAACCCCTATTCGCTGGGTAGGACCCGGAGGCATCAACGGTCGGGGTTGGACCAGCCTTGGGCTAGCTTGGGCCTGAAGTCCAGAAGAGCTCTCGCGCCAGAGGAGCTCCCTCCTAGGAGCAGGCGAGATCCCGCCCGTGACTAGAAGCGGGAGAGAAGGCGTTGAGTGGTCTCAACGCCGCGCGGAGTGAGCTCCACTCACTCAATGCCGTAGTCAGCAGCAAGGGCGTTGGGTGAACTCCAGTCACTCGACGCCGCGTCCAGCAATGACAGCGTCAAGATTAGAGGAGCTCCCTCCTGAAAATGGGCGAGAGCGTTCACCGTCGGTCAGCCGGAACCTGCTTCCGATAGAGTCGGCGAGAAGGATTGCGTCTCGTAGAAGACGGGAGCCGGCTAAGCTTGAGACTTTCAACACTCCTTTTTAGCTCCTGCCAAATGAAGGCAAGAGGGTTCTCGGCATAGAGTTCTCGCCGAGTGGGGCCCAGGGTCTGGGGTAAAATGACATAATTACCCTTGGGTAAAAATACCTTATACCCCCAGTGGCTGCGTTTAATGCTTTCTGGACAGTGGGATTTGGCTATTGGCAGACCAGCCAGGGGTATTTTAGTAATTTCATGTCAGCAGAAGGCTATAAATAGACCCATAAGGGCCCCTTAGAAAGCAGACTCTCAATTTTTCTCTAAATCTCTAGTGCTTTCTGAGGAGCTCCTAGCCCAGCTTTTGGCTTTGGAGGGGAAGCTCTCAAAGATCTTCCGGGTATGAGGTGGGACCTCCCTGCTGAGGCTTTGGGCCAGTCCTAGGTCGTTAGCAACAAGTCAAGGGGCAGGGCTTGAGAGAAGTAGGTGTTGGCTGCACCCCTATTTTGAACATTTGTTGAGGCCAATTTTGGCTCCAACACCTAGGGTGGAATTTCAAGTGTTTCGGAGGTGACTGAAATATCCAATTCAGGGCCATTAATGGCCATTCATGGTTTGCCTCTCCCACTCCCCAAAGAAAACCCTCCATCAGCTTTAAAAGCTTCCTAACAATCAAAAATGAATGGTTACATCATTGGTTTAGGTGGAGAAAAGAGAATTCGGCCAGGAAAAGGCTTGAGGTTATCGGCCATGGCAAATTGCCACCACACACTCCGCCAAGCCCGCTTGCAGGTTTAATCCTTTTCCTTCTCCTATGTGCTAGATCTGTAGATATTTAGGTGGAGAAATCGGGCTCAATCGAGCCTAATCAGTGAGGAGAAAATGTGAGTTTTTCGTGAAAAAAATCAACCCCTCGGGTTCGCCGGAAACGGCCCCTCCGGTGGTTGTGTCATTGCCAGGCGATAGCCACCACCTCGACTGAGGTGGTGGTGATGGTCGGCCAGGGAGGTGGCTGGGTGGCCGGAAACTGGAGTTAGAAAAGCTTTAGGTCGCATTGATCCTGGCCCTTGGCTCATCGGGGATAATGACTCGTGGCCGTTGGATTGGCATGATCAGTTATACGCAGGACGGTTTTAATTTATATGTATATAGACATCTATATCCTATCACATTTAATCAGTTATTTGATTTAATTATTAAAAATACTTAGATGTATTTTCTGTGAATGTGTCCAACATAGAAAACTTATCCCTTGGAGTCTAGTTTAATCCAAAATTTAAATCAACTCATTTGGACCACTAGATTTCCCCCAACACACTTTTTGGTGCAAGGTGTCCAGAGGCAAACAAGAAATTAAAATGAGTGCCCCCAGTGGCCCACTAAATTAAATGACCTTAACTTTTGACCATAGGCTGGACTGACCATGACCCACAACTTATCCAAAAATCAGAATTTTTGTTGATGATTTTCTTATAGTTTTTGTAACTATTTAATAATTCATATATGTGACTTAAATAGGGTCTATGGACCTCAAATTTTCCCCAAACCCTGGTGGATGACGAGAGGGGATATCATAAGGCCAAGAAAAAATATCAACCCAATTAGAGTTGATTTGGTGGGGTAACTTGGTGAACAAGGTTGGCCACCTAGGGAAATATGCCAAGTTTTCCAGTGTGCACTGGTAACAGGCATCGAGTGCGTTGACTAGACTCGACAAAGCATTGAGTGTGTTGACTGACGAGTAGGTGTCGAGTGATACTAGACACGTAGAAGAATTTGAATTAGAATAATCCTCAATCAGGAAGTGTCGAGTGCATTGACTGGACTCGACGAGGCATTGAGTGATCTCGACATCATTCGACGAGGCGTCGAGTGATATTCGACGCATGAGTCGCTTGAACTTAGAAAAATACTGGACTCGGTAGGCGTTGAGTGATCTCGACACCATTCAACGAGGCTAGAAGTATTTAAATCCAAGGTAGCTAAACACCTAGAGGGGGTGAATAGGTTTTTTAGTCTTTTAAGATTTTCTTTAACTTGGTGTGTTGTGAGTTAGCTAGGTTAGCTTTCTTTCAAGACAATCAACAAAAGCACACACAATATTTATAGTGGTTCCCTAGATTATGGGTACGTTCACTGTACCTCACCTTTCTATCAGCTTGTTAGACAAGGCCCTTCTCCAAAACTCAGCTCTTAAGAGCTTACAACCCAGATCCCGCAGGATCTCTCAGTCTAGTCCAAGACCTACAACTCAGGCACAAGGCCCTACCTTAGAGCAAGCTTGCTCCTCCAACTCAGTGATCAAAAGACCACCTACCTCAAACTTGAACATAACTCCTATAACTCAGGCTATAGAGGTTAGCCCTATAACTCAGAGAGTAAAACTCTCCTACATCTCAGGTCTGTTAAGATCCAACCTCAGGCCAAAGGCCCTACCTCAGTCACACATGCCCAATACTCAGATTAATAAATGATTCTACCTCAGCCTTTATATATCAAGCCTACAACTCAAATCCAAAAGGATCCTATAGCTCAGATTTAAGAATGGATCCTATAGAAAGAAAGGAGTTTGTTGTTGTTGATTTGAAACCAGAGAAAAATTCTCTATGCCTGCCATCCTGGACTGAGTTATCTCAGCCCTAACTTTCTTCATAGCAACAAAAATAAGATCTTTAGTAAGTAGCTGTCTGTGCTGGAAGAAACTCGGAAACAAGATTCTGATCTTGTTGTTGATTTGCTTTTCAATCTACTAACCTGGAATACAGAAGCTAGATGGCTCTGCTCCTTCTTCTTTATCAGAACCTTATCTGAACTTGTTGTAGCAGAAGAAATTAGCTACAACTAACTTGCTGGAACTTTTGGAACATCTTGCTGAACTTTTAGGTTTAAAGCTTAGCAACAATGGAGAGGAAGATGAAGTTCAGCCGCCTCTTTTCACAATGAGTAAAACACTAAAATTTTAGTTCTCAGCTCCCGATCTTGTCCCTTTTATCTTCAGCCATCCAAAGGCTATATAACCCGTGGGCACCACTGAAGTTGTTGACTGCGACTTGGATTTTACAAAAAAAGTCTCATGTAAACCTGTGGCGATATTTGTCCTATTGTGTAGCTTTCCCGCAACTAATTTGAATCATGTCAACTTTTGTTGACTTTTGCTGATGTCAGCATTGGTGGACTTAGCCAAATTCTCAAATTCAATCCAGTCGTTGAGTGCGTTGAGTGAATGGACTTCACTCAACGCCTCTAGACTTAGCCAATTCTTCTTCCTTGCTTAGGCATTGAGTGCGTTGACTGAAATCGCTTCACTCAATGCCTCTGGATTTAGTCAATTCTTCTGCCTTGCTTAGGCATTGAGTTCGTTGAGTGAACTGGCTTAACTCAATGCCTCTGGACTTAACCGATTCTTCTGCTGTAAGACGCCATTTTTTTATTTTTAAACCACTGGGGCCTTAGGACCAGAACCGCGACTTTGCGGTGACACCTTAACACCCGAGAAGGTAGCCACTACAAAACGCCGATCCTGCTGGCCGATTCGATCACAAGACAGTAGCAAAATAAAGAAGAAAGTAAGTCCACAATAATCACATATAAAGTAAATAGTCTCCACGAAGGGAGTGTCCACAGATATTATAAAAGTACAGAAAACTTCGGCTCATGCCCAGGACATCTATATCCTCAATACATATCTCTCAATCGCAGAAGAAAAACTAAAATAACTACTAGCAATCAGGACTCACAGTCCCAGCTGTCTGAACTCCGGTACTAGACTGTCCCATCTCCAAGCATGTCGACCTCCGGGGCTTCTCCTCCATGTTGTGCTCTACGGTCCCCTAAAATGATGTGGTTCAAAAACTATTAGTCTAAAAGATTACGCCCTATCATCCCCCGCCCCTTTCCCCATGGCTCCTAGGCACCGAGCGGGGAGGAGGAAAGAAGAGGTAATGAAGGTTGAGAATGACAAATAATAGGTGATGGCGGAACTAGTCTAGCAGTTTAATGTAAACATATAGTAGTAATAAAAGCATGTAGAGTAAGCATAAGTATACAAAGGCAAAATACGAAACATATAACCTTAACTTATAAGAATGTCCATATAGACTTATAAGCTAAGAGATCTTCTGCAAGGCTCCTATCGTATAAAAAGTCTCATACCAATTTATACGATAGGGTGTCTGTTTTCTAGCAAGCATACAAGTGTATTTACTGAATAAAAACCTTAACTTATAAGCACGCACACACGGGCTTATAAACCAATGTGTCATTTTGCAGGGCCTATTGTATAAAGCGTCCCATACCACTTTATTCAATAGGTGTCAGGGTTATATGCAATGGTTATGCTATGACATACAATTATGCCATGATATGAACATGCAAGTGCAAGTGAAACCCTAGTTAGCCCAGGACCAAAATCCCCCGGGCCTACAGCCCGTGTGAACCAACCTAATATCCCGAGACATCGAGGTGAGTGAAAGTGAAACCCTAGTTATACTAGTTGCTCTTGAATTTTATTATTCCTACTGTTTAGGTTAGCCCAGGACTGCCCCTGGTATACCTCGTGAAGGGCTCTCAAAGGGCAATAGGAACTATTATGGGCTAAAGCCCAAATCTCCCTTTCGCAAGTCTCTTATTGTTATTCGTTAATACCCGATTCCCGATCCCTTAGTATTACCTTGGATCTAATCCTAGTGTGTTTTGACTCTTTCTCTCTCGCCACGGGGAAGACGATGTTTCGTCGACCCCGAGCACCTCTTACCATAAGTCAAACCTCCCACTCCTCATCACAACTCCCAATGATGCACTCATTTCACTTACCAGATCAACACACCAACATCTCAACTTTCTTGGTTCATCTGCAGCTTATCATGATTTCTGCAGTTTTACTAAACGCAGACCATCCTAAGCTGTATGATGTATAGAATGAGAGGTACTCAAAATTGTCATTCAATATTCCTATATTAATTATTGAACAAGTTTCCATTTTGATGAGCTTGTGAAGTATATACTGTAAATATGTATTTAAAAATTCTAATAAAATTCATACATGAGCATAATGGTCTAAAACTCCCTCTGCCCAATTTTTTTATGACTTTCCAATGGACAATGAGTTCACAATATCCAAATAATCAAGTATGGCTAACTCATGCATTACAAAGGAAGTATTAAGATTAATGTTCCAAAGTTCCCAATTAAATTTCCAGAGGTTCATACTAACCCTATGACACACCACCCAAGTTTCATCACTGTTCAATGAGTTTTAATAACCTATTCTACCACTACAAGGTTTGTGCCCTAAACTAGGGTTAGGGTTTTGAGGGGTTTAACAACATCTAAATCCAATAAGATTTCTTCAGAGGACTCTAAGTACCCTAGAGTCCTCACCACCAAATTTCAAATCATTTCAAGGTCATTTGACCACATGCCCTTCACAAGACACCAAAAACCATCCTTAGGGTTTGGTCTTGGATCCTAGGGCAAATATACACTAATCAACCCCATATTCCATGGGAGGGTGTTAAAAGTCATGCCAAGTCAGTGGCCCAAATTTCAACCTCTGTTGAGGTGATTTGGCCACCTAAACCCACAAGTGCACTTTTGACCTAAATACCCCTTATTGAGCCAACTTAGGGTTTTCTTGCTTCCAACCTAAACCATCACCAAAAGTGATGAAAATAAATATGGAGCCTTATACCATCCCCCAAGATTACCCCCACAAAATTTTGGAGGTTTTTTAGGGGTTTAAGGCACCTAATTAAATTTCATATGATTTATTAAATTATTCACAAAACTATAGAAACATATTGTCCAAAAATTCTTATTTTTAGATAGTATGAGGGGAAAATTATGAAAAGACTATGTCCTAAATTTCAAAGTATTTGGGTGAGTGGTTTGGTGTGAGCAATAATTTTTGTGACTGGTCACACCTAGGTATAGGTTGCACCAAAATGGGTGCTGTGGTCAAACCACTAATCCAAAGTTGTTGAAACAAATTATAAATTAAAGTTACCCTCAAGATCTACAAAGTTTATGTTGACCATTTTCTCTATTTTTGCATCTATGTATTTTTAATATTTATTTCAAGGTGACTGATATTAGGAGACAAAACTCAAAATCAGGAATTAATAAAATATCACCAGCACACATCTTAAAGCACAATCGTGGGGCTCCTTGCTTTCTTCTTCCTCCAGCCAAAGGCCAGGATTCACCCGACCTAGAGCCTATCCCAAGATTATTTCCCGGCCACCCATCACCCTCCCCCGACCGGCCACCACCGCCACCACCTACGTTGAGGTGGGGGCTATTCCCAGGCGGCAGCATGGCCACCGGAGGGGTGGATTCCAGCGAACCCTCTAGGTTGAAAAACCATGGAAATTTAAGAAATTTTCAAACCCGATCGGGCTCAATTAAGCCCGATTCTTGCTCTAAAGATTCCTAAGATCTAACCCATGAAGAAAGAGTAGGGGACAAACTTGCTCGCGGTCTGGAGACGTGCCGATCGCCGGGATGCCATGGTCGGTGGTGGTGCCGCTCGATTTCTAAAACTGCACAGTGGGCTTCCTCGGCTCCTTTAGGTTTTTGTGTGGAAACTGCTCCTCTAAGTCTAGTGAGTCTTTTAAAGAGGAGAATTGGGGTTGTGGGTGAGTATAGGTTGACACGGCCATTAATGCCCTTGAAGAGTTTTTCAACCATGGAGGAGGGGGGTAAATCTGGGCTCAATCCAGCCAGTAAATGACTGGAAACTCCTCCTCTTCCTCAGAGGAGTTGAATCCAGTAATAAAAGGGGGAGGGGAATGATGCCAAGGCATCAAGTGCCATTAATGGCCATAAAAGCCAAATTTCGGCCATGGCTTTGGGTTAAACCATCTGCCACGTGGCACCTTACTACTGGACCGCTATTATTGTTTAAATAAGTCCTAATGAAAGGACTGGGGATAATTAATTCATCCTGGCGCAATTCCCGAAAAGATCCGGTTCAGCCTCTTCATACGAACCAACAAACATGGCCAAGAATTTCTCTAAGGCAAAAGCGTTGAGACAAGCCTCCACACTCAATGCCAAAATAGCCAGGAATTTATTAAGTACAATGGTGTTGAGTGAGCTTAGCTTACTCAATGCCATTCCCAGAATGATGTTGAGTGAGCTGAGCTCACTCAACGCCAATCAGTCTATGGCATTGAGTGAGCTCAACTCACTCAACGCCATAATTCCAGAAAGTCCTTTCATGTTAATTGGCGTTAAGTGCACTCTACGTACCCATCACAATTCAGCCCATGGAATTAAGTGCACTCATCGCACTCAACGCCACGAGCCAAAAAATCCTTCTAAGAAAAAAATGGCATTGAGTGCACTCAACGCACACAATGCCATTCAGCCCATGGCGTTAAGTGGACTCGACACACTCAACGCCTGAGCTCAAAATTATTTCTAAGTAAGATGGCGTTGAGTGCACTCAACGCACTCAACTCCATTCAGCCCATGACATTGAGTGCACTCCTTGCACTCAACGCCCAAGCCTAAAAACTAGTCTAAGTAGATACCTAATCTACTTATCGAGTCTTGTCAACTCACTCGACGCTTCCCGGACTTGAGTCAACTTGGCCTCTTTTTGGTTGACCCCAATGGGTCCTTAGCGACCCTATGTACTAGCCAAGGTGTTAAAGGTGTTGTGGTAGGGTTATGGGGTCAAGTTGAAGCCCTAAAGTCAGTCCTTAGGTCAGGTGTTGAGGATGTGTTATAAGCAGACCAAGATGATTTCCACCTTGGGCCTTGCCCACTTGATCTTGAGCTTCTGATGGGTTTTTCATGACCTAGTCATGACAAAACAAATACCTAGGGGTCTAGTTGTTTGAGGAATGTAACAAATCCCAATATGTTGGGTACATTGAAAAATGTGTACCTGATTTGGAGAAGCCTCACTTAGCTCAATGATATGCATCAAGGTGTATTTGATGTTATTTTGAGTTTATATGTGCAGGTTAAGAATGTGCTAGAATGCAGGAAAAATATTATAAGTCCATATGTCGACACTTGAGGAAGCTGTGTCGACACTTCAGTAAGATTGTGTCGACACTTGGAAATGGCTGTATCGACACTTAAGTGAATTTGTGTCGACACCGGGAGGCAGTGTCGACACACAGAAATAGTCAGTCGACATCAACTATGTCGACATCGAGGCTGTGTCGACATACAGAGGCAGAGTCGACAACAACTATGTCGACACCTGGAGGCAGTGTCGACACACGCTATGTTCTGAGTCTACATCAACTGTGTCGATACACAGGACTTGTGTCGACACACATCTGAGTATAGACCAAGCTGATTGCTGATGAATGGTGAAGTGTTTGTGTCAACACAAATAATCAGTGTTGACACATTCTCAAGATGCAGTGTCAAGAAGCTGTGTCGACATCAAGGCAGCCATGTCGACATCACCAAAGGCTATGTAGACACTTAAGTCACTTGTGTCGACACATATTGACAGATGGTCTTGACACTTTATGACAGTCAGTCTCGACGCTTTGCTGACAGAGTCAAAGGATCAAGAACTGTTTGAAGACTTGACAGCTGTGAGTTACAACAGGTTTTCTGAAGTTGTCAGACTTGTCAGAAGTTAGTTATAAACCGGATCAGCCGGTTACCATGGATGAAGTCTATAAATAGATGGATTCAGAAGAAGAAAAAGAAGAATAAGTATTTTCACAACTAACACAATTAGAGATTGATCTCTGATCAAGAAAGTACAAGTAATACAGAAGAAGATCTTCATGAGAGATCTAAGAAGACGTTCTGAAGTAGTTTACTATTCAGATTCTGTCTAAGTTGAATTCAATCAAGGATTCAGAAGTATCTTCAAGAGGTTTGGATAGATAGAGATCCAGCTATTTGAAGACAAGAAAGAGACATTCACAGGTCTCTCAAGAAGCAGATACTGAACTAATCTGTCAAGAAGATTCAGATCTATTTCTGAAGTCTAAGAAGGAAGCTGCCAGTCAGTTATATTCAAAGGAAATCAACCCAACTAAGTTCAGATTCAATAAGATTTGAAGAAAGCTAAGATCAAGTTGATTTCTGCCATCAACCTCTTCAAGAAGCTGATCAAGAAAGTTCTTATCCCTTCTCTCTCAACAGGGGTAAGAGATTACAAAATTCCTTATCAAATTCTGTAGGATTTATTCATAGATCTGAGTTGTAAGCCTATTTTATAAAGGCTGAGTGTAGGAGATTTATTCTCTGAGTGCTAGGGCTGTTTATGCCTGAGTTGTAGGAGAAGGTATTCTCTGAGTTGTAGGCCTTGTGGCAAGGCTGAGGTAGGGCTTGTTAGCCAGAGTTGTAGGAACCTTATAGGGTTTTGAGTTGTAGGAATCCTTCTGGATCTTGAGCTAAAGGAAGAAGTTAGGCCGAATCTAGCATACTGCTAGATAGGTGAAGGGGGAAAGTGGATGTACCCAGACCTTGGGGAACCACTATAAATCTGTGTGCAATCTGTGATGTGTGTATGATTGTGATTGCTGTGCTGTGTTAGCTATAGAAATATCTGATTTATTCAAAGAACTGTAGTTATATTCTGCCTTAAGTTAAATCAAGGAAAAGTACATATTTACCCCCCTCTAGGTGTTTAGGTAGTCTTGAAAGTAAAACTATCAAGTGGTATTAGAGGGAGGTTGCTCAAAGAAAGACTTAACAGTCTGAGTTAGATCCCTAAGGTAGAATCAAGAATCAAGAAAATGGGTTCTGGAGAGAATCACACGGAATTAGGGTCAATGAAATTACCCATCTGCAGGAAATAGATTTTTGGAATCTGGAAAGAAAGGGTTAGGTTTTTTATGGAGGCCTCTAACCCAAGGATATATATCACAGTAAAAGAAGGCCCAGATATCCCAATGAATGTGTCTGTTCTAGATGCAAATCAAAGAACTCCTAAAGATTTTTCTGAAATGACCAAGGATGAGATTGTATTGGCAACTATGGATAAAAGAGCTCAGAATATCATAGCGAGTGTCATAGATGATTCTACTTTCCAAAATTTGATTCACTGCAAAACCTCCAAGGAAATGTGGGACACTTTGATTGTCTACATGGAGGGTTCTGAAGAAGTTAGACAAGACAGAAAGTCTATTCTCAATCAAGAATATGAGAGTTTCAGACAAGGGAAGTCTGATAGCATATCTGAATGCTACAAGAAATTCTACAGGATAGTGAATGAACTGATGTTCTATTGAAGGGTCTTCAGTACTTATGAGCTGAACGACAAATTCCTAAGATCCTTGACAAAGGATTGGGATACCAAGAATTGTGCCATTAGAGAAGTGGCCAAACTAGCAGACATTTCTCCTCCAACCTTATTTGGAAAGTTGCTATCATATGAAATGCAACTAATGGCTAGGAAGGAGGAAGAAAGAAATACAAAAGGAGAGCATAGAGAAATGTCAGTGGCCTTCAAGGTTGAAGCCACTAGAAAGAGCAGGAGGATGTCTCCATCAGCTCCTAAGGAAGTTGCTGAAGTTATCTCAAAGAATTCAGATAATCAGAACTCAGATAGTAGTGATTCAGATGCAGATTTTGCTGCCTTGACAAGGCAGTTTCAGAGGTTCTTGAAGAAGAAGCAGTAGAAGTCAAGGCCCACCACATCACAGCCAGTTGATGACTACTATCAAAAGATAAAATCATCAAGAAAGGAAAGGAGCAGGTCTAAGCCCAGCAAAGCTACAACATCAAAAATTGTTTGCTATTGCTGCAATAGGCCTGAGCATGGGGTGGCTGAGTGTCCAGAAAAGAGGAAGGAGTCAGCAGACAAGAAGAATACTCAACAAAAAGGCAAGAAGGAGAAATCCTTTGTTGCTAAGAAGGAGAAGAGTCTTACAGATCAATCCTCCTCAGAGTCAGAATCTGAAGCTGAAGCATACATTGGACTGTATGCAGCTAGTGAAGAAGAGGAGTTTATGCAATTACTGGACTCCATCAATGAACAAGAAGACCATCAGTGCATGTGACTGATGGCTGAATCAGAAGACAACAAGTGCCAGGATCAGCCTGGTCCCAGTAAGGTACAAAGTAATTCTAGAATTTCTGATTACAGTACTGGTTCAAAGTCAGATTCATCTTCATCAAGTGATGAGGATGGATCAGAATCTGAAGGAGATATTCATCAGTTGATAGATGAATATGGGGACTTATTGCAGGCACTTAAGAAAAGCAAAAAACTGGCCAAAAATTAGGCTAAGGAAATGGTAGATCTTAAGATGACTACATCTAGTTTAGAGAAATAATTGGATCAACAAATGAATGAGGTTGCCAAGCTGAAAACTATTACTGTTATTCAGATGGGTACAATCACATATAAAAATGATCTAAATAAAGGTCTGGAAGTCAGACTTCAAGTAGAGAAAGATTTGGTGGCTAGTTACTCTAAGCCAAAAGCAGTCTTACCCTTAATAGATGAGTTTGTGGCTCAAAAGGGTAAGGCTGGAATAGGCTATAAAGGTAACACCAGGGGTGCCCATTTCAAGAGAAAGTGCAAAGCCTCTGTTCAGCCATTGAACTTTAAAGTCCCTGTAGTTTTTAGAAAGGTGCATGAGCCTTCTAACAAGTATGATCTTGAAAACATTCATGGTCATAATAAGACTGATGTTCTGAATAACAAGAGTGTTAATGCAAATAAGTCAGCCCATGTTCATAAACCCCATGGTTATAAGAAACCAGTGGGTGTAGCTGCAGCAGCACCAACACAGAACAGAAATTCTTTTGTCAAAAATGTATCTAGACCTAGATACAACAAGTATGAATGCTGGTGCTGTTGCAAGACATGCCATTTTGCCTTAGACTGCTGGCATAACATAAGTGTCAGGAAGAACAACAGTCTACCAGTTAGAAGAGCTGCTGGTAGTTTTGATATGAATGGTGCTAACTTGAACCAAGGACCCAAGACTTACTTGGGTTCTAAGGGAAAGTAATTCTGTATTGCAGGAAAGTCCAAGTTGCCATGACCCTATATGGTACTTGGACAGTGGATGTTCCAGGCACATGACTGGAACAAAGGGGCTACTGAAGGAGTACACACCTATCAGGGATGGGACTAAAGTAATCTTTGGTGGATCTGAAAGAGGAATCATCAAAGATTTTGTAACATCTCTTCCAACCAAATTACCATCACTCAAGTGGCTTATGTAAAAGGTTTGAAACACAACCTGATAAGCATAAGTCAGCTGAGTGATCTAGGATATGACATTTCATTTGTTAAGAATGGATGTCATATCAAAAGGTCAAGTGATCAAAAGATCATTTTGACAGGATATAGAAAGAGAAATGTTTATTGTCTTGATTTTGGGTGTGAGAACAAAGGTTCTCCTATTGGTCTTGTAGCTGATGAGAAAGCATCACATTATGTCAAATGGCACAATAGGCTGGCTCATCTTAACTACAAGACAATTGGCCAACTCTTTAGTAAAGAGTTAGTGAGGAATGGTCCTCAAGTTAAGTGTATAAAGGAAGTTATATGTTCAGCTTGTCAAAAGGGCAAGCAGACAAAATCATCCTTTCATAGCCTTGGAAACAAGGATTCAGTGAGGTGTCTATACCTCTTATATATGGATCTTTTTGGTCCTATGCCAGTTCATAGTCTAGGTAGGAAGGTCTACACTTTTGTGGTTGTAGATGACTATTCTAGATATTCCTGGGTGTTCTTTCTAAGATAGAAATCTGAAACCCCAAGTGTTTTACACAGTTTTGTCAGACAAATTCAGAATGAACTAGACAGTACAGTGGTCAAAATCAGAAGTGACCATGGCACTAAATTTCAATCTTAAAGTATGACAAGATTGTGTGAAGAGTTTGGGATTTTTCAAGAATTCTCCTCACCTAGAATACCTCAGCAAAATGGTATTGTTGAAAGAAAGAATAGGACATTGATTGAAGATGGTAGAACTCTATTGAGTGACACTTCTCTCCCAGAATATTTCTGGGCTGAGGCAGTAAACACTGCATGTCATGTACTCAACAGGGCTTCTATCACTAAGTGCCCCAAAAAGACTCTCTATGAGATCATGAAAGGTAGAAAACCAAATCTATCCTATTTTAGAATATTTGGTTGCAAGTGTTATATACTTAACATTGGCAAGTCTTATCTAACTAAGTTTGCTGCCAAATCCCAAGATGGGATATTTGTTGGGTACAACAACAATAGTAAGGCTTATAGGGTCTACAACTTGATTACTCAGGTTGTAGAAGAATCTGTACATGTTGTATTTGATGAAACAAGATTAATGAATAGTGAGTTGCCTTGTAGTTCATGCAGTCCAACAGGTATAAGCAATAGAATGGACATGCTTTCCATTGTAGAAGGCTCAACTGCAGATGAAGTATTGGAAAATGATGGCTACTTTCCAGGGGGAGTATAAGACTCTCTAGAAGCTGATGAAAATCAAGAGGTGCAGCATAATGATGAAACTGGAGGTGTTAAGCCAGAAGGAATTTTACCTCCAGCTGTAAGACATCTAAAGGATCATCCAGCAAATCAGATAATTGGTGATCCAAGACATGGAGTGCAAACCAGAAGTAGAAATCTGAATACAGTCCTGCACTCAAGTTTTCTATCTCAACTGGAGCTAAAGAAATTTGAAGAAGCTATCCAAGACCAACACTGGATTAATGCTATGCAAGAGGAGCTTAATCAGTTTTGAAGATGCAAGGTCTGGGAGTTGGTTCCTAAATAAAAAGACCACAACATCATTAGTACAAAGTGGATTTTTAGGAACAAGTTGGATGAGAATGGAGTTATTGTGAAGAATAAAGCAAGATTGGTTGCAAAAGGATACAGGTAGGAAGAGGGAATAGACTTTGATCAAACATTTTATAAGACCCCCCTCTCGGAACACAAGACACGGCACGAGAGGGGTCTTATGCCCAGAACAGTCGCCTTGCGGTAACACTAGCACTCGGGCTAGCCTGTACCACAAGACGCCTATTCTGCCGGCAACAACCAATATCAACACATAATTGCCAACCCAACCATAATAATATAAGAAAGTCAATCCACACTAAGCATATATCCATAAGCATAACAAAAGAGAAGCTAACAAGCTTCTACATAATCAGAGTACATGAATATATTTGCCTCGAAGGGCTACAATAAAATCTCTCTCACTTACATCTGTAACCGACGGTAGCGATGGTACCGTCCCTTCAGGCCCTGTCGTCCTGGCCTGGCTGTCCAGCTGCATAGCCTGCTGCTCCACCTGCGGGGTTTCCTCCTAAAAAGGAAGACGTAGTAACCGTTAGTCATAAAGACTAAGTGGCTTCACATCTGCTCCCCCGGCGACTCCTAGGCACCGGGCGGAGAAAGGAACAGGTACAATATATAAATAACAGTAGTACAACAGGTGAAGTGAGTATACAAACCATAAGCAGCAATAGCAGTTGTGTATAATAAACAAGCTCTTATTTTACAAATCTACTATCTACAGCAGCAAGAGAGTATATAGCTATAACAGTAAGTAACTCAACTTATATGGATGCCCATACAAGCATATAAGTTGAGGGTCGTTCAGCAATAAGTAACTCATCGTATAGGAGTGACCATACAAACTTATACGATGAGGGTCTTATGTATGCAATGAAGTGTAATGCTATGAATGCAATGCAATGACATACCCATGATCAGGCACATGCAATCGCTATGTCGACACAGACTTATAGTTCCCACTATTCGAGCAGGTAGCTAACCTCTCAGGCGTCAACCGTCGTGGCCAAATGGTGACAGTAGAGCGGGCATCTCCACTACTAGGATGGTCTCCACACTACCTGGCCTAGGCCTCCGTACGCCTCAACGCTAAGGACACAACAGCGGAGCTCACATGCGTACTACGGCTCAGCGGGTTCTCTTGGGTAGATGTGCAACAAGATCCTAGCCCCAAACTGGCCTATGCATGACACAGAAGGAGCCTCAGAAATGAGCACGAGGACCAAGCCCAACCGTTAACTTGGCACGGAAGGAGCCTCGGGACGTGAACACCGAGGACCAAGCCCAACCGCCCAAAGTCTAACTATCAACTCCCATCGGTGTGACGATTGGCGAGTCCGTAGACCTACCACACTATCCTTATCCCAGGATTATGACACCATGTGTCGACTCACACCACATGCAATTTCACAATATCACGGCATGGAAGGAGCCTTGGGACGTGAACACCGAGGACCAAGCCCAACCATCCAACTTTACCCATCTCAATCTCATTCCAACTAGTGACAGTCAACACCGCACTTGTTACTTCCACAATGCTACCCGTAGGGAGACGACACTCTAAGCATTGGGTTACTAATTCCCTTTTATCCATCCAACATGTATCATGACCATAGTTGAATCGTTTAGACATTTATCCAATTACATCCACCCAATTATATCAGGTTCTTTCCTTCAATTAAACTTGTCCACAACTCGTTATATGAATTTTGATTCGTAACCTCAACTTATCACGTAACTATGATGATTATGTCAAAAGATTCCACCCAAGCCTCGAGTTGGATGGCAACATTAAATTCCACCACATCGCATTCCACGTTACACAATCCCAGAATTTAGGTGCAGCCTTAATCCGGGCAGCCACTTCGACCAAGGATTCCCGAGGCTACAGAACTCCGACGAGTGCGAGTAAGCACTGGTTTGAAATATAATTTCGTGGGCAACAACTTTCGTGTTTAGTCAAAAGCCCAGATTTGATCGCATCGCACCAGAAATCCACTCGAAGCCTGCTGCGTACAGGGTACAAATTTCCTCGGTGGAATTTCCCCCAACCGCAGCAGATTCGAACAGACTTTCCCGTGGATACAGATATCTCCTGTAAACGTGCAACCACTCATTGGAAAGATAATTTCGAGTGCTATGACTTTCGTGTTTAGTCAAAAACCCAGATATGACTAGAATACCCCCGAAATTGGCCACGAAGGTCGCTGCATGCAGAAAACAGATTTCTGCACGCATCTTAAGGCGAGATGAACGACATCCGTTCATCTTCCTCCTTGCACCAAACTCTCAAAATCTCCTCCAGAAAAGCATCCACCCTTATTCACCCTCACGAAGCCATATTTCTCCACGAATCCTTCTCTCATCTTCACTTTGAAGGATGAAGAGGTTGGAGGGGGCTAAAGCCTAGAAAACAAACCTAGGCATGGCTTTCCTAGAAAATCTCCTCCTCACCATCAAGACTCTATGGAGTCGATATCTCTCCTAGAATATATCTACAGATCTAGCACCAAGGGAGAGGGGAGGAAGCTCACATCGTTTCCAGCGGTACCACCGTTCCCGGCCATGGATCTAGTCGTTCTCCTTTGCGGCATCTCTCGCTTGGTGCGGTTGTTCTTCACGGAAAAGGAAGGAGAGGGAGAGAGAGAAAGAAGGCCGCCTCCAAAAGCTCTGCCTTCTTCCACCGGCACCATCGGTTTCGCGAGATCCACGATGATGGCAAGGGTCAATCGGCGCAAAAGCTAGGGTTCGACTTTATCTCCCTTTTTATAATCCGATGTATTAGGTTACATCTTCTGCCACGTGTCAACGCCTCATTGGACAACCCATAATGGGTCATATTGAAGTAACCCGGTCCAAGGAACCATCCAGCGCGAATACCGAAATCCGGTTCGGTCCGCCTGTACAAGCCGGCGAATCTGCTTGGGCGAAGAAAACGCACAAGTCAAATTCGGCGGGAATCATCTGTCATTCTCGACGATCGGCGAGAATCGTCAGGCATTCTCGACGAATTCGTCGGGTATCAACAATGATACCCGGCGATTTTCCCTTAGCCTAACTTATCAGAAATCTAGTGTTGAGAGCGTTGAGTATTCTCATCGATACTCGACGATCAGCGAGAATCACCAGGCATTCTCGACGATTTTCCCTTGGGCCATTCTTATCAGAAATCTGGCGGTTAGTATTCTCATCGATACTCGACGATCGTCGAGAATCACCAGGCATTCTCGACGATTTTCCCTTTGGCCATTATTATCGGAAATCTGGCGTTGAGTATTCTCAACGATACTCGACGATCGGCGAGAATCACTAGGTATTCTCCACGATTTTCCCTTGGGCCATTCTCATCGGAAATCTGGCGTTGAGAGCGTTGAGTATTCTCATCGATACTCGACGATCGGCGAGAATCACCAAGCATTCTCGACGATTTTCCCTTAGGCCATTCCCTTTCGATCCGTTGGATATCACTCAACCATACTCTCCATCCAACGCACTTGACACCTTTTGCCAGTGCGCCCCGAGCCCGAGTCAAGTCTCTTGACTCAAAACTCGTGCGAGCGGCCTAGTGCGAATTGGGACGTTACACATTTGCCCCAGTAGCAAGACTGGAAGCAATCAGAATGTTCCTTGCCTATGCAGCATATCAAGGCTTCAAGGTATATCAAATGGATGTGAAATCAGCATTCCTGAATGGTGATCTAAAAGAAGAAGTCTATGTAGAGCAGCCATCAGGTTTTGTAGATTCTCTTAAACCTGGTTATGTCTATAGACTTAGGAAAGCATTGTATGGGTTAAAGCAAGCCCCAAGGGCTTGGTATGAAACCCTGTCTACTTTCCTTATTGAGAACAAATTCTCAAGAGGTAA